>QJPP01003106.1:0-189688 GCA_003996215.1 Jaltomata sinuosa | reverse complement strand
GATTTGCTTTGAGATTCCTTAGACCGAGTCCGAGTGATTCAGGACAGACTTCGGGCAGCTCAGAGCAGGCAGAAGAGTTATGCTGATCGTAGGCTTCGTGCCTTGGAGTTTAGTGTCGGTGACTTTGTGTTTCTCCGTGTATCGCCCATGAAGGGCGTGATGAGATTTGGTAGGCGGGGCAAGCTTAGCCCCAGGTACATTGGGTCGTTTGAGATTCTTCAGAGGGTTGGTAGCGTTGCCTATCAGTTAGCCTTGCCTCCGATGTTCTCAGCTATACATCCTGTATTTCATGTTTCGATGTTGCGTCGGTATGTCCCAGATGAGTCTCATGTGTTGCAGTGGGATTCAGTTCAGTTGGGTGAGGGTTTAGCCTTTGTTGAGGAGCCGGCAGCTATTTTGGCCAGAGATGTCAGGAGATTGAGGTCTCGAGAGATCCCGGTTGTTAAAGTTCAGTAGAGGCACCGTCCAGTCGAGGAGGCTACCTGGGAGACCGAGAGAGATATGTGGGATCAGTATCCGCAGCTATTTTAGCCTTCAGGTACCCCCCTTGACCTTGACTTTCGGGGACAAAAGTCCTTTTTAGTAGTGGATGATGTAATGACCCTTCCGGTTATTTCCACGCATACGTTTTCCTTGAACCGTTAGAGCTTGTTGTAGCGGACCCAAGTCGCTTAAGGCTCGTCAAGACCGATATTTCGGTGTCGGGGCCATTTGTTTGGTCGCATTATAAGTTTTGAAGTCAAGCAAATCGGCAAAAGTTATCGTAGGTTTTTTAATAAATTTTCTGAACTTTGGGTAAAATGTCTCAGGGCTTTTCTCCCAATATATAAAGAGTTAGAAGTCTCCTGACATACCAAATCGAAGGTCTACGAGTCTAGTTTCCAACGCACAAAACCCCACGTCCAACTGATCTCTGAGTAAAAGGTTATGACTGTTTTACCGCGGACTGTCTGGCAGAAAATGGGTTGCGAACCGGGTCGCGAATCGGGTCGGGTTAAACTCGATTTAAGCCTCAACTTCACGTTTTAAAACGTCATTTCAGTTCCGAAACAGTGATAAAACATAAGGGAGGATCCCGAGAGAATTCTTGAGTATCGAAATCGTGCGGTGGTGTGTTGCGAACTTAAATTTGAGAATTTATTACTATCGCGTGTATTTGAAAATATTTTATTTTAAAATCGAGGGTGGTAGAAAATTATATTATTATTACCTTTTCAAAATATTTTAAAGGTTTATAAAAAATATTTTTGATACGTTATAGTTGTATATGTATTTATTTTATAAGGTTTTTATACATTGTAATATTTTAACGGAGATAGTAAATTTAGTTATGTTGAAATTTATTATTATAATATAGTAGGTTTTATTCGAAATAATTTTCTATGAATTATGGTATATTTAAAAAGTTATATATATTTTACCACGAGTTTATGCAATACCCGAATATTTATATAACGGAAGGGGCGACGAGGTGTTAAATAACCCCCACTTCCACGTGGAAGTGGAGGGGAGGGACACCCAAGGTGGTAAGCTGCCAAATGTCGACAAACAATGGCAATTGCTGCCTACTCACTTAAGCATTTGAGCAAATTACAAATTGAACAAATTGAAATGTTAATTGCTGCCATTCACTTAAATAATTGGAACAATTGCTTGCTAGTTGCTGCCACTAATGTTTAGCATGCCATACCATTTCATATGTTTCCACATAAGGAAATTTTACCCACCCATTTGTTAAACTCACGTTATTTTGGGTGCAAAAATTGCCATAGTATATCATTCATTTGTCACGTTAAAAGTTGATTCCAATAAGCAAGATCTTGATAACCTATTGGATCACCGAAGAAAAAATCAATTATCTACGTCAAGTTATTCCATCCCAAATCCGATTCCGATTTAGTTTTGGATTTTCTTAGAGTGGTTCGAGCTTGGACATCGTTGTTTTAGCAGCTTGTCATCGGACGACAGGTAGGTTACGGTTTATTTTCCCTAGACTCCGCATATATAGGATTAAATTGTATTAATGGGCATCCTTGGGTTGGGTTTATTAGGTCGGTACCCCAGACCTTGACCGCTTTATTCATGTCCGCCTACTTTTGTTCCTCCGTTGTTAGTAGTACTTGCCGATATATTTTATTTACCCTTGTGGTCCTGTGAGGCCTTGTTGACTCTGGAACATAGAAGGTGGGATTTTGGGAATGTCCGCGAGTCCCGGGCATAGAAAATCCTTCTAGGCTGGTTATGCTTGCTGAGTAGCTGTGGGCCTGTGCAGGGTCGATAGGTTGATTGTGAGCTGTTGGGCAGCTATTGTGTGTGATCATACCATTTCCATGCATATAAAGAGGTTTTATCCATGTTTTACTATGGTTTTGGCTTCGGGCCTACTGACACTATTTTCTAAACCTTGCATGGCCCGGGAGGCCCATTTTTGATGGAAATGATTTGGAAATGGTTGATTTAACTTGAGAATATTCCTGGATAAAAGGAAGTAAAATTATGTTTTAAATCACCAATTTTACGATTCACGCTAGACTCGGCAGGGCCGGGGTGCTAGTTGAGTTTTCTTGCTACTTGAGATGATTTTACCCTTGGTCGGACCGAGCACCTGAGATGACTTTTTACTGTTTAGACCCGGTTATGCCCGGGCACCCTTGGAGGGGTTTTTGAGACATTTTCCTACTACTTTAGTCCTGGACTGGGTCTGGGCATTGCATATTCGAGACTAGGTCTCTATCTTGATACCGGACTTGCTTCCGGACGACATGTTTGATACTGAGTTTTAGTATGGGGTCTGGGACCTCCATGGACCTTGCCATCCGGGCCAGGGGCTACGGGCTGCGTGTGCCGGAGGAGGGGTATACGGTGGAGTAGAGGTATACGGACAGTGTCCTTCCATGGGACCTACCTGCTGGGCCGGATCGGCGCCGGGGGAGGTACATACAGAGATACCATTTCACTAAGATCTTCATGCATCATATCATTCATTGTTTGAGGCTCCACCCTTGTTTGTTGTTTGTTGATTGTACGCTCCGGTAGTATGGGATGCCGGAGGGTTTGTTTTCACTTGTTTGTGTTCCTCGGTTGTATGGGCGGCCGGGGGACTGTAGGTAGACTTTTGCTATTTACTTACAGAATTGTTCTCTATTACAGATTAGTATGAGATTGGTATGATTAGTTGAGTTTGATTCATGTCTCTGAGCATGCCTATCAGTACTCTTTCTCTCTCCTTCTTACAATTGAGGTTACCGGTATACCGTCCATTTCGTAAACATATTTTGTATACACTGTTGTTGCAAGGACCTCAAGTGCGTTATTTCTTACTTTCACCTGTGCCTATGGTGTGTATATTCTGCTTACTGGCCTCACATGTGGTTCTGTTGATTTCCCTCTGGGCTAGTTCCTATGTACCTTTCGTTGACTTCTGTGACTGCTTGCTTCTATTCTGTCTATTACTACGCTTTTATCTTATATGTGCCCAGTCGGCCTATGATACCTACTGGGTACCTTATGCTTCGCATTTGGTGCTCACCCCTACCCCCCTACATCTTTGGGTGCAGATCCTAGCGTGGGCCATCGCCGTTAGATAGCTGTGATTCGTGCTTGGAGATCTGTTGGGGACTACTTCAGACTGAGGGTGAGCTCTTGGCGATCGGAGCTTAGCTTTAGTTTATCTTTTGCTTCATGTACTCTATTACCATTTAGAGATATCGGTATATATAGTTTTGGTTTATTTGCACTCCATGTATGTAGTTTGGCTCTATACTATGATACCAGGTCTTGGGGTTTGGTTTAGTTTCCGCATATGTATATATTTATATTTCTTTTATCTGTTCTCTTCGTCTTGTTCCCTTATTTGTTAGATAGTAGCCCATTGCTAACTGTTCTGGGCTACGGGGATTGGTTCACCTACCGGGGGTTGTAGGTGCCATCATGACCGAGAAATTGGGTCGTGACATAAACACAACTCGGTACACTCATGGAATCATTTTTAAAATTCAATAATACAATAAAGTAAACCCTTACCAGGCGTGGTACCCGAGCCAGCCAGTTAGTTATCCTGTACTAGGTGTGGTACCCATGCCAACTATTTGTTATCCTATACCAGGTTTGGTACTCGAGCTAACCGAATGTCACACAAAATCCACAGTCACAAATAATGAACAATCAATACTTGTAAATCAACAAGCAATAACACCTAGTTCATTTCACAAGACTGATAACAGGACCCTTAGACATTCCTAATTATTCCCTAAGCATGCAAATCTTACAATACTTAGACAAAAGTACAAAAATATACAATGCATACGGGAATCAATAACCATCGCCTACCTCAAATTATTCCAAGCTCTATTGAACCGGAGCTTTCCCCTTTTCAGGATCACTTGCTTGTTCTTGGTCTAGAAACAAATATGCAAGAACTATAATCAATTACTGACCCAAAAGTACCCGGATTATACAAAATCCCAATCCTTAGGCCAACCTATTATCATTCCACCCATTCTCGGGATTTTCCATCATTAATTCACCTAAATTTATCATTTTTACGGATACCTTTAGGGAATTATGGCTAAGTGATCATCACCCATCATCAATGATCAAGACCCAAGAACTCTAGCACCCTAGAATCCCCTTTTTCCCCTGATTCTTCCATTCCTAGGTCATTCCAAACCTTCCTCCAAGTCCACCCCTAGAAATTCTAAAGCGTAGGAAAGATAGTATGTTGTTTGGGGAGTAGAATCCTTACCTTTGGGACGAAAACGATGGAAAATGGAGGAAAATCGTCCAAAATCGCCTTACCCTTCTCCCAAAATGTCCTTGTTGAAAACTGACTATTATGGAAAGTTTCTGCATTTAATCCTGTCACACTCCTCTATAGCGGTCTGCTCCACTATAGCGGTACCGCGCTATGGCAGAGGCTTACCGACATTGACTTCTGCTATAGCGGTATTTTCTCTGCTACGACAGAGGTCGCTATGGAGGTGTGTCAATCGCTACGGCGGTTGACACGGGACAGAAAGTCTTAAAGTCCCTCAAATTGCCCCATTTTGCAACACACTTGATTTCCCAATGTTTCGAAATAACCCTTCACGTCAATCTTGATACCGAGAGTTCTACTTACCCAAATTCGATTCTGAAAAGTCCCCGGATTACTTTATGTCTAAGGTAAAAAGAAAACTATCTCAAGTCAATACACTTTACCCCATCCTTACCCGAATTTTCCTAGACCATACCTCTCTCCAAAACTGGTCGAGACTAGCCTAGCCCAAAATTTTCAACTCCCAAACCCGGAAGTTTTCTAACCCGATATTTGGCACGAATGGTTTACCCATAATGATGAACCCGGTCGTTACAAATAATTAGTCAATCTCAAGTAAATGCTCAACACAACAATCCCCTCAATTTCACATTCATTTTCAAAAGTTGCGAAAGAATTACAAATATGACCAAGTGACAACAACCAATCCTCA
This sequence comes from Jaltomata sinuosa, assembly GCA_003996215.1. Taxonomy (NCBI): domain Eukaryota; kingdom Viridiplantae; phylum Streptophyta; class Magnoliopsida; order Solanales; family Solanaceae; genus Jaltomata; species Jaltomata sinuosa. The sequence goes on along the minus strand of QJPP01003106.1, from coordinate 184,220 downwards.
AGAAGTGACTTAAGACCACTAGTACACCAATCATGCTCTTTTGACTCCTTTTCAGAAAGTATCAAAATCACCACCATCCTAATTCACGTGCCCTCACAAGAACGAAAGTCCTAAAACACTCTATTTTCAATCATAAAACAAGGGACAAAGGCACAATGCTCACACTCACAAAGAACCTCAAGTACAAACAAGTATCAAACCATAAGCTTGCCCTTATTTTAATTCATCACTAACTCAAAAGTGATTGGTTGGGGATCTCAAAGAACTTTTCTAAGCTTGTAATGTAGGCTTAGGGGAAGGGTAGGATGGCATTTATGATTTAAGTGACTACATCCTCCTCAAATTCCACACAACTTTTTCAATTTGAAATCAAAGCTATTTATTTTCATTTTCATTCACTAGAAGGCACCATTTCACTCATTTCATACGTTGCTCTACTTTACATCATTCTAATCACCTTGGAGGGTTCTTTTCTTTCCTTTCTCTCCTCTTTTCTTTTTTTCGTTGCTTTTTTTCAAATTCATTCTTCTTTTTGGTAATCCTTTTAGAATTTGACCACAAACCAAGATTTACTCACTTATCACTCCTCCAAGGTATTTCTCATTACCCCCAACTTAGGTTTTTAGCCTCAATTTCACACTTGTAGAGTTCAAGGAGGGACGGGTTCAAAAGAGGGATTCATTTTCAAAATGGTTTAAGGCTTGTACCAAGGTTGCTAAAGATGAAGTATTAGGCTCAAGAGGGGTGACTAGTGATACAATTTGAGTTCAATGGTGGGTTTTAAAGGCTTAGTAGGCTTCAATAATCATACAGAAGGCCTAAGATCATTTCTCCAACCAACACAATTAAGACTCGTAATTGAACGACTCACCGGGCAAGTTCTAGATGACACAAGCAAGTACGAGGATTATTCAACAAACTCACCACGCATGGCACGCGAACTATTCAAGACGGATCAATTTTCTTCCTAAACAAGGACAAATAGAGCCATATTTTACATCTATGTAATCACTAATTGTTCAAAAGTCACAAAAAGATTAAAGGTGTTTCCACAAACATCATTCTTTGCTTGACAACAATGTTACAAAATTTTTGGAGGGGTATGCTTAATTTAGCTCAATTCGCATGCAAGACTAATTCTATTAGTACCAATCAAATCATTATCCAATTTATCTCAAAAGATGATAATTTTCCCTTAAGAATGTCGTCACTCAATCTATCATAGGTCTAAATTATCTATCTAAATCGATATGGTTACTCATAATTCACCACGCATACGCTCCAACACACAAGCAATTTCATCAAGCCTAACGGGTACTCAGACTTCCCCTGGCTTCAAACACCAAACAAAGCAATATTTTTTCCCTTAAGAATGTCATCACTCAATCTATCGTTGGGAATCGTCACTCAAAATCAACTATCTCAAACTAAAGAAATACCAAAAATGACTAATCCAACCAAATTTCAAATAACACAAAACCCGACGAGGGAAATATCTAACAAAACAAACCCAATGAGGGCACAATATCAAACATAAGCCTGGCAAGGGCGAAACACAATATCCAACATGGGTAAAATAGCACCCCAACTAAAAAGAAAAGCATGGTCCTCAATGCAAAATAAAGAAATGAAAAATAAAGGAAATAGTGCGGGGATCCCTGGAGTCTGCATCAAACTAACAAACTCTGGAGTATGCTGCAACATGCTAAATAGAGAACTGCACCTCATCATCATCATCATCATCACTCTCTTCCTCAGATAAGAAAGAGTACTCCTCGCTATCATCATCCTTGGACACTAGAATCTTCGTATTTGGCTATCCCCACTTGAAGATGGCTTTGATACCTCTCTACATCTTGACCATGAGCTTGTTCTTCTTCATGTTCTTCTTCTTTTCAGTCTCCAAATTGCATTGAAGAGCAGCATAAGATTTAGCAGACTTAACAAAGGCCTGCTCAAGCATCCCTACAGAGGCTATCACTGTGGCAATGGACTTGGCCTGCTATTTTTGGACATTCAAGTATGACTGCATCTCTGCTCTAGTGAAAAAGTCGGTTGAAGGTGCTGGCTGTGTAGAGCTACTGGTAATTTGATGCACGATCTCCTAGGTAGAGTCTAACTAAGAGGTAATCGACCCAAAGGGGATCTCAACCTGAGTTCCCTGAGGGGAGGAAGGCGGGTTCACTACTACCTTAACCTTTTTCCTCTTGCTGTGTGGTACACCTCCTTCTCCCTGCACCTTCAATGGATGATAAGTTCGCTTAGGTGCTACCCAATGATCCTCAGGATGCTCAAGAATCTTGGCCAATCGACACAGCTAAGTAATAAAGGAGGGGAATATCAAAGTGGGGCTGTCCTGAAGAAAATACTCCTTCAGCTCTCAGACCATATAGTGACCGACATTCATAGGAATGCCATCAAGAATACAAGCGATCATCCTAGCCTGAAGTGGAGGAAACCTATATTTATGCCCGGAAGGTGACACATGGCTACAAATAATCTTAAGCCACATCCTCGCCTCAATCGTGACGGTCTTTGATGATATGGATTTGAGTGTGCTTGCCCAACTCACTGCCTCTCCCTGAGGGCACAACTTAGACACTAGACAAGTGCCCAATCATGAATCCTTTTGTTGCATAGGTTCAAGTGGATGGTCAGGCAACCCATAGTGTGCATTAATCTGTTCTGGCCCAAATTTCACAACTTTCCCTCTAATGATGAGTTCTGGGTTGTTAAAGTTTGTGCGCTTTAGGTTTGCGTAGAACTCCCTCACCCATTCCTCATTTGCCTCACAAGGGGTAGGTATGAAACAAGTCCATCTTGTAGCCACAAGACGCCCATAGAAATTCAGGAGGCGCGTTGCTAAATTCGTGTGATCTATACCCCTTTCCGGCTTTATCTTTTTGTCAAGAAGAATTTTGTAGTAACGGCACTGACAATCACGAGACATGAATTTTGAGGTGTTAAATGCTTCTTCTGTTGCATCCTCCCTAATTTCATCACCCAAAGGTTCATCATCAACAAGGTTGTGGTCCATTTTTTAAGCTTGAAGTACCTAAATATGTGGAATCAAGTTAGAAGGAGTGTATGAACCTGCTCAGCAATTCAAAACCAAGCATATGGGACAGAGAAATAATTTTTAAAACTTTGGGAAGACGCAGTTGCACTGCTACTATTTGCAGAATTTTTTCTCAGTAGTCGCACCTGTAGTTTTTTTCATCGCAGGTGCGGTGGCGCAACTACGGTCAACCCCAGCACAACTGCGCTCTTTGACTTCTTCAGAACTGTAGTAGCTGCGGCCTGGTGAGTGCCAGGGTGATACTGCACCTACACCTTTAAGACCGCACCTGTGACATCGTCTTCCTTGATAGAAAATCTAATAACCAGTTGTCAAAACACGATTACAACATGCTTTTGTGGCAGGAATTGCACTCAAACTAAAATTTCCTAACAAATTATTGTTCAAGCATACTTTAATCATGATTTACAACTGATTTGTTCAATTAAACTGATGCCCTAAGTCACTTTAGTTTGACACCATTGTACATGCTTCACAAATCAGGGACACACCAAGATTTCCTTTAAGAAGCAGCCTTCAAGTCAAAAGAAATTAGAGCAGATACCTTGAAGATTTATGGAGGGTTGGACTTGAAACCTTGTGACCCTTTTCTTTCTTGAAGAACTGAAAAGCCTCTCCCTTCTATTGAAATTTCTCTTATTTTGGAAGAGGGAAGTGCAGTGTGTGAGAGTGAGAGAGAAATAATAAGAGATTAAGTAGTTGATAGGAGAGGGGGATGGGAACGGTTAGAGAGAAGTAGGAGAATTTTAAAGGGTGTTTGCCTTTTAATTCTGTGCAAAAGAAGTCGACATGTGCACCTGCGCTGATTTGGCCGCAGGTGCATAGTCGCCCCTGCATCGGTCATGCGCACCTGCATCAGCACACCTGCAATATTTTTCATCATAGGTGCGCCTCACCTGGATAGTTCAGCCAACCTTTTTCTCAGCTACTAGTTCGGGGTGCGATGGCTGATGCGACGTGCACGACTACGCATGTTTTAACCTTTTTGGCAGCTTTACTGCATTGGGGTGCGATTGAATATGCGATGTGCACAATTTGAGGTGATAAACACACTCATTTTGCATGTCATTTTAGCACCCATTTTTCCCTTGATTGTCTTTTCATGAGGCCTCCACTTCTTAACCTGCCCAAATCAACTCAAAAAGACTTGAAACTTTATGGATTAGTCAAAAAATTACAACTAAGCTATTCTAACAAAGAAAGAGAAAATTTTAAACCTTTGAAATTTTTTAAATGATAGGTTGCCTCCCATCAAGCGCACAATTTAACGTCGCAGCGCAATGCAAGTTATCTCACCATTTGGATCTCCATTTAGAGGATTTCAACCTTCGATCCAAACTTGAATCTAACTTTCGGTGACAATCTCGGGGTGAAGGTGTGAACATGAGAAGGCCATTTTATTGGATTCACATTTTGCACTTTTTTGCCTTCAAGTGAGGAAGGTCACTTTGCCTTCTATCCACGACAACTTTAAAATTGGATAAACCTTGATCCATCCTCCTTCCAAGGTCTTCCAAAAGTTTGATTACTTCAACTTTCATTCATTCAACCAAACTTAAGGTTGAAAAGTGGTTGGAGTGAGTTTTGGGCATCTCCACCTTCAAACATGCCTCATTCATAGCATACTCACTTTCGAGTGAACTAGTCTTTCAAGATGAAGCGTTGGACTTTGCCTTGCAACTCTAGTATCATTCGCTTGATCTCGGCATCATGATTTTTGTATAAGGTAGTTGGTTGCCACAACACCTTCAATTCATGAGCATCCCTTGTATCCTCCTCTTCAATAGAGAACAACTCAAAACTACTACCCACGATCATGCATGTTTCAACATGAGCATTCATATCGGTGTTCAAATTCCGAAGAGCAATTTCAAGTAACCCTTATTTTTGCCTCTTCTTGGCATGCCTTTTAAACAATATCCCAAACATTGGTAGCATTCTTTCATGTTGTTACCCATAGGACTCTAGTTGGTGAGCTCGGTTTAACACCCATTCTAGGCTCACAACCTCACCTAATACCAATTTCTATTCTTGTTGGGGTTCAAGCACTACAGGTTCAAATTCACTCTCGGGCGATTCCATATTTTGCAAATCTTCATCATCGTCCCCTAAGTGAATTTGATTGAGCTCAATGTTTGAGACATGTTCATTTGCTCAGCTTGGAAGATTTTCTTCACCAATTTGACCAAGAGGGTGGGCCAAATCCACCATAGGGTGTGTGGCACAATTTCTCTCCTCTTATTCATTAGCTGTTGCATCCATAATGCCTTGTTTTATGGATTGCACACCCTCATCTAAGCTATCTTGTATGGCCAAGAGAGTTTGAAGCTTGGCACACAAGCCTTCTTCGCTTGCTAAGTCATGGTTCCTATTAAGATCACAAGCACCACTACCAACATTGTTAGTACAAGAGGGGGGGAGGACGGTCATCATTAGGGCATTCGCTCCAATGTCCATCACGACCACCACACAAATAGCAATTGTACCTATCATAAGAGGGAGAGGGTGAATACCTCCCTCTTCTAGGACAAATTTTACAATTCCACCAAATGTGGAGCCCTCCATAATAACAACAAGGATTCTTATAATGCGGGGTCCAACCACCAAAGTTTCTATCATTCCAAGATGCCATGGATTCAATCAACAAAATAAAATTAAACATAATAAAAACAACTATTCACAAAATTTGAACTAAAGTAAGTAAACTCAAATTCTAAACTAACTCAATACACCAAATTGTTCCCCGGCAATGGCGCCATTTTTTGATAACGCTCAAACGTACTCTCCTAGAAAGAGGTATCGGCAATCGTTAAGTAAACCACATTTATATTCCCAATGGGAGTCAGGGTCGATCCCACAGAGAATAATATAATCCCGATTGAGCTAATAAAGAATAAAAGCAACTTATTAAAGTTCAATGAACAAAAAGAAAAAGATATCAATTGGGGGGTTTCAAACTACAACTAAAGATAAAAGAAAATCAAATAAAGGATAGATATGATCAATGGCTTTCACCTTGCTTTCACCAAGCAAGGACAATAAGGGAGAAATGTGAATAGGAATTCAATCCACAAGACTTGCACCTAATTAACACGTAGGTAGTCTTGGTTAAAGGTATGCCTAACCATCTCTCAACAAATCAAACATATATCTCGTGTATTCTCTCGAATCACCACGAGTGAGCAATAACTAACCAAATCAACTTGGTTGAGTTGGCTATCTCTAGCTCCAACTCTTAGATGGGGGTTTCCGGCAAATTGAGTTATTCCTAGCCTAAATCTAGAGTGGAATCCCACATCCCCACTATTGAACCTTCCCAAATTAAGGAACTCCTCTCTCAAGCAAGAACCTAATTAGAATGCTAAGTCAATGTTTGCAACCATTAACTATAAATTCAAGTATGGAGGATTCAATAGACCCACATAGTTAAGCAAGAGCAAATATAAAACATGAATTCAATACCCAAACAAGTACTATCTCTAATACAAAACCCAAATCTCAATTCAATAATTACACCTACAAATTAGCAATTAAGAACTAAAGTTGAAGAATGGAAACTAAAGATTTTACAATAAAGAGCATCCAAATCTTCACTCCTATGGTGTTGGTTGATGAACTTGCTCTCCAAGCTTGCCAAAAGTTGTGAGAATGGCAAAAGATATCTTCCAAGATGGCTTAGCGGTGTTTTATGTGAGCTGGGGTTTCCAAGGGTGTGAAATGATCGATTGGGGCTTAACTGGAATCCGCCAGCCGCACCTGCGGAATTTTAGCTGCAGGTGCATGACCGTTGTGGAGGCATCAGTGGCGGCACTAGTGGTGCAAGTTTGCCTGTGCCAGCATAGTACAAAGGCCATTGGTGCGCTCCTATCTCTGCACCTGCGGAAGCGCTGCTGCACCTCAGAGAGCGCAGGGGCAGCAAACCTGGCACTTCAGTGGAGTCTTCTCCTTTTTGCTCCTATTTTTGTTCCTTTTGCTCCACTTGTTCCAAATATCCGCAGAAACACAAATCACCTAAAATATATCCAAAACATGCCATAAGCGACTCATATCATCATTAGAAGACACAAAAGCAAAAGAAAAGAGATATAGATAAGTGGTAAATCCACCACTTGTCAACACCCTCCCAGCCAGGGTTACAGGTTGGCCCCATAGTTAGCTCAGCTTGGGGTATGTCTATTAAAAGTATCTCCCATAGTTCATATTTATTATTGCATGACCGTGTATTCAGTTATTCAGTTCAATCTAGTATTATACAGTTTTATATTTATATACTTGGTCATCGCATCAGCTTATACCTTTAAGCCTGCATTCAATATAGTATATCAGTACTTTCCACATGCTCAGTAGAAGAAACTTCCCTAAGTATTTACTTTAAACATGACTTTTAGCATGACTCATGGTTTTCAGCTCAATCACACTATTTCAGGATTTACAGATAAAAATTCATCTTTTCAGTCTATGGATCCCCAAGTAACAGTTTCACTTATCTTAAAATATCTTGATCTCACAGCAACAGTTCAAAACCATGATTTACACCTTTTTCAGTAAAAGAGCTTATGTTCTACAGTTTGACTTATACATTCTCAGACGTTTATACTTAGTCCAATTTTTAGCCATCCTTTCAGTATATACATATTTTCTCATGATTTCAAAGTTAGTGCATTATCTCACATGCTCAGTACATTCAAAGTACTGATCGCATACTCTTTTGTACTGCATCATTTCATGATGTAGGTTTTAGTGCTAGCTTCCAGGATCATGGTCAGACAAACACAACTTCCAGTTAGCAGGGATCGAGTTCTCTTTTTCTGGGAACTTCAGTCAGTTAATTATTATAGAAGTCATTTCAGTTGTTATATGTTGATTTGAGATAGTTGGGGGTCAAGTCCTGGCTAACTATACTTCAGTGTTAATAGAGGCTTCATAGACAGTCAGTCAGTTGGTTGTATCAGTTTTTGAATGTCTTTATATTTCAGTTATGTAAGTTCATATTATTACAGTACTCTTCAAGATCTCAATACATATTCAGCTTCTGCATAAAATATTTCAGTTAATCTATTTCTATTCAGTTGCTCAGGAATTATGCCAGCATGAAGGGTTAACTTGGGGCCACTTGTGGTTCCAGGTCCCGTGTTACGTCCAGGGTGTAGGCTCAGGGTGTGACAAAACTGAACTCACTACCCTAGACTTAACTAAACGTAGGGCCTTTTGTCCTTAGGAATGATTATCGATAGCTTTGAACTAATCTGATATGAGGAGTCTAGTATTCTTGCAAGCTAAAGCTACTAGACCTACAATATGAGCACCCTGGGCAAGGAGTAAGAACAAGACTATTCTTGCCTTAAATACTACGGTTGACAACTTTTAAGCTTAGAAACACCTTTTAACTACACCAACTCCTCTGAATACTAAGGTCTGAGTCTAACTACCTTGTTTCACCATGTTCAAGCCTATCTCGACTAAATCTCTTGCATCTAGAGTTATCTCTGAAGAATGATATTCCTTCTTATCATGAAAATCAACTAACCTTGAGCTCTAATCAATGGGTCACTAGGCGCATAAAGCAAAGGCCTACATGTACCTCATCCTGACATTCAAGCCTATCACTATGATCACCTTGTGGATTCTTTGTATCTTACACTATCCAGGACTTCTCCTCTCTTCCCTAGCATATATAAGAGTTGTAACTTCAAGAACTTCTACAAAAATACCTACCAAAATTCCTCATCTAACTAGTTCACATAAATAATCCTTACCCCGCCATCCATCCACACCTAAAGCTAAGGTGGAACAAGTACACCAAAAAGGAACACCTACTACTTCCCATCTAAGCTACTACTTAGCTCCCTCCACTAAATCCTATAACAACATAAGCCGAAATCACGAAAGGAATAGAGTGGAATCATAAGCATCACGAATGAAGAAATACTGATCGATCTAGACTTATATTTAGCATGATCTAACTACTCAAGGTGCGGTCTGATAAGTCAAGTCCAATGGCATAAGTGTCTCACATCCTGGACATATGAAGCATGGTTAGAGTAAGAAAATCATAGGCATGAACTGTTCAAGAAATCTGGTCTGAGCACATACATGACGTAGTATGATTTCATTAGACATTAAGGCATGTATAAGGACTGAACTGAGTACATAGAACTGAGCATACCGTGAGACATGATCTTACATATATAACGAGTCTCATGGCATAAAGATGGGATTCATAGAATCATAGAGTAATACTGGAATCGTGGTCTGGAGCAAGTTCTATTCATTCTAGGAGCTGATTCTGGGCGTGAATTTGCATAAATTGCGTGAATTTAAATTAGGACCATGGCGTTGAGACATAAGACATGAATAGGGTGTTGTAATGTCAGAAGTATACTTAAGATGCTAGGATAGAAATAAGTATCTCCATCCCTCTAACTTCGTTCTAACACTCGTTAGCATCATTACTAGAGTCGCAAAAATCTCTCATGATTCTATATCCGACCATCTCCCCCTTATATCCATGCTACCTTTCCCAGTCTGTTGACCTCTCAGTAATCTCTAAACTGAACTATGATCATTTTACCCTAATAGAACATCCATTACTCCAGGATCTAGTATGAATATTCACTTCCTTCTATAGTCTAAGGCTGTTCCTCGCCTAAAAGTCTAGGCCTCAAGGGTTTTATCTCATATAGGGGTTGTATATACCACATTCATAACTGCCAACCTATCCCTCACAATTGCAAGATTACGTGGTTCTAACTCCGAAAGCTCTCTCTTCTTGCTACCCATAAAACCAAATGCGTTAAAGCCTATATCGAGAGGCTCAAAATCGTCTATCCTTCTCTGGACCATATATATATATATATATATATATATATCATGCCTACACATTCATAGTTGCTGCAACTTATCACTTAAACTCTTACATACACTATACCAAGCCTATAAGAAAAATACCACAAAACTATCATTCTCACTCTTATACTATCATCCTTTCGTTCACATCCTATACCTAGTCTATACTAGCACAACAACTTACCACTCTTTAGTCCACACCAAGGGATGTATCATCCCATTACCCATCTAATAAAACACAACTCTAAATACACACTCCAATCAACTATCATTCTCCCGTCTAGGCTACTATACTTTGGACTTCATATTTTTGGCTCTAGGTTCATTCTACTACTAATGTCTTACAGCACAATATTTGTCAGGTGGAAACACTACCCAAGGATCTAGGTACACACTTTCCCCTCTTACAGAAAAATTAGTAACAAGGTTCTGGAAGAGAATCTGAGAGCACCTCACCTGATAGATAATCTGAGATTTACTACTTCTGGCACCTCATAAATGGGATTTAGACAGCGGAACTGGGAACAACACATAAATTTGGAGGATAAATAGAGCTAAACTCTATCACAAGATAAAGAATATGAAAAAAGTGAAGTTTTCCTAAAAACTCTCGTAGCCTCTCCCTCATAAGTGTGACGCGCTTCACACCCATGAAAAAGACTCTACTTAATATGACTTTCAGACACCCTAGGACTCTTGAACCTGATGCTCTGATACCAAGTTTGTCACACCCCGAGATTACCCACTAGATGTAACACAGAACCTGAGACCACAAGTGATCCCAAGCAAACCCTTGTCCTTAGCATGACATAATCTTAAATAACATAAATACTGAGCAAAAACTTTAACTGAAGTAATAAGCAACTTAATCTATTGTATAAATAAAAGTCTAAGAATGACAATCTGAATACAGCTAAATATCTAACTCTATATCTGAAGCCTCTACTACTGATGAGCTACTAGGGCAAGTCCCCAGCTAAATCTAAATATTGAAAACTGAATAAACAAACTAAAATACTGAGTATGCGAGCTTATGCAAAAATTATGAGAAAAACATGCTTGAAAACATACTTAAAACTGAAATCATGCATTAGTAGGACAAATAATAGTATAAGAACTTCAAGTGAAATAATAAGTAAAAATCACAGTTTAAGCATAAGTCATAAAGCAATGAGTAAAGCTTGAAAATTGAATATCACATAACTTAGTAGCTTAAAATCATTCTTGCGGGAGTTTCTCTTAACCGGCAGTAAACCATGTTGAGCATCATGGAGTTCAGTGTTATATACCTACACTGAAAAAGGTTGTCCCAATCGGCAAAGGTTAGAACCATGTTCATAAGGATCCTGTCATAAAGCCACAAAAGGCAACCTACGATGGCAACGTAGTTTTGGACTTGGATTATCTAGAACCTTCACCGCTCGATGCTAAATACTACTCCCAAAATATATATCATAGCGCTCACATACATGTGACATATCTAGATGTCAAAGCTTATTCATGGTCATAATAGTTAACCCGGATGTCATACTACTCACAAATCTTGTTTTTGAAAAATTGTTCATGAGCATTGATGGCATGTCGAGATGTCTTATCATTCATAATGGTTCATATTGTGAAGGCTTGCATGGCCCTAGTTTAAATACATAATCTTATATAAGTTCCTAGGAAAATAGGAACTAGGCATGGAATTTCTCGAAAAACATAAGGTCATGTTATCTAAACATACCAATTTTCTTAAAACAAGCCATACATGTAAAATTATGCTAGAGTTATTCTTCCAATCATGAGATAAATAATCACTTGTAAAAACCCATATAGAATTATGTAATTAGAGTTAGAAATCATAGGAAAACATGAGGAAAACGAATTTATAGAAAATCATAGAATTTGGATAAGAACCCTAACTTAAGAAATTCATAAAATCAATTAAAGGTTTTGGGTTTTGGGCATAAGGGTGAAAGAAATCCCTTATTGAATACCCACATACCTGAACTTGAAGCTTTCCTAACTTGGGACTTGAGGGTCGAGGGTTGGTGAAGGAACCCTAGGCCTTGGAGCTTGAGAGAAGAATCCTTTTCTTTCTTCGTGAGGTTAAATGGAAGGAATGAGGAGGAATCTAACTAAGTATGAATAAAAACCCTCCTACTAGGCCTAAAATGACTTATTATAGGAGTTAAAAGGGTGGAAAATTACTAAAATACCCCAAAGAAACGAGTCTAAAAACTTCTAAAAATTTCATCATAGACTTCCAGGGACATGAATCACAGTCCGTGGAATAAACCACTGTCCATGGAATGAAGGTTGTGGTCCCAGGGCACTTTTCAGGCCTCTGGACTGATTTCCACGAGGGAAAACCACGGTCCGTGGTTTGATCCATGACCCGTGGATCAACCTCGTGAATCTTAGGTCAAAAACTGATCTGCAGGTTCGATTTTACGGAGTCAAACCATGGGTTGTGGTTTGATCCAGGATCCGTTGATGGCTCTCGTGGTTACTGTCTGTCATTTTGACAAACAAATACATTTTAGTAAAATGTTGATAACGTTTTACTCCGGACTCGTATTAACGTGCAGTCGGTAGCGTTGGAAAGAAGACTCGAAGTTCTTTAATTTGGTTGGTACTAGGTCACCTGACTCTTCATATTCTAGGAGTTATGATTGTTTGAAGTTGACCTTTGAAAAACTCTTACACTAAAACTCAATCGGTAAGGAAGCTTTCAACTCAACTTTGAGCTAGAGGTTCTTTATGACCCTAATTCATATCTAATACACCTCCAAAACTTAAGAATAGGTCTTAATACTTAGATCCACAGAAAATTTATCTAGTTCGAGTCTAACAACATATGAAAAACGGTCCAGATCTTGGCTTAGAATTTTTGGGGTGTTACAAAATCGCCGGACTAACCGACTCTGTCCGTCGATTTCCTGGAAAAAAAAATGCAAAAGCCCAGAAAATCGACTCTTTCCGTCGGTTTGATCTTCAATATGAAGAACAAACCGACGGATAGGGTTGATTTTCTTAAATATTTTAAAAATATAAAGTTAATAAAAATACGTCGATGTCCGTCGACTTCTTTATTTCACGTCGAAAAATAATTTAAAAAATCGACCAAGTGAAATTAAAAGTAAACCGACGGACGTACGTAATAAGATGCAAGTTAAGAAAGAGTTGCAAGTTAACTTTTTTATATTTCTTAAATTGTTTTGTGATGTTGCCCTAGTTTGAGGTGAGAAAGCGTGATAACACAAATAGCAACACTGCATGTCACTGGAACCATGCAACAATATTTCACTTCACTCTCAAAAATCAAATCAAACTTTTCATGATACAAAGAATACAGATAAACCAAACACCAGAAAGCTAGGAAATAAATGATGAATTGATGCTATAATCAAGTAAATTGTGGAGAAGGAAAAGTAACCTTTTCACTACTCTCTTAGATAGGAAAGGAAATGAGAATTTCAAACATAAGGGAACACAGAATTTGGTAATGTGCATCTGGTAGTCTTTTCTCTTATAAAATTTGGATTGATCAGGAAATGGAATTTCTCCATCTTCTAGGGGTCTTCCTTGTCTGTTCTGCGTTTGGGGCACGAGGACTGTTATCATGGGATTCTAAATTTGTCATCTTGGTGAGCTTGCCTAACTTTTTCCACCCTGCAGTCCAACCTGAGGCTTGTTTTGGTTTAGTGATCTTATCGAACTGTCTCTGTAAGTTGTCCATGTCATTTTGGAGTTGTAGGTACTTAGCTTTCACAGTCTCGAGTTCAAACTTAAGAGTGTTGATGTCTTTTTTGGCTGTAGTCCATCCCTCTTGAAATGATTGTGGTGTTGCTTCGAGCAATGATTTGCGGTTTGATACTAGGGGTTGATAATGAGAATCTCCTGCATCTTTGAGTGAGCTGCTGGATATTGCATTGCTGATCTTCACCTGCTCAGAAAAGAGGACTTGCACCACTACTCTTAGTGGGAGCCTTTCGTTCTGAGCAGCGTGCATGCAAGCATCAATAGACAGTTTTTGGCAATCCATCACCCTGCAGAGCCGCTTTCTTTCATGTTCTGACAGAGTTGGATGGGCCTGTCATGTTGTATACATAACAAGTTTCTGATGAAAAGAAGTGTTTGGTACAGCTACCAAAGAATTCAGAAAACTTAATCACAAATGACACTAGATAGCCGCTAAGGATTTGCTGATGAGATCATAGTCTTATCAGATATCAAGGTCCGTGACATCTTCAATTCTTGTATATTTCTTCCTTGAGTGGACTTTTTATTTACTTGTTATGTTCTTGTGCATAAAAGTGGCATCAAACATAAGTTTTAAAGGGAGAAGCAGACATGGATGTAGGCTTATTTATTTGATTAGATTAAAATACTATACTTGAAATCAATGATGAACTAATTAAGACAATGATAGATTATGTGTAGTATAATATCATTTAGTTTTATGGTGAGGAATAACACTAGCAGAAACTGTAGGCTCAACAAAGATAACTTCAGGAAATAATGATCCATGAATTTAAATGACTGAAGAAAATCAAGTACCTTAAGATATGAATCAATTGCTCGATACAATCCATCATCACAAGTTCTTGCTGATTCTGGCAAAGCCTCAGCTAAGACCTGAAATTTTGTCAAGGAAAGATTTCTATCTCTGGATACTTCTGTGAGGTAACTGTCTACAAGCCTTGCTACTCTCATCTTGGCATTGAGATTAGTACCCCTTTGATTTGCATCATGCATATGTTTATCAGAGAATGAGCTTCTACTAGGGCTTGAACTTTCTGTTTGCTCTTGAACTAAGAAATGTTCCAAAAGCCTCTGAACAAGATCAACATCATACAATGTCTCACTTTTATTGTAGGACGGTATGAGTAGATCAGCTAATGTAGCCTGCTCGAATTGCATCCCGACTCGTTTTTCCAATTCTGTTACTAGTGCAGGAGCCACTTTCAGCAGGTTTGCCATTCTCAAAAGACGAAGAAGGAAGCTACACGAAACGCTGTCCTTCTGTTGTGGGATTATGCTAATTAGGCTTTCAATAATCATCCTTTGATCTTTGGCCTGAATACTTGGTACTTCATCTCTAGATCCTGACACTATCATATGAAGACCTCCTTTCCAACTACTGCTGCTACCGCCATTACTATTACTGCTATTGCTACCTTCATCCAACGATACCGATCCTTCTTTAATTAGCCCCGGGAGCCATTTAGCAGCATAGTGCATAAGGACAGCACCAATCAGTTCATGTCTCATGCCCTTTACCTTAATAGCAGTAATCACTCTGACAAAGTGATCAATCCTGAGAATAGAGACATCTTCAAACCACCAATCAGGGGGTACTTGCTGGTTTCTGCTTGGGCTGGAATCCTTCATCTCATTCCATTTCGGGCTGGAAACGTTAGGGGGTTTGCCAGTGTATTGCCATTTTATTCCTTTTGGATTGGCGCACGCTTTCCATGCAATTGACTCGCTGCATCTTCGAACGATTTGGAGGTTTTCTGCCCATGGTGATAACCTTTCACAACTCTTCAATACCAGTATGGAGTCCCTCCATGATGATAAAACAACATAACTGAGAAAAGCTTCAGTCTTGAATATTAGGTTGCCTTCTTCTAAGTCCTCAGTCATTTCTAGGTACTCTGCTGCACATCGTAGACCGGAGATATTGGTTGCTGTGAGATCAACAGCAATTCCATAGCAGAATTTTGCAGCTAACTCAAATGCCTCAGATCCACCTGGTAAGTCATCTAAAGCTATTTTGCTCAATTCTTCATCTCTTGTTTCATATATGATTCTGTTCATCTTTCCACTTCTAGAAAGCAAGGGGTACTTTTTTTGGGGGAAAAAGGATCAGTTGGTCATCTAATTATGTAAGAAAAAGGTGTGAAATAGAAATTATACTGTTTGAATAGAGGGTGGGTATCTACCTTGTGTAAGTGGAAACTAGCATCTCCAATTTGAACTAAAAGGTCACTGGGAATATCAGTTGCTACATACCTATATGCAAGATAAGTCATTGCTTCAAACTAAATTCAGATATTAAGAGAATAATAACATTAAACATGATGGTGTTGAAACAAAAACAAAAACAAAGACAGACACCTTATCATTGGAAGTAATAAAAGTAATGTTATTCCATACCAAGACTGTCCTTTTTGCTCAAAACCATCAGTCTTGACCCCATGTTTGCTGGAGCTGAGAACTCCATTCTCATAGTCTCTTCCACTGGCAGACTCACTCTCTGATTCCCACATGGTGAAAAGCTAGAAAAAAAAAGAAAGAATTAGAGCAGCTCTCAAGGAAATCCACAGCAGAGTTTTCTGACACCAAGTTCAAATAAGAGCAAAGAAAAAGAGGGAGAACAAGATAAGCTGGAGTGAGCTAGCTAGTAAAAAGGAAGAATTCCACATGGGGATACTTGGAATTATCTTAAATTGTCGGCTTCTCAAGAATTTTCAAGGCCCTCTACAAGCTGTGAAGTCATGGGCATACTACTGTGCTGTTCCTTTTGGATCACTTCACTAATAATTCCCTTTTTGTAATTCTTGAAACTCGGTAAAAAAAATTCTTTTTACTCTAAATAAAATTTAGTGCAGTTCATGGACCTGTTGCAATCACAAAACATTCTTTCTGAGAAGAGAAAGAAACAAAAAGTATTAATGCAGTAGCTGTAGTACTGTATATTTCGACAAAAGTACTATACATCCATCAAGTTTATTCTCTAATATAGGAGAATATTGGACCAAATTCTTTCATTTCATTGTCAAGTGTAAATCATAATCTGGGCAACTCTAGGAGGCTTTTCCAGGTGTGTGTGTGTTTTGGGGGAAGGGGGGGGGGGGGTAGCTTAATTTAATTTAAAATTAATGATTTGTATTTTCTTTCTTGTACAATCAAACCTCGCTATAACAGTCATTCATTATAACAATATTTTACTATAACGGTCTGATTTTCTATAAAACCGATTTTTCATGTTATATTTTATTTCTTTATAATAATATTCTACTTATAACAATACTGACTTTCATTATAGCAGTACACCTTTTGTAAAATTACCTTTCTATAAGAGTTATACTCAAATATTGTATAATAATATTTTGTAAGAAATATTTTATGTATAAAAATAAAATACTAAAATATTTATGGTATTCATCATTTATTCATGCACATAGTAATTCAAGTATGGATATCTCAAAGAAAAAAAAATGTATATAAAGGGTGCTCGTCGATTATGGTCATAACTTCACAAGGAAAGGTTACTCATGTTTACCTTTGTTACATTCATATTCTATCTAATTTTTTTAGTTAAATTGGTTAACAAATATCTTACTTCATTTTGGTACACAAAATCATTAATGTTATAAAAGTATTTGTATTATAGTGAATTTATATCTTTATGTTTCTTTGGAGAAAAATTAGGAACCCTAACCTTGGGACCAAGTCAATTTTCCCAATAAATAAAGGGGTTCTCTCCATTGTCTTGAATCCTTCAAGAGAAATAAGAACCTCTCTCCCCTCTATAATATTTTCTTTCTTCTTAATTTACTGTTTTATAACACAGTCTGTCATCTTGAGCAAATACTCTGAAGTATTAAAAGTATAAGAAGCAATTTTCCAAGTAAGTCCTATAGTCGAACTTTGAATCATGGCTATAAATGATATACCAAAATTGGAAAAGAATATTATGATCTATTTACTGGTAAGTATAATCATTACGTAACTTATTTATTAATCCAGGAATATTTAGTAGGAATATTTAGTACGTAGTAATAGAAGTAGCTCACAGTGGAATTTAGCAAAAATAGTCTAGTATTTGATTTGTTGGCAAATACTGTGAAATTACAAACTTAGGAACTTGTATCAACTTGAATTGTTTCCGTATAAACAACACATGTTAGCTTATTGTCTAATTTGCTCCTATAGAGTATAGAGACGTATAGTAATCACCGAAAGTGATTTTATATATATATCATATCATATATCATCATATATCATATATACTAGTTTTCCTATCCACGCATTCCGCGGAGCTTATTATCACTTATTAATCATATCAAAGTCTTAGTTGATTTGTTTAAGCTCAAATGTCATAATTATATAGTTTGTGCTATAAATATCTGAATTAAAATATAATTTAATAATACTGTATAATTAAATAAATCTAAAAACCTCTTTATTTCTATTTTTCTGACTTATTTGGTAGTTGTTCATCATCATCATTTATATTAGTGTCTTTGCAAATTGTATAATGAAGATCATAAGGTGATTCATTTATAAATTGATGTTTATTTTAAAAAGAAGTCTCATATTGGATAATTTTTTGTTTTCATTTTTCATAATGACAAAAGAATAATGTGATAGTAAATTATCTTCGTTTGAATTTGGAAGATATTTTGACTCGAACGAAATCAACCATAGTATTGAGATGATCACTTTTGTCCAACATATTTTTTAGATAAAATCTTAAATTCGATAAGTTTTATAATAATTAATATTGTGCCATTATCCATATTATCTTTAGTGTTATGCATATGTTTTAGTAGATTATTACATCATATATTCACTTTATTATTTTCTATACAATTTATATATATAAATACATTTAATATATAACAAACATATATATTAATATTATTTATAGTTTTATACATATTATACATGCATCAATTTATATACATACATTTAGAATGATTATACATATCAATATTATTTATACATCTATTATACTTTGTTTATACATTTATTATTCAACATACACCACCACCACTTAAACTTTATGCGTGTGAATAATTAAGTATGTTCACGAACCAAACATATTTATCCATAATATAGAAGTGTTAAAATACTGAACCCCTAATTTTCCTAAGGAACAGGTTAAGCGATCTGTTCTTTTGTCGAATACTTCAATGTAAAGCAAGTAAAGAGAACACACGATATTTTTCGTGGAAAACTCCCACCTCACAAAGGGTAAAAATTACGACGTACACCTCTGTAGGATTTAACCTAATTTCACTAAAGCAATGAGCCTCAACAATTCAGATTACAAGGAATGCAATCCTAGGAACTAAACTCTAATTCATAAGCACCACACAAACCTCCCTAGATATATGTGCCCAAGTCTTCGAGTTATCCTAACTTGAAGACTAACTCCTACACTAGTTTATAACTCACTGACACTAAGAATGAATGATTATAACTCAATGAAAACAACACAATTAACATGACTCAACAACTGTAAGACATAGACTTAAGGACCACGTTCTTCAATCTGGTTTCTTGTATTGGTTGTACTTGGATCTTCACTCAGAACTCTCTCAAATATGAACTCTCTCAATTTGATTGTGTTCTACTTGTAGCTCTCTATGTAAGTGCGTGAGGTTTATTGTGAAACCTCTCTTCTATTTATACTGAGAGTCTTGTCCTTATTTCTTCTGATTTTCTTCCATGTTGGGAATCCTTTTCCTTGTAGGACATGATATCGAGCCGACCTTTATTATTTCCTTCCTTGTAGGATTCCTTTTTATGAAAGAAAACTTCTTGCAAGCTGGACTCTCCTTATAGACACGCTTTCTCCACACGCTTTACTTTCTTCTTCATGTCGTTGACCTTTTCCTGATCCTAGTTGGATTTTGCCTTGGAGGAACATATCACAGATACATGTTCCCTGCATGTGTTTCACAACTTTGTCAATCTTCAAAATCTACCTCGATTCAAAAAATTCCCCTTTTTTGATGATGACAAACCCTTGCTTCTTGTATGTAGAGTTCAACTTGTATTATGTCAGTTTTCTTTAGGCAAAACAGCAAAAAGAACACAATAGAGGAACAGGTCGGACCAATGTGTTATAAATACCACACAAGCAGAACTTTCCCCTTTTGGCATCATAAAATATTGCGAAGACACCCAGCATCCTAATTCAAGTTCAATTCAACACTCATGATCACTAGGGCTATCACTTATGCAAACACTCAAAAGTAAGAACTCATTTAGCTATATCAAAGTATATGAAACTGCACAGGAATTAAGATGAAACCAGAATAAAAACCCAGCATATTATTAATCACAACGCATGTACACTAGGAATTAAAATTAAAAAAGATCAAAACATGCACTTGTGAGAACAAACGAAAGGTTGGGAAGGCTAGAAGGGTTCAGTCTAGGCAGTGGGAGGAGGAGGGTCCTTCTTGAGCAGCTCATAAATGCCCTTTAGGCTGGCAGAATTAGTGGTTTGCTCAGTTGCTAAGGCAGCATGTGCTTGTGCAGGCTCAGCCTTGAGCCTTGCATTCTCTTCCATCAACAGTGCATGCTCAGTGTCATAGGTGTCATGAAGCTCAACCATTTCCTCATCATGAGATGCCCTTATAGCTGCAATCTCCTCATCCTTAGCAGCCAAACTTGCTCTTAGCCTCTGCAGAGGTGAATTGGCCCCCCTCCGAGGAGCAGGTACAACATCTTGGTTCACAGAACCAATCACATCTTTGGTTGTCTTATGTTTCCATGCTTGGACAGGCACACCAAAGTGTTGAAATATATCCCCCAGCCAGAACCCATAACCCAAGACATGTTTGGTCTTGTCCTGTTTGCAAATCCTATGCATATGGTAAAGAATTAGCCTGGGTAGGTTGATGGGAATCCTGGAGAGTAGCAGATGCATCAAGGTGAGGTCCAAGAAGTTTCCCTCAGTAGATTTTTGCTCCCTAGGCAGCACCATCTTGTGCACAATGTCAAATAGCATCTGATGGAGAGGAAGCATAGCCCCCTTATCCACTCTAGAGTGCTCCTCCAGTGTAGGATCATTTGCAAACCTTCTTGTGATATCCAAGGCAGAAGGCAACCTATCCAGAGGAGGCCATTGCCTTTTCACATAGTGACACCAACCACCATTAGAAACCCCCAAAATCTGTTCCAAAACAGCAGGAGTAAGGGTGAAAGAGACATCCCTTACCTCACTGGAAATAGAGGAGGAGGTACTAGTATCATTGATATAGAATTGTATGGTCTCAGCTCTTGCCATCTTCTTTTTATCACCACCCTGAAGGAACAAGTTTGACTAACCTTGTGCCTCCACCAGTGCTAGCAACTTAGTCATCTCAGCTCCTCCATACCCAGTCAGTACTCTACCCCTTACCATAGTTCTGACCCCAAAAATAATTAGCCTAGCAGTTCTAGCATCAAGAGCTTCATCAATACAGTCCAGGGTGTCATCCTCTTCTTCCACATTCTCAAGAACCTCAGCCTCCATATCCTCATGAGAGGCAGCATCATCAGTATCCTCATTCCTATTAGACTTAAAGAATGAAAGCCCATGATCATCTCTTTTACTCTCCGAGGCCTTATCCACCAATTTGGATTTGACAGAGATCTTAAAAGGAACAAGTTTCGTAATCTGTGCCTTGCGTGGTTTGGAAGTGACCACCCATTTTCCTTTCCTTCTTCTTTCAGCCACATCAGCCTCATCATCCAAGATATCAATAGGATCAGAAGGTGGCACAGACTTAACTTTGGTAGCTCTAAGCCTCTTGGCTGTAGAAGCAACCATCACTATAAGAAAAGTGATCATTAGAGACGACCATTTAGAGACCGCTTAGCAATCTCGTCCTTAAAATGTGAGCTTATAGGGAGTGGTATTTTAGCTGGTCCTTAAAACCCATTAAAATAACGAAGATATCTTTTCTTGTCTTTGAAAGTCTCAATATCTGGTCCTAATTTCATAATCTACGGTAAGGGCTGCGCCAAGACTAAATAAATAGACAAATAAAACATTCTAAAATTTAACACTACCCCACCCCCCACAAAAAAAAGACCAGGCTCTCTCACCGCCCATCTCTTTTCACCTAAACCCTAGTCTCAAACCCATCTCTTCACTCTCAACTGAATAAACAGGGAATCGATGGATTTTCACTTTGTAGCTCATCAGGAATGGGAATCGACGGTAGATATTTTAACTTCTCTCATTTCTCTTTCTCACTTCAGAAAAAAAGGTTTTCCTTTTCTGATGAGTTCGTAAGAGTTTGAGATTTTATGACGCTATCCGAGCTTTAGTGTTTTCTCTTTTGAAAGCGGCAAGCACATAGCCACTGATTGTGTCATTTTGAGGTAACGAGGTTCTGCAACATTAAAGTGAGCTTGTGAGTTTGCCTTTTTCATTCTGTAAGTCATACTTTTTAGATTAGTTAAATTTGACAATTGGGTGTTAATCTGACTGTTTTTGTTGATTATTGCAAATGAGGTTTTCTGGAAAAGTCATTTTTTATGTTGAAATGAAGTAACTCTGACTAATCGAGTGTTGTTAGCTTGTGATGAAGTGTTGTGAGGGAATGGAGTTGGTTGAGTCTACTGATGTACTTTCTATAAATTGTTTAGAATGATTCAAGTTCCTCAGCTTGTTGAATAAAATTGGTAAGTTTCGTCCACCACATCGTGACTATTTGTTTCAATAAAAGCTCTACAGTTTGTTTCAATTCTTGTCTCATGAGTGATTGCAGAAGATTATGGTGGGCTCTAACAGAATGTAGTATTGTCGATTACTGTAATTGGTGGTTACTGATTTAAATGTAAGGACTATACTTTCTACTGCAGAAAACTAAGGACTAAACATTTGCTTCATATTCCTTCAGTTTGTAGGATTCTAGTTTTATAGATGGTATAAAGTGCATGTTCACTTTGACTTATGTTAATCTACATTCTCAACAAAGGGGCATTCCTTCTAAAATGCAGAATATCTTCTTAACATATGATAATTTAGTTTTCCAGTGATTCAATTCAAAGAAAAACAGAGTAATATCTCTATGTTATCTTCGATCATTTCAATTCAAAGGAAAGATGCATTTTCACTTAATATATAGCATTTGAACCTACTCTTACGTTTAAAAATCTGAGAGGAGGAGAATGATATGGTGATGTTCGTGTGCAAGGTGTATGAGGAAGATCAGAACCATGTAAAAGCAAAGAAAAGTTGTAAGCTGCCACTAGCTTTTAACACGTGGTCTTAGCTAATGAATTAATTTTTCATGTTGCACATTATAATTATAAATTACACAAAGCTCATTCATATAGACAGTAAGAACTTTTTAGGAGAAAATATATAGCTTGAGATTCCTTGGATACTAGCATCCATTGTGTTCTACAACATCTCTAAAGAGTTTTGACGCAAGTACCTACTGCACAGTGAGGTAATCTGGTATCTTTTACCTTACTGATTTATTTTATGTATCGAGCTAATTATTGAGTAACTCGAAACAACTAGAAATTACTTTGGTCTTTTAAGAAAGAAAGACAAGATCAGACTTACTTCCACATCTTTAAAATATTTATGCGAGCTGCAACTTAGTTTTGTAATGTGGAATGTTATATAGGGAGCTTAAACTTTCAATACCATAACTAATCAAACCCTTCTTACAGGTTCTATAAGAGTTTCTGTAATACATATTTTTTATTTTTTTCATTGAAGTGGCACTTTATCCATTTTGAAATGCATAAGAATCACTTGCTTCCTCTAACTGTCGACTAGAATATAATCACATAATGATAATGTTACCCATTTCAAAAGAAATATAATCACATAATCATGGTTCATTTTTTCTTTAGTAAGTTCTATAGAACTAGTAAAGTAGTAGAAACAACATCTTGCTGAAATATAATGTAATGTTTCATTTATAAGACCCAATGTAGTCTGGCCCTTCATGGTCCTTGCATATAGCATGAGCTTAGTTCACCGGGATGCGTTTCATGAAAAGGATATTAAGAGATTTTGCCCCTCAGCTTTGCCCTTGTGCTCAGTTACTGGTGTTTGAATCTTTGCTACAATATTTGATGATGTATTTCTTGCTTATCAAAAAGAGATCAATAGGAAATGGCATCAATTCTTCACTCTTTGGATCAGACCAAAGTAGAAAAAAGAATAATGCTTTCCCCTTCTCTTTTTTGTTGCTTTCTCTATATGCACTATGCAGAATATCCATTCGATATGGTCATTATATAGACGATGTTGTTATAGACCTTGATAATTAACTCATCGTGTCTTGGTGATACTGTAATTCTTTTCTGACTAATTTTTTGTTTGAGTTGTGAAATATGAATACCACTCCCTACTTGACTGCATCTTGTTGATTCTAATGTCTACTGTTTCTTTTCTATTTGATTCTAATTGTAAGTAACTTATTGTTTCCTTTCACTCCATTAGCAGAGTTAGAATGGGAAGTGTATACTTTTTCTGTTCTAGGTCCAGGAGATGGTCTTATTAGTAGCTTTAACAAATTATGTAGGAACTTTTGTAACTACTTCCGTTATTTTATTTATTTGTCTTTTGGGCAAATTAAGTTTGCTTCATAGTCGAGTTGATTATTTTCAGGAATCAACTAGCAATTACGAATATAGAGACTAAGCACTGGTAGAAAGTTGAGCAGGCACAATATTCACATCCAGCTGGTTGGTCCAGACACGGTTAGTTATCAATGTTCTTATGTGCATCTCTGATCAAACACAAGATCTACATAGTAGACTAGTCCTGGGTCATCCAGGAGGTGTCTCTCAACAGATCCAGAAATGCATTGTGGCCGATTCATCTTGCCAGACTGTTTTTGATGGAAACATTCAAGTCAACAGGTAATGTTATTCTGTCTTTACCTTGGTGTTTATTTTATTGATGACTTGTTATTCTGCAAATCACCAGTGTTGAACTTTTGAAAGTACTCATATTGATTCATTAGCATGTTCTAGATCTCGTCATATCAGAAATAACCTCTACCTCACGCAATCTTCCCTTGGCCCCACTTGTGGGATAACACTAGGCATGTTGTTATTTGTTCTAGATCTCGTCATACTGTTCTAGTTTATGCGCTTGTGTGTATTTCTTCTTAAATTATTTATGTATCTTGAGAAAAAGTGTTGTTCTATGCATATAATGAAACTTTTTTCTCGAGAAGGTCCCAATGTTACTTTGATTAAAAAATGTACTATTATTTCACTCTGGTATAATCTAGTAATTTCTTGATTTATTGTTCAACAATCTAGTAAATTACAGTAACTTATTCAGGTATTACAAGGTTGAACAGATCATATTTACCTATAAATTTACTCCTTATGTTGTGAAAACTGGACTCCTCAAGCACTTGCCATTAGCTCAATTAAAGTTGTAGCATCATTGAGCCTTTGCATTCTGCATAAAGCATCTTGGAATAAACATGCTTGTGTATCATCTTGGTTGTCAACAATCCCTTGATTTTAAAATTAACTTCAGCACACATTTGCCAAATCTGACAAATCTTTTGTCCTTCTTGACCATTGTAAGTGCATTAAACTACTGGGCTTCATCAACACATTGTTGGCCTTGCAATCACATTCTGTGTAATAGCATGCACGAGGCCTTCACACTCTGCCTAACTTTGTCAATTGCTAGACATGACACTAGGCAAATATAACGCTTCGATACACTCCTACAAGGTTGGAATCTGCTGAAGATTACTCTCCTCCATGGGCTTGACACAAACTGGACATGGGATTGCTCAAAATAGCTGCTGGAACTCAAAGAGCCTAGGCAGCTGTATAAGCCAACAAGACATTTACATAACTACATTAATATTATTTCATAGAGGATAGTTTTTTTTTTAATTTATTTAGTGTACACACTGTGTAAACAATGACGTGACTGGTGTATTATGGTATGGTATGAAAGCAGATTAATTATGATAATTATGTATATATGCATTCGATTATTTCTATTAAAAATTGTATTGTAATTTTAGAAATAGGAAATTGATTATTTCAAGACCAGATTTTTGTTGGTCGCAAAAAAGAATCAGAAATGTGGTCCTTAAAACCGGACCAGATTTATACTAGTCGCAAAACGGATTTAGGAACCAGATTTATACCAGTCGCAAAAAACATTTAAGGACCAGCTAGTCCATCTCGTCCTTAATGACCTTTAGCGGCGGAGGCTATAGGGACGGGGTGGCGGCCAGATAATCCGGTCGTTATTGACCTTTTGGGACCATAATTTAACTTTTAGGGACCATTTTTCCCTTCCCTATTGAGCATTTTTCTTGTAGTGCATACTTTCATCAATAAATCTCTTGGTAGATCTGTTCATTCGTACAGGAACAGCCTGAGCCATAGGAGCAGGAGGGTTTTCTTCAGGTTTATCAGCTGGTATACGAACAAGTCTGCCTGAGACCTTTCTTAGACGAGATGTTGTCCTCTTGGGAACTAGGTTAGCAATGAGAGTGTTCTCATCGTCCTCAACAGCTGCAGAGGAACGGGTCTGACGAACTTGTTCCCTAGGTTTCGATGCATCACCAGCAGTAGCACCCACAATAGCAGTGCCCCCAACTCCATCCAAGCCTTGTTGGAGCCAAGCAGAAGAAGCAAATTCAACTGTGGGGTCCCTTGTTGTCTCCCCCTCAATAGATGCACCCAAAGTGTCCCTAACAGGTGAACTATGTTCAACTGTGGGATTACCAGAGTTTTTCCCCTCACGAGGTGCATCCTCATGTACTTCCTCATCACTCAGAGTTCCTTTAGCCTCAATCTCCCCCTTAGAACCAACAACATCCACTTCTAGTGCCTCAATT
Source organism: Jaltomata sinuosa (assembly GCA_003996215.1). Classification (NCBI taxonomy): domain Eukaryota; kingdom Viridiplantae; phylum Streptophyta; class Magnoliopsida; order Solanales; family Solanaceae; genus Jaltomata; species Jaltomata sinuosa. The sequence goes on along the minus strand of QJPP01003106.1, from coordinate 157,718 downwards.
TCAGTCACATATGGCACCATCAAAGAATCATCATCACCAGTCAAATCATCCTCCACAACTTCTGAGAATTTGTCAAAGTGAGCCGTTCATTAAGTATCAACAAGAATTATAGGAGGAAGACGGAAAATTTTCCTTGTATGGTACCAAGGAAAGTTTAGGTAACATAGAGGGACTGGTAGCAGATGGAGGGTTTTTTGGTGTTTTAGGAGAAGAGGGTGTGTGTTGATCCATGGTAGAGAGATGAGAGAAGAAGAGTAGTGAAAGAGAGTTTGCATTTCAGTACAAATGCTCTTGTAGAAGGATAAGGTGGAAATGAATGAGGAGAATGAATTCAAAAAGGACTTTAAATAGGGATTTAGCCGTTTGGAATTGATTGGAGTCCTTTAAGTGGAAGAGTTCTATTCTAGGGAAGAGATCCGGATTGACAGGTGGTAGATCTTGTCACAAAAGTGACCTGATATGATTGCATCTCTTTTCCTTTTTGGAGAGTGGCGGTTATAGGCTTTAGGGTGAATGAATTTCTTTAGGTTCAAGTGGAAGGGACAAGTACAAATGCACATTTTGAGCAATCAATTTTCTTAAACATAGTGCATATACCTTGGATTTTCAAATTTGTGCTGAGTTTGTGTCCCAATTTGACATGCTGATTTCCTGTTACAGAACCAAATAATGAGTTATAGTTTTTGAGCAACTTAAACTTTAAAAGTGGCAAAGGGACATACAACTAAAAGTACAAGACTGAGCATAAAATCTTAAAATTAGAATACAATATATACAATGTTCATTAGCCAGTCACTGAGGGATGCTCATGTGATCTTAATCATCCCCAGTTCTAACCTGTTCCTTTCAAAGTAATCCCTTGTCAGTGCCTTTGTGAATATATCGACAATTTACTTATCTGTGGCATAGAAATGCATGGAGATCAATCCCTTCTCTACATTATCTCTCAGAAAGTGGTGTCTAATATCAATATGCTTAGTCCTTTTATGTTGAAATGGATTCTTGGCAATATTAATTGCACAGGTATTGTCACAGAAGATGGGCACACACTCAATGTTCAACCAAAAGTCCTTGAGTTGTTGCTTGATCCGGAGCAATTGTGCACAACATGAGGCAACAACCACATATTCAACTTTAGCAGTAGACAAAGCCACATAGTTTTGCTTCTTTGTTTCCCAAGAGATTAGATATGATCCCAAGAAGTGTGCCATTCCAGTGGTGCTCTTTTTGTCCACCAAATAACCTACATAGTCCGTATCTGCATACCCTACAAGCTTAAAATTACTTCTTGTTGGATACCATAGCCCCAAGTCAGTTGTACCTTTCAAGTATCTTAGGATTCTCTTGACAACTTTCAAGTGAGGTACCTTAGGATTTGCCTGAAATCTAGCACAAACACCCACACTGAAGATAATATCATGCCTACTAGCTGTGAGGTACAAGATAGATACAATCATCCTTCTATATAGCTTCTGCTCAACTACTGGATCTATTCCTTCCAAACCTAACTTTGTTGCTCTGACTATTAGAGTATCTATTTCCTTTGCATCTTCCATCTTGAACCTTTTGAGCAACTCCTTGGCATACTTCTGCTGATGAATCATTGTTCCTGAAGGAGTTTGATTGATCTGGAGGCCTAAGAAGTTGAGCTCTCTCATCATGCTCATTTCAAATTATTTGCTCATCAGGGCAGTAAATTCCTTTGTGAGGGCCTTGCTAGTGCCTCCAAATATGATGTCATCAACATATACCTGTACAACCAACAAATCTCTTCCTTTGCTCTTGAGGAATAAGGTGTTATCAATCTTGCCTCTTGTGTAGCCATGTCCTAGAAGAAACTTTGACAACCTTTTATACCATGCTCTAGGAGCCTATTTAAGTCCATAATGAGCTTTATTAAGTTTGTAAACATGGTCAGGATAGTCAGAGTCTTCAAAGCTTGGAGGTTGTTTGACAAATACTTCTTCCTTCAATAACCCATTAAGGAAGACACTTTTTACATCCATCTGGTAGAGTGTGAATTCTATGTAGGCTGCAAAGGCAATGAGGAGTCTAATTGCCTCCAATCTAGCCACTGGTGCAAAGGTCTCATCATCGTCTATTCCTTTTTCCTGATTGTACCCCTGGACCACCAGTCTGGCCTTGTTCCTTGTAACTATTTCATTTTCATCCAACTTGTTTCTGAACACCCACTTGGTACCTATGATGGTTCTGTTCTTTGGTCTAGGTTCCAAGTGCCATACTTTGTTCCTTCTGAACTGATTGAGCTCTTCTTCCATTGCAATGATCCAATCTGCATCTGTAGGGCTTCATTGACTTTCTTTGGGCTCTATCATGGACAAGAATGATTCAAAGGCACATAGATTCTTTAGCCCTAATCTGGTGGTTATGCCAGGGTTCAAATCAGTAAGGATATTGTCAATTGGATGTGATACTTGATAATTGTACCCTTTGAGAACTGGCTCTTCCTCCTTTTCAGCTTGATCATCCTCTTCATCCTGCTGACTTGAAGTTTCCTTATTATGGTTAGGTAAAGGTGCTTCATTACCTTTTCTGTTAGTTTCAGCATCAATTGAACCTGTTCCTTGCACCTGTTCCTGCATAGATGATTCAGATGTCTTTGACATCTTATCAATTTCCTGCATACTTGGGTTAGCCATAACATTGCTTTCATCAAATACAACATGCACGCTTTCCTCTACACATATAGTTCTTTTATTCAATACCTTATAGGCTTTTCTACGTGTAGAGTAACCTAGAAAAATCCCCTCATCACTTTTGGCATCAAATTTTTCTAACACATTCTTTCCATTATTGTAGATAAAGCATTTACATCCAAAGGATCTCAGATGAGAGATGTTAGGTTTTCTGCCTTTGAGTAATTCATAGGGATTTTTATCTAGGAGAGGCCTGGACATGCATCTATTTATTATGAAGCAAGCAGTGTTGATAGCTTCAGCCCAGAATTGGCTAGCCACATTGCTGGCTATCATCATAGTTCTAGCTATTTCCCTCAGGGTTCTATTCTTTTTTTCAACCACCCTATGAAGTTGTGATCAATACCACGAGTGGAATAGTAGTCAACAAATTTAGAATTTTCAAATTCAGTTCCATGGTCTGATCTGATTGTAGCTAGTTGTTTGTCAAGTTTCTTTTCCAATTTTCTTACTAAAGTGTAGAATGCCTCAAAAGCATCTTCTTTAGAAGCAAGAAAAATTGTCCAAGAGAACCTTGTATAGTCATCAACTAGTACAAACACATACTTTTTATCACCTCTGCTCCTTACTCTCATGGGTCCACAAATATCCATATGGACCAATTGCAAGGATCTAGTCGAACTGATAACCTGTTTGGATTTGAAAAAGGATTTTACTTGCTTACCTTGAGCATATGCAACACATACTTTATCTTTCTTGAACTTAGTTTTAGGTAGACCTATTTCCAAGTCCTTGGAGATTAGTTTGTTTAGTTGAATATGACTAGCATGACCCAGTCTTTTGTGCCACAGAAGGGGGTCTTTGTCCATCACACTGAGACAAACAAGATCCTCAACAGGGACCTTTGAGATATCAACAGTGTACACATGCTTGCATCTTTATCCAGTCAAGACAGTCTCCCCTGTTTTTAGGTCTATCACCTCCACACCTGTAGAGTAGAATGTTACCTTGTTTCCCTTGTCACAGAGTTGTGATATGCTGAGTAGATTGTAGTTCAGTCCTTCAACATGGTATACCTTTTCAATTGAGTGTTCTTTAGACTTACCTATTTTTCCAACTCTTTTGATCTTACCATTCTTTCCTCCTCCAAAGGCCACATTACCACCTTTCCCTTCTGCCAATGAGAGGAATTTTTGCTTATCTCCAGTCATTTGTCTTGAGCAAGCACTATGCATGTATCAATGTTACTTGCTTCCTCTCACCCTTTCCTGCAAAAGATTAAAGGTTAGATTTAGGAACCCAGACTAGCTTTGGTCCTTTCCTTTGGTCAAAAGGATGAATGAGATCTCTGTTAGTCCATTTTGGTAAATCTTTGACAGGTTATTTTTTGTGTACAAAGCTGTTCCTTTGATGAGGTACATTTTTGTTAGTAGGCTTTTTTTTACCTTTTGAAATAGCTTTGAAGTTTTTATGCATGTGAGCTTTAGCAGAGGTACAAGTTTCCCTTAAGTGACCGACCTTACCACAGTGTGTACACAGATCAGAGAAAATTCTTTGTCAAAGCCTATTCCAGTTTTAGTGCTATGTGTTCTATTACCAAGTTGAGTTATAATCATTGAGGACTTAGTCCACTTGTTGGCCTTTTCAAGCTCATACTTGGTTCTAGCAAGTTCAAGATTTATTCTCCTAGATTTCTCTCTTTATGAGTATAATTCATATTTAAACCTTTTTAGATCTTGTTCACACTTGACTTGATCGTCACTCTTATGACTTTTCCCCTGTTGAGTAATCCTATATTTCAAAATTTCAGATTTGAGAGAAAGGACGACAAATTCAAGTTGCCGGACCTGTTCCTTAAGGGATTGATTTTCCCTTTTTAGACCAATGTTGATCTTTCCAAGATCAATATATTCAAACTTTAGGCTGGTCAAAGAGGCCAACAACTGATCTCTGTCTTCACTCAATTCTAGAAAGTTTTTTATAAAGGTCATCATTAGGGAGAATTTTTTTTTCTTTGTGAAGAGTTTTAACTTGGTTTTAAGGTCAGAAAGGAGTTCACTAGACTTGCTCAGGATATTATGACCGTCTCGGAGTACGAGACTCATTTCCATCAGCTTGCTCCATTTGGGGCCATGGTTATGCCTACTGAGGCTGACAAGGTTCGTAGATTTGTTTGGGGGCTACAGAGAGAGTTTAGAGAGCCTGCAGAGATATTGGTTGCTAGTGGTAGGTCTTTCCAGGCTATTTTGGACTGTGCCCGTACTGTAGAGGATGCGTTGTCATGACACCGGGTCCAGAGATAAGAGGCCTCCACATCTGGGTGGCTACAGTGGTTCTAGACATGGTGGTAGGGGTTCAGGCCAGTGGGGTCGGGGTTATCAGCCACAGCAGCACCAGGGTAAGTCCAGCCAACCAGTTTAGGCTTCACTTCCGACTTCCTGTAGTACCCAGTTTGAGCAGGGTCAGAGCAGCCATCAGAGCTACAACGGTCAGTCTTCGAGGGGTACAACTTATGGGGAATTAGGCCGTGGTGGCCATACGGGCTCTGTTGGTTCATCCTGACCGAGTAGGTCATCAGGGGCTTGTTTCACCTATGGTATTATTTGTCAATTTGCTAGAGATTGCCCCCAGCAGGGCGCAGTTCAGCCTGCCGCTCTGTCGGCTCAGCCTATTCGCTCAATTCAGCCACCAACTCGAGGAGGTGGTGACCAGGGTAAAAGTGGTGCTCCATATGGAAGAGCAGGTGGTAGGGATGGCAGTCTGGCAGGTAGAGGTCATTGTCAATTCTATGTGGTCCCTGGGAGACCAGAGGCAGAGGCCTCAGATGCTGTGATTACATGTACGATTTCTATATGCCATCAGTCTGTTATGTCTTTATTTGATCCTGGATCCACCTTTTCATATGTATCTTCCTACTTTCTTCCCTGTTTGGGGTTGGCTAGTGAGCCATTATCTGTTCCTGTTTATTTTTTGACCCCAGTAGGAGATTCTTTAGTAGTGGATTAGATTGTGAGATCTTGAATGATATATGTTGGTGATTTGGAGATTTGGGGTGATTTGATGATACTTGATATGTTAGATTTTGATGTGATACTGGGCATGGACTTGTTATCCCCTCACCGTTCAGTTTTGGATTGTTATGACAAGACTGTTATCATCGCCTTGCCCGATGTATCCCCGGTTGTGTGGCAGGGTTCTGTTAGCCATGCACCATTTGGGATCATCTCTTGTCTTCGATCTAGAAAGTTGATTTACCGTGGGTGTTTAGCTTATCTAGCATATGTTCGATATGCTAGTGCTGACCCTTCATCTCCTGAGTCTGTTCTTGTGGTTAGAGACTTCCTAGATGTATTTCCTACCGACCTGCCAGGCCTTCCAACTGAGAGAGATGTTGATTTTTCCATTGAGTTAGAGCCGGGAACCATGCCCATTTCTATTCCTCCTTACCATATGTATCCTGCTGAGTTGAGAGAGCTTAAGGAGCAGCTCCAGGGTTTGTTAGCTAACGGGTTCATTAGACTGAGTGTGTCTTCTTGGGTGCTCCCGTTCTCTTCATGAAGAAAAAGGATGGGTCGATGCGGATGTGTATTGATTATCGGCAGTTGAATAAGGTGACGATGAAGAATAGGTATCTGATGCCCAGGATTGATGACTTATTTAATCAGCTTTAAGGTTCTGCCGTGTTTCCGAAGATTGATTTGCGGTTCGGCTACCACCAGTTGAGGATTAGGGCCGAGGACATCCCAAAGACAACATTCAGGACACGTTATGGCCACTATCAGTTCCCGGTGATGTCTTTTGGGTTGACTAATGCCCCCGCAGCCTTCATGGACTTGATGCATAGGGTTCTTAACCCGTACTTGGATATGTTCGTGATAGTCTTCATTGATGACATTCTAGTAGACTCAAGGAGAAGAGATGAGCATGAGCAACACTTGAGGACTGTACTTCTGACTTTGTGAGATCATCGGCTTTATGGAAAGTTCTCAAAGTGTGAGTTTTGGCTTGAGTCAGTTGCATTCCTAGGGCACATGGTATCTAAGGATGGGATTAGAGTTGATCCGGGTAAGATTTATGCAGTTCGTGATTGGCCTAGACCTACTACTGCTACTGAGGTTCACAGCTTTCTTAGGTTAGTGGGTTACTACAGGAGGTTTGTTCAGGAATTTTCTTCTATATCAGCACCCTTGACTATGCTGACTAGGAAGGATGTCCCATTTAAGTGTCGGATCAGTGCGAGGATAACTTCCAGAGGCTTAAGGCCTTATTGACTTCAGCGCCAGTTTTGACTTTGCCAGTTGAGGGTTAGAGTTTCTCTGTGCATTGTGATGCTTCAGGGGTCGGTCTTGGTTGTGTGTTGATGCAGTAGGGTCGAGTGATAGAATATGCATCGAGGCAGCTAAATGTTCAAGAGCGCAACTACCCCACTCATGACTTCGCGCTCAAGATCTGGAGGCACTATTTATATGGAGTTCATTGTGAGATATTAATTGACCACCGTAGTCTTCAGTATATTACGAGTCAGTGAGAGATGAACTCGAGGCAGCATAGATGGATTGAACTACTGAAGGACTATGATTTCACCATTCTATATCATCTGGGCAAGGTTAACGTGGTAGCAGATTCCTTGTGTCAAAAGGCGGTGAGTATGGGCAACCTATCTTCACTTTCAGTTTCTGAGCGACCGTTGGCCTTGGACAACAGGTCCTTGGCTAACCGATTAGTTAGGCTTGACTTGTTGGATCCTAGCAGAGTTCTTGCCAGTGTTGAGGTCTGTTCTACTCTAGTTGATCAGATTCAGAGCTGATAGTTTGAAGATCAGAGTTTGTGTGACCTTCGTGATCAAGTAGTTTGAGGTGAGGCCAGCCAGGCTACTTTGGGTTCTGATGGTATTCTGAGGTTTGATGGTCGTCTTTGTGTTCCGAGGGTTGGAGATTTGATTCAGGTTATACTCCATGAGGTACATTATTCTAGATACTCCATTCATCCTGGCGCGACGAAGATGTATAGAGATTTGATACAGCATTACTTATGGTGCAGTATGAAGCGGGACATAGTAGAGTTTATATCTCGGTGCTTGAACTATTAGTAGGTTAAGTGCGAGCACATGAGATCGGGTGGCTTAATGCAACGACTTCCCATTCCTGAGTGGAAGTGGGAAGATATTAATATGGATTTCATTGTTGGTGTGCCTCGTACTTCTCGGGGTTTTGATTCCATTTGGGTGATTGTGGATCAGCTGACTAAGTCGGCCCACTTCTTTCCAGTTCATACTTCCTACGGTGCTGAGAGGTTAGCTCAGATTTATATTCGTGAGATTGTTCGGTTGCACGGGGTACCATCTTCCATCATTTCAGATCGCAACACTCAGTTCACATCTCAGTTCTGGAGAGCTATACAGAGGGACTTGGGTACAGAGGTTCAGTTTGTACTGCTTTTCATCCTCAGACAGTTGGCCTGTCCGAAAGGACTATTCAGGTCCTGGAGGAAATGCTTCGGGCTTGTGTACTTGACTTTGGAGGTTCATGGGATCAGTTTGTGCCTTTGGCCGAGTTTGCTTATAATAATAGCTTCCATTCGAGCATCGGTATGGCACCTTTCGAGGCCTTGTATGGTAGGTATTGTAGATCACCGATTGATTGGTTTGATGGGTTAGAGTCTAGACCGCAGAGTATAGATTTGCTTAGAGATTCCTTAGACTGAGTCCGTTTGATTTAGGATAGACTCAGAGCAGCCCAGAGTAGGTAGAAGAGCTACGTTGATCATAGACTTCGTGCCTTGGAGTTCAGTGTTGGTGACTTAGTTTTCCTTCGAGTATCGCCCATAAAGGGCGTGGTGAGATTTGGTCGGCGGGGTAAGCTTAGACCCAGGTTCATTTGGCCGTTTGAGATTCTCCAGAGGGTTGGTAGTGTTGCCTACATGTTAGCTTTTCCTCTGATGTTTTCAGCTGTTCACCCAGTTTTTCATGTTTCGATGTTGCACCGGTATATTCCAGATGAGTCTCATGTATTGCATTGGGATTCAGTTCATCTAGATGAGAGTTTATCTTTTGTTGAGAAGCCGATAGCTATTCTGGCCAGAGATACCATGAGATTGAGATCTAGGGAGATCCCAGTTGTGAAAGTTCAATGAAGGTATCGTCCAGTCGAGGAGGCTACTTGGGAGACCAAGTGTGAGTTGCGTTCTCAATATCCGCAGTTGTTCGAGCCTTCAGGTACTCTTTTCTTCTTGACTTTTGAGGACGAAAGTCTTTGTAGTAGTGGATGTTATGATGACCCTTCTGGTCATCTTCGCGTTTTCACATTCATTATACTGTTAGAGCTTTCCAGTAGTGACCCTAAATCATATATAACTTGCTGGGATCGGTGGTTCGGTGCCCTGGTTGTTTGTTTGGTTGTTTTGGCCGTTTGCCTTTCTTTAGAGCATTAACTTAGAATATCATTAACTTTAGTCAACATTCTTAGCTAACATGCTCGGAATTGAATTTTGACAGTTCCGTTAGCTCTGTAGCATTGAGTTTTATCTAGTTGGACCTTCAGTTGAGGCCTGAGAAATTCTTGTGTGGATTTTGTGTTGTTTTCTCTATTTTTAGGCCATTTGGAGTTTAAAGTGTAACTTTGGGTGACTTTCGATGATCGGAGCGTCAGATTTGAAATACGACGATTCCATCAGCTCCGGAATGTTGAGTTTGGGTAAGGTAGGTGGTTGGTTCAGGTTCCGAGTGAGCCAGGCTCATTTCGAGCCTTTAAGTTCTTTTAGTTAGTATTGACTTGGGTCAACATTTCTCCGAAATGACCTCGTATGGTAGTTTCTTTAATTTCGTTGAGTCCGGAATGTCATTTCCACTCTATTAGCATTATTGGCTTTTGAATATCGATTTTCAATTTTTTCCGGAATGCCTCGTGGAGTTTTAAAAAGTTGTAGATTTTTAGTGCAGGCCAGGCCTTCAGCGCAATCGCGCCAAGGCCAGCGCGATCGCGCCAAGGCCAGCCAACACGATGGCGGCTTGGTGCCTGGCTTATTTGAGCGTGATGGCGTTGATTTAGTGCGATAGCGCTGACCAACGACCATCAGCTATATATTTCTTTTTAGTTCGATTTTCCAGCCATTTCTCTAAACCTTTCTCACTCTAAAACTCATATACTCTCTACAAAAATGCTCCATATCAGTCCTAGCCTTGGGGAAATTGTTGTTCATCATTAATCCGTGCTTCTTCGTCTCTTGGTAAGTCATCTTCCCCAACTTGCTTCCATTTGGGTTTCTCTAAAATCCACCATTATTGCTAAATTCCAAAAGCTTGAAAATTGTTGTAGTGGCTGCCTCATAGCTCTTGCATGTTTGTGGGTTCGAGGAATTCACCGTCTTGGCTTAATTTCTCTCCTTGTGGTAAGTAATCCTTGCCTAATTTCTGATTATTATTCTTAAATTTCCATCTTTAGGCCTTCTCTTGAGCGGGCTATTTTGACGCCCTGCTCTTGGCCAATTATGCTCATTTTTAGAACATGTCTTCTTGGTATCATTGTGGTCATCGTTCTCTTTTTCATTTTTGGTTTTGGGTTGTGGGCCCCGCAAGCTCGCTTTTGACCTAGATTTTGGCCCGGCTACAATTGTAGCATTATGGGTATCGTTAGACTCATTTTAATGTTTTACTTATATTTTTGATAGTATGATTATCATTTGGGGTTTCTCGGAGCAATTCAGGCTTGGATTTGGTTATCCCTGCAGCTTATCGTCTGACGACAGGTAGGTTACGGTCTAAACTCCCTAGACTTAGCATATATCGTATAAAATTGTACTAGCTGACATCCTTGGGTTGTGTTCTTAGGTTTGTACCACAGACATTGACCACTTTCCATGTTTTGCCTCATTTATTTCCTCCGTTGTGTGTAGTATTCTCCGTAGTTGATATTATCACCCTTATGATCCTGTGTGGCCTTGTTTTGACTCTGGACAATAGATGGTGGGTTATTTGGGGGTGCCCGTGAGTCCCGAGCATCGTTATCGTGATACTATGCTGGCTATCTGTGCTGTAGAGTGATTGGAGCATGTGCAGGGCCGATAGGTTGATTGTGAGCTGCTGGGCGGATATTTGTATTTAATCATATCATTTCCATGCATATAAAGAGGTTTTATCCACACTTTATTACGGTTTTGGCTTCGGGCCTACTGGAACTGATTTTCTAAACTTTGCATGGCCTTGGGGGCCCATTTTCGATGGAAATGGGTTGGAAATGTTTTGACTTAACATGTGGATCTTCTTGGGGTAAAAGAAAGCTAAATTATGATTTTTATGACCAGTTTTACTATTAACGGTAGACTCGGCAGGGCCAGGGTGCTAGTTTAGTTTTCTTACTGATTTGGGATGACTTTAGCCTCGGTCGGACCGAGCACCTGAGATAACTTTCTACTGTTTTAGACCCGGTTACACCCGAGAACCCTTGGAGGGGTTTTTGAGAAATTTTTTCCACTACTTTAGTCCTGGACAGGGTCTGGGCATGCATATTCGAGAGTGGGTCTCTAGCTTGAACCCGGACTTGCTTTCGGACGACATGTTTTGATACTGAGTTTTAGTATGAGGTCCGGGACCTTCATGGACCTTGTAATTCCGGACCTGGGGCCTAGGGTTGCGTGTGCTGGAGGAAGGGTATACGGCGGAGTAGAGGTATACGGGCAGTGTCCTTCCATGTAACCTACCCGTTGGGCCCGATCGGCACTGGAGGGGGTACGTACAGAGTTACCATTTCACCCTGATATCTTCATGTATCATATCATTTATTGTTTGAGATTTCACCCTTGTTTGCTGTTGTTGAGTGTACGCTCCGGTTGTATGGGCGGTCGGAGAGTTTGTTTGCACTTGTTTGCATTCCTCGATTGTATGGGCGGCCGAGGGACTGTAGGTAGACTCCTGTCACTTCATCGCAATGTTATCCCCTTCTATGGTTATAATTATGAGATTGTTTACAGCTAAGGTTGTTAGTTTCATGATTTGAGATTGATGTGATTAGTTGGTTATTGATTTCTGTTTTCCGACCATGTTTATCTTTACTCTCCTCTTCCTTCCCTTGTACTTGAGGTTACCGGTATACCATCCACTTCCCTTGCTGGGATCGGTGGTTCGGTTCCCTGGTTGTTTGTTTGGTTGTTTTGGCCCTTTGCCTTTCTTTAGAGCATTAACTTAGAATATCGTTGACTTTAGTCAACATTCTTAGCTAACATGCTTGGAATTGAATTCTGACAGTTCCGTTAGCTCTGTAGCTTTGAGTTTGATCTAGTTGGACCTTCAGTTGAGGCCTGAGAACTTCCGGTGTGGATTTTGTGTTGTTTTCTCTGTTTTTAGGCCATTTGGAGTTTAAAGTGTAACTTTGGGTGACTTTCGATGATCGGAGCATCAGATTTGAAATCCGACGATTCCATCAGCTCCGGAATGTTGAGTTTGGGTTAGGTAGGTGGTTGGTTCAGGTTCCGAGTGAGCCAGGCTCATTTTGAGCCTTTCAGTTCTTTTATTTAGTATTGACTTGGGTCAACATTTCTCCGAAACGACCTCATATGGTAGTTTATTTAATTCCGTTGAGTCCGGAATGTCATTTCCACTCTATTAGCATTATTGGTTTTTGAATATCGATTTTCGATTTTTCCCGGAATGCCCCGTGGAGTTTTAAAAAGTTGCAGATTTTTAGTGCACGCCAGGCTTTCAGCGCAATCGCGCCTCAGCGCCTGCAGCCAGCCAGCGCGATGGCGCCTGGCTTCCTTGAGCTTGATAGCGCTGGTTTAGTGCGATAGCGGTGACCAACGACCATCAATATATATTTCTTGTTAGTTCGATTTTCCAGCCATTTCTCTCAACCTTTCTCACTCTAAAACTGATATACTCTCTACCAAATTACTCCATATCAGTCCTAGCCTTGGGGAAATTGTTGTTCATCATTAATCCGTGCTTCTTCGTCTCTTGGTAAGTCATCTTCCCCAACTTGCTTCCTTTTGGTTATCTCTAAAATCCACCATTGTTGCTAAATTCCAAAATCTTGAAAATTGTTGTAGTGGCTGCCTCATAGCTCTTGCATGTTTGTGGGTTCGAGGAATTCACCGTCTTGACTTAATTTCTCTCCTTGTGGTAAGTAATCCTTGCCTAATTTTCGATTATTATTCTTAAATTTCCATCTTTAGGCCTTCTCTTGAGCAGGCTATTTTGACGCCCTGCTCTTAGCCAATTGTGCTCATTTTTAGAGCATGTCTTCTTGGCATCATTGTGGTCATCGTTGTGGTCATCGTTCTCCTTTCCATTTTTGGTTTTTCGGGTTGTGGGCCCCGCGAGCCCGTTTTTGACCTAGATTTTGGCCCGGCTACAATTGTAGCATATGGGTATCGTTAGACTCATTTAATGTTTTATTTATATTTTTGATAGTTTGATTATCATTCGGGCTTTCTCGGAGCGATTCGGGCTTGGATTTGGTTATCCCAGCAGCTTATCGTCTGACGACAGGTAGGTTACGGTCTAAACTCCCTAGACTTAGCATATATCAGTTAAAATTGTACTAGCTGGCATCCTTGGGTTGGGTTATTAGGTTTGTACCACAAACCTTGACCGCTTTCCATGTTTTGCCTCATTTATTTCCTCCGTTGTGTGTAGTATTCTCCGTAGTTGATATTATCACTTTATGATCCTGTGTGGCCTTGTTTTGACTTTGGACCATAGATGGTGGGTTATTCGGGGGTGCCCGTGAGTCCCGTGCATTGTTATCGTGATACTATGCTGGCTATCTGTGTTGTAGAGCGATTGGAGCATGTGCAGGGCCGATAGGTTGATTGTGAGCTGCTGGGCGGATATTTGTATTTAATCATATCATTTCCATGCATATAAAGAGGTTTTATCCATGCTTTATTACGGTTTTGGCTTCGGGCCTACTGGAACTGATTTTCTAAACTTTACATGGCCTTGGGGGCCCATTTTTGATGGAAATGGGTTGGAAATTGTTTGACTTAACATGTGGATCTTCTTGGGGTAAAAGAAAGTTAAATTATGATTTCTATCACCAGTTTTACTATTAACGCTAGACTCAGCAGGGCCTGAGTGCTAGTTGAGTTTTCTTATTGATTTGGGATGACTTTAGCCTCGGTCGGACCGAGCACCTGAGATGACTTTCTACTGTTTTAGACCCGGTTACACCCGAGCACCCTTGGAGGGATTTTTGAGAAATGTTTTTCACTACTTTAGTCCTGGACAGGGTCTGGGCATGCATATTCGAGACTGGGTCTCTAGCTTGAACCCGGACTTGCTTTCGGACAACATATTTTGATACTGAGTATTAGTATGAGGTCCAGGACCTCCATGGACCTTGTCGTTCCAGACCTGGGGCCTAGGGCTGCGTGTGCTGGAGGAAGGGTATACAACAGAGTATAGGTATACGAGCAGTGTCCTTCCATGTAACCTACCTGTTGGGCCCGATCGGCACTGGAGGGGCTACGTACAGCGTTACCATTTCACCCTGATATCTTCATGCATCATATCATTCATTGTTTGATATTTCACCCCTGTTTTCTATTTGTTGAGTGTATGCTTCGGTTGTATGGGCGGCCGGAGAGTTTGTTTTCACTTGTTTGCATTACTCGATGGTATGGACGGCCGAGGGACTGTAGGTAGACTCCTGTCACTTCATCGCAGTGTTATCCCCTGCTATGGTTATAATTATGAGATTGTTTACTGCTATGTTGTTTGTTTCGGGATTTGAGATTGATGTGATTAGTTGGTTATTGATTCCTGTTTTCCGAGTATGCCTATCTTTACGCTCCCCTTCCTTCCCTTGTACTTGAGGTTACCAGTATACCATCCACTTCTAAAACTTATAATGTATATACTGTTGTTGCAAGGATCCCAGGTGCGTCATTTATTACTTTCACCTGTTCCTACTGTGTATATATTCTGCTTGCTAGCCTTGTATGTTGTTTCTGTTGTCTTCCCTCTGGACTAGTTTCTGTGTGACTTTTTCGTAGAATTCTGTGACTACTTATTTTTCTATTCTGTCTGTTACTACGCTTTTATCTTATATGTGCCCAGTCGGTCTATGATACCTACTGGGTACCTTATGCTTCGCATTTGGTGCTCATACTACACTCTGCATCTTTTGGTGCAGATCCTAGTGTGGGACATCGCCGCTAGATCGTTTTGAGTCGTGCTTGAGGATTTTGGACTATCCAGACTGAGGGTGAGCTCTTGGCGACCGGAGCTTAGCTTTTAGTTTATCTTTTGCTTTATGTACTCTATTACTACTCAGAGACATTTGTGTCTATATTATTTTGGATGCTTCATACTCCTTATATATTGTTCCGGCTCTATACTATGATACCAGGTTTCGAGTTTGGTTTAGCTTTCGCATTGTACATATTATTCCTGTTATCTATTTTCTTCGTCTTGTTCTCTTGCTTCCGCTTATTAAACTGTTTCTTCTGCTTGAATTGTTAGATAGTAGCCCATTACTGACCGTTCTGGGCTACGGAGATTAGTACGCCTACTGGGAGGTTGTAGGTGCCATCATGACCGAGAAATCGGATCGTGACAGTTATTGAAAGGAATTAATGAAAATTGGAATGGTTTGAAGAGACAAACACATAGACAGTTTTTTTTTCTTTCTCTCAAGCAGTTTTCCCCCCAATTATTTGTTAAACATGGTTATATCTTAAATATTATTTGTACACAAAAATTTGTAAGTAGTTTTTTTGATAAATAAATATAGATACTGCAGTTAAATGTAAATTCACAAATTAAAATACTTTATATATGCATTTTTTAATAGAAAAAAGAAATCCAACTGAAATAACCATAACCATGAAAAGAAAAGTATGGCACAATTTTAGGCCACTTTTTAGTGTTAGAAGCACGTCACAATCTTTAAGTTCTTGAAATAACCTCTTGGAAAGTGTTTCCTTAAATATAGGACTCTTTTAAGTTATTTGCAAGATTTTTTTTCTCCCTAATGTTTAGGAACCACCACGTATAATATTTATTTATTTATTTTAAGTTTTATTTTAAAATATGTATATATAGATAACCATTATTGTAGTTTAAAAACTATCAGAATTTGAATTTTATATATACAAAAAAATTGTAAGAAATTAAAAATATTTAATTTTATATTTTAAATTTAGTTATTCAGTTAGTTTTCAATTTTTTTGAAATTAAATTTAAATTTTTAAGATTTTGCATTTTAATTTATATTTTGTTTTTTTAAATAGGAATTTTCTCGTGATTTATAGGTCACACGAAGATAACTTTACCATTGCTCCAAGACTCCCCTTCTTATTTGACAATTATGAAACTCAATTATTCTTTTTAAGAGAACCCAGGCGTTTGTTTGGGAAAACTAATCAATTAGTTTAAATAGTAACACAACTCCAGTTATTTGGGTAAAAAGTTATTACACCGAATTAGTAAAGGTGTGACATGTATTTAGATACACAATTTTAGCACTTAAATATAGTTATTTAATATGCAATATCACCTTATTAAATCACCTAACTAACTATAGTTTATTAACATAATTTTGGTATATATATGAATAGTCAAGGTAATTTTCAATAGTAATCAAGAAATCTTACACTCATGATGAACCAAGCACGTGATGTATATATATGTAAAGAAATCAAAACTCACCTAACGGTTGCATTCTTTCTCAACCAATTAAAAAGTCCAGAAAGAAATATACCTTTCCTCCATTTTTATTGAAACAAAACATATTGAATTTTCAATTTTCATATTTCATCCGGCTTTCTTTTCCTAGATAAAACCATTTTAAATTTCTTTCAAAATTTGATTAAATAGATAAACTATCACTCCCTCACTACACAACAAATAAACAGATTCATAACTCGAAAAAAAATAAATTAGTATTTCACAATTGTTAATTGTATGCCATGAAAGTCAAATACATTTATCTAAACAGAGCACAATAAGAGAAATAGTTTGAAGTCATTATGCAATCTAAGATTCTGAAGGACAATCATTGATTAAATAAATCTTCTTTTATTATTGATTCAAAATCAAAACAAATATTTAAACTTCAATTCAAATTTAAAAGTTGAAGAGTTTTGAGTAGAATATATTTTTAGATAAATGATGAAATCATGCCAAAAGTAAGGAGAAGGGGCTGGAAATTCTCCTCAAATAAAAAGAAATTGGTAGATAGTGGGGTGTGATGGATCAAAAAGAAAATCTGAAAATGAAAAAGGAACATAAAATGAAGACGTGAATTGTGAATGAAGACGTGAATTGTTGATAAATGTGAATAGAAGTTGTAACTGATTTTTTAAAATAAAATTCAAAATTTTCTGATGTTGCAAAAATAATTTAAAATTTTAGTTTTAAATAGGATTTTTCTGGAGTTGACATTTGTCACCTTAGAAATGTTTTGCTTCTCTTTTTATATATAGATAGATTATTAAACGTCAAAAGCTCCAGTGTAAAGTTGAATTATCATTTTACCCTTATACTATATTAAAAAATTAACAAATATTGTAAAATATTTAATTGATAAAATATTAAACAGTAGTAAAATATAAATGAAATAACTGAAGAAACCCAAAAGTTATTTAGTTTTCTCCTTCATTTATTTGTTTACTTGACTGAAGAAACCCAAAAGTTGGTAACTTTAACAAAAAAAATGGTGAAACAACTACACACTTGAGCTATTGTAATATTCAATTACGCCAATTATAATGACCTGTGGTTTAATTCTATTTCCTATTAAATTAGTTACATGAATTTTCAGTTTAAAAAATCAAAGAGTGTCTGCAAAATTTTATTATCTTCCCCTTCCCTATAGCTAATGTTATTAACTGGTAGCATTAATGTTGTGCCACACTTTATTTCTAATTTTCTACCAAAATATTATTTGCAAACATAGATATATATATGACTTTTTGTTATTTTCTGATTTCGTGTTATCCCTTCTATGAAATATCCATAGTTTGCTTAAACCTGCTGACTTTCTTATCTCCTGGTCAGAAGTTTCCCCCATAGACAAGAAAGAAGAAGATGACCATTTCAATCTACACATTACTTTCTCCCAAAAATTAATTAGTACTTTTGAAACCAAATCAGAATCCCCTTCTACTAGGTGATTTTATTCTTCGAAAACACATTTCATTTGCTAGAAGAAACTATACCACAAGGCTCTGCTATCATATTCCAAAGATGTAATATTGAAAGAATTTCATGAGAAAAAAGCCCTTAAGGTATCATTTTGAGGAAAATGATATCTCTTTATAATACGTTATGAATTTGAGAAAGTGAATAAGCCAAGGGATGAACTATATATGTGACTCAAAGTTTGCAGATATAATTTGTTAGCAGGTATGCTAGCCATCAAGGAAAAACTTATACAACCTCAAATTTTTTGTCAGTACTCAGAAATAATGACTATTAGCGACATAAACAATGGTCCCTAATAGTCTAATTCAAATTTCTAAATCAAGAAATCTTGCTCCATTATTTATTTGATTATTCTTACCTTATTTATAAACATCTATTTATTCAGTAAAACTATCGTACTTATTCTTTGCATCTACTTTATGCTATATGAAATTTGTAACTTTTCATATGCAAAATCAAGTCCTAACGACTGATTGAGCATGTTGTGATGATTGAAACACTGATATTAGTCATTAAAAACTACATACTGCAATTAGTTATTTTATTTTAATCTTTTAGTTCATAATTAATCTACACCTTATGAAAGCAAAAATCATATAGAGTGGTCAAAATTCATATATGCATGGCCAACAAGGTATTAAAAATTATTGACCAATAAGATAAGTGTCCACCCAACAAATCCTTAGTTATGAAAGATGATCATTGGATCACTTATTTTTCATAAAGGTATTCAGGTCGTCCAACGATCATCGTGAGATCTTAGTTTCTTCTTCAATTTTATTACTATATTTTGAAGGAAGTCCTATCCTTAAGTGGCCATAGTGCTTGAAAAGTATATATATATATATATATATATATATATATATATATATATATTTACTATGTAATAAAGCTCCATGCACACCCATATATTTAGAAGTGAATGTTTGTCAAGTTATCCTAGTTTTGATGAATGTTTAGCTTTATATATTTATTGTTTGATGGAAAATGCAATGCCCCACTTTTATGTTTTTATTTAATAAATAAAATGTAAATTATAAAATTAATATTGTTAATTTTAAAATTTTCTATTTTATAATTCAACTTTAAATATAAAGAAATTTTATAAAAATGATAAGGGACAAACGTGCAACACACGTTCTCACAATATATTAGTAAAAGTGGAAAGCTGCTAACTTCAAAGTTGGATTACTATTTTGTCCTTCACTTAAACACTATTTATTTATTAAAAAATATAAAAATATATTCTAATAACCAATTAGATATACGTGCGTGAAATCAGTTTTAACGTATTAAAATGTGCATTAAATCATGTAATAAAGATGAAATTAAGTGAGATGTGAATGAGATATCTTTTTGTATCCCAATCTTTTCATATCCTCTGCCTAAGCTAAATGTATGATACTATCGCCAGATTATCTTGAATAAATTTAAAATTAAATACCCTACTTAATTAGGGTCTTATTAAATGGTGTATTATGGTTGTGGTTAACATAAAAATTAGAATTTTATCACCACCAAAGCATTTACACCTCCTGCCATTAACTTAAGCTACAATGTGATTTTTTGACTTCTCTCTCAACATTCTTTCTTCATCTTTATGTCATCAGTTAATACAGTAAATTGCTCATTAATTATTATATTATCTATAGAATTTAATCATCCTGTTGATAAGCTTATATATGGTGTTTCAAATCTGCAATATGCATAAACAACACCATTAGAAGAAATAATAGAAGAAAACTGTAGATTTACAGGTAAATTTATTTTTCTTTGTTAGTTCTTATGATTATTCATGAAATTGTATACTCTTGTTTATGAAAATTCATAGTAAGCAACACTCCCCGCCATAATGAATCATTTCTCTATGATAAATGACTAGAAAATTAAGCTCTTCTATTGAGTTTATTTAAGGAGAAGAAGCAGTGACAAAGAGCATGATAGAAAATGTTTAACTATTGAGACATAGCATAGTTGGAACTGTTTTGGGCTTATAGATATAGGATTACTTTTTTTTCCTTTTTAAATATTTGTTGTCTATGATAATCACCTATTGGATTTAAAAGAACTACGTATTACTACAATAATAAAATTTAATTACACTAAAAATCTCTTAAAACATGTTTCTATTTTCTGGAATTAGTATACCATTTAAGAGAAGTTTGCAGAGCACAAGTAGGAAAATTCAGAAATGCTGCCTGGGAATATATTATTTTGTCTCAAATTATAATATGTTAAGACAATAGACTACTGTTGGACAAAAGTTACTGGAATATCATTTAATAGGATCTAATTTTCAATTCACATCCATTTAACTTTTGAAGAATAATTTAGTAAATTGATTTTGCATTAAAGTTTTTCATTAAATATATATTTATAAGATGTTACAACTTACCATTTTTCACTTCTTTATGAGCTTTAGTTGTTCATTCTTTTAGTTTCTATCGTTAAAATACATTCATTCACAATCTTTCATATACATAGTGTGTCTTTTTTATCAATTGGACAAGAAAATATTAGTCCACTACACTTTTGTGTTTCATCCTCTTATAATTCTTTTGTAATTTTTTTATTATAGGTTCATTCTTTTTTTTTGATTAATATATTGCTTTATTTAGCTCTTCTCATTTTGTATGACATGATGATACGTATATCTTATTGCTTTTCATATTGATTGGATTGATGTTACAAAGGTCTTCTGTTTAGCTTTCATTCTTTATTTTTTTTTTATAATTTCTTTTAAGTTTGTGCTTCTGATAATGTAATGATCGGGCTCGTCATTACGGGTAAAATTTTTGTGTCAAGTTTCTAGTTAGAAAACTTCCAGGTTTGGGAGTTGAAAATTCTGGGCTAGGCTAGTCTCAGATGATTTCTGAGAGAGATATGGTCTAGGGCAATTCGGGTTAGGATTGAGTAACGTGTCTGGTATTGATATTGTTTTTCCATTAGATAAGACATAAAAGATTCCGAGGGACTTTTTAGAAATGAATTCGGGTAAGTAGAACTCTCAGTATGAAGGTTGACGTGAAAGGGGTTGTTCTGAAACGTTGGAAATTAAGGTGTGTTGTAAAATAGACCCTTTTGAGGAAAATTTCAAGTTTCTATCCCGTGTCGAGCGCTGTCGTTGTACCACAACAGTGACCGCTATAGTGAAAATATGTCCACTATAGCGGAAGTCAACTTTGGTCAGCACCGCCATAGCGGTCGGTTCTGCTATGGTGATGCCGCTGTAGCGATGTACGAACCGCTATAGCGGACTGAGTCGGGTTTTAATGCAGAAACTTCCCCAAAACGTTTAGTTTTTCCTCAAGAACATTTTGAAGAAGATCAAGGGAAATTTTGGCAAACTTTACTCTATTTTTCACCATTTTTTGTCCCGAAGGTAAGGATTTTGCTCTCCTAACTTAATACTATGTTTTCGACGTAGTAGAGTTGCTAGTTTGGACTTGAGGGATGGTTTGGATTGACCTAGGAATGGTAAAATCTGGGGAAAGAGGGGATTCTAGAGAATAGAAGTTCTTGGGTCTTGAATATAATTGTTGGGTTATGATCAATTAGCCATTTTTTCTAAATGTATCCGTAAAAATGATAGACTTAGGTGAATTTATGGTGGGAAATCCCATGAATGGGTGGAATGATCATAGCTTTTCATGGAAATTGAGATGTTGCATAATCCGGGTAATTAGTAGGCCATGTGGACTGATTTTAGTATCTTGTAATCATTTTTTATACCAAGAACAAGCAAAGGCATCGGAACACAGAAAGGCTCCAGTCTAGTAGAGCTTTTGTGTAATTCGAGGTAGGTGATAGTTACTATTTTCTCAATATGCAATATGTGTTGATGTACTATCGCTTAGTATTGTGTGAGTTTGCATGCTTAGGGAATGGAATTATGAATGTCTAACTATCCTGTGTCAATTGTGTGAAATGAACTGGGTTTGATTGCTTGTTGGTTTACAAGTGTGATGTTGTTCATTACTTTATTGACTTTTTAGATTGTGTGTGATATTCGGTTGGCTCGGGTATCACGCCTAGTACATGTTACATAATGGTTGGCTCGGGTACCATGCATGGTACGGGAAGAATATTGGTTGGCTCGGGTATCGTGTCTGGTGTAATTTTTATATATATTGGTTGGCTTGGGTACCACACCTGGTATGGGTTTGATTTTACTTTCATTGATTGTACTTTGACGATAGTTCCATGAGTGAATCGGGTTATATTCTTGATATGTGTTTGTTGCATGATGGTCCTTGAGAGGCCTGGTGGTTGTACTTAACTGTGGGGTTGGTCATAGTGTAGACTGGAACTGTATGTTGAACCCTTAGGTGTTGTCTTAGGGATCCATTGATGGTCTGGGTTATTTAAAAGGGATATATGTTATTGTCATGGTGTATTGTGCAATGATTATCAAACTTGTTACATGCGATTGGTAATCTAGAGGAAAGACTTAGAGTCTAGTTGATTTCTGGCTTGTATTATATGTTTACTTTACTGTACTCAGCTTTAGTTTATTGTTCATATCTTGTTTATTGGAGCTGGCCGATGATCCTACCAATACATGGTGATTGTGTACTGATTCTGCACTTGTTTTCTTTCTATGATACATGACATCTTCCGGCGGCTGACGCGCGACCTCAGTTGTAGTCCCGGTGATTTTAGGATTCAAGAGTGAGCTGTTCTTTCGGGCTACCTTGTCTTCATCCATGTTTAGTTATAGCCCACTTGTTTTAGGCTTAAACTCTTGCTTTTCTTTTGGGGTTGCATCCCCGTTCAAGACTTTTAGTAGATGATTTGGTAACTTTCAGTTTCTAGGGGATTTCCGCAGGTTGTTATTAGTTTTTGAATAGATGTGAATGATAGTTTATATTTTAAATGCAAACTAGTTTTGAGCTGTTAGATTATACTAAGTGTTGGGTTAATATTGGTTCGCTCACCCGGGGGTTTGGGGTAGGTGCCACTCATAATGGGTTGGGTCATGACAAATATGGTATCAGAGCCCTAGGTTTATTGATCTCATCGTACCAAAATAGGTATCATTGAGTCTTGCGGAATGATACTAAGACGTCTATACTTTTCTTTCAGAGGCTATAGGACTTTAGGAAAACTATCTCTTCTTTCTTCCTTCGTGCTGTAACTTGATTCCAATTGGTATCTGGTGATACAAATTAGTATCTAACTCCTTTCATTCTTTGTACGCAGATGGTTAATACCAAGAATAATAGAGTAAGGGCAGCAATCCTTGCAGTGGGCCCAGCGGCTAGAGGAAGGGGCAGGGGCAGAGGCAGAGGCAGAGGCAGAGGAAGGGCAGCACCCTTCGGGAATGAAGCTCAGGCAGCTTCTGGACCAAGAGAGGCGACCCCTCCCCCACCCCAGGATCATGTTGAGAAAGAAGTAGAGGTTGTTGTCGAGGAGGGCGTGGAACAGGAAGAGGCGGCACCGACTGGAGGTGCATGCCTTCCCCCTATAATGCTTGAAGCATTTCAGCAGGTGTGGAGCTTTCTGAGTGGACTGGTTGGTGCGAGAGTCACCCCCATGGGTAACACAGATCAGGTTTTGGGCTCCCAGCTAGCAGTTGCAATGGCTCCTAAGATGGATGCGGCATCGGGTACTGATGAGTTCTTCTGTCCAATGCTAGGACCAGCTATGACAGGGAATGAGCATGAGATGTTGACTATGTTTTTGAAGTTGAAACCTCCTACATTTCAGGGTACCAAGAAGGAAGATGCTTATGAATTTATCTTGGACTATTATGAGAGGCTGCAAAAGCTGGGCATTGTGCAACAACATGGGGTTGAATTCGTCACTTTTCAGCTGCAGGGTGATGCTAAGCAATGGTAGAGGTCTCATATGGAATATCGGTCATCTGTTTTGCCTCCACTGACTTGGATGGAGTTTCATGCTCTCTTCTTAGAGAAGTATGTGCCCCGTGCTTTGAGGGATCACAAAAAGGACAAGTTCCTGGCTCTGGAATAGCGCAACATGTCAGTCTTAGCTTATGAGGCCAAGTTTCATGCCTTGTCCCATTTTGCTACTCAGTTGTTGGGCACTAAAGAGGAGATGATTCATTTGTTCGTGAAAGGCTTGAATACTGAATTGCAAGTGTTGTCCGTGCACATGAATTCAGCATGGAAGAGCTTCAATAAGGTCATAGACTATGTAAAGAAATTAGAAGGGGCCAGGTAGGATAGGTAGGCTAAGGTGTTAGCCAAGAAGTCTCGGCACAATGGAAATTTCAGTGGTTCATACTCTAGGGGCCATAACCAGCAGGTGTATTCTTCCCGTCCTATTTAGTCCGCCTTGCCAGCTACTACACTTGGTCGTCTGGGAGCTAGTCAGCAGTTTTCAGCTCCTAGAGGCCAGTGAGCTTCTTATACGTTTACCAGCAGGCCTACTCTTGATCACGGGTGTTTCTATTGTGGGGATATGGGTCATTTCAAGAGGGAGTGCCCTCATAGACAGATAGGTAATCAGACTCAGCAGCACTCTAAGGCTGTGGTTCCAGCACATAGAGGTTGCTATGCTAGAGGTCGTCCACAGGGTGGGCGGGGTAACTTTCAGGGAGGTTGAGGAGAGGGTGTTTGGCCTTCTTGGATCATCTCTGGGATGATAGTGTGGAGTCCTCATCGATTGAGTCAGTTTTGGTTATTTTAGAGTTTTAAGAGGTGTTTCCGACGAATTTGCCTAGTATGCCTCCGGATAGAGACATTGATTTTTGTATAGACTTGAGCCAAGCACTCGCCAAATTCCCATTCCTCCTTAACATATGGCTCCAACAGAGTTGAGGGAACTTAAGACTCAGCTTTAGGAACTCTTAGATAGGGGTTTTATCCATCTAGTGCTTCACTTTTGGGTGCTCTGGTATTGTTTGTCAAAAAGAAGGATGATAGTATGCAGATGTGCATAGACTACCGGCAATTGAAAAAGGTTACCATCCAGAACAAGTACCCTTTACCTCGTCTAGATTATCTCTTTGACCAGTTACAGGGTGCGTCTATGTTTTCAAAAATTGACGTAAGGTCAGGGTACCATCAGTTAAAGATTAGGCCCAAGGACATCCCTAAGACTTCTTTTCAGACTTGATATGGGCATTATGAGTTCCTAGGGATGCCGTTTGGGTTGACCAATGCACCGACAACATTCATGAGTTTGATGAATGGGGTATTTAAGTCTTATCTGGATTTGTTCGTCATTGTGTTTATAGATGACATTCTGATCTACTCCAAGAGTAGGGAGGAGCATGCTGAGTATCTCCATATCGTGTTGGATATCTTGAGGCACCAGAAACTATATGCAAAATTTTCCAAGTGTGAATTTTGGTTGACTTCAGTCGCCTTTTTAGGGCATGTGGTGTCAGAAAAAGGGGTAATGGTGGATCCCCAAAAGATTGAGGCAGTTAAGAGTTGGGTTCGACCTAGCTCTATAACTGAGGTAAGGAGTTTTGTGGGGCTTGCAGGCTACTACCATAGATTAGTCAAGGATTTTGCATCTATCGGTACTCACTTGACAAGGTTGACTCAGAAAGAGGTACTGTTTGTATGGTCCGACAAGTGTGAGGAGAGCTTACAAAAGCTCAAGACCCTTCTTACTACAACTCCCATTCTATCATTGCAAGTTGAAGGTAAGGATTTAATTATATATTGTGACGCTTCACATTCGGGTTTGGGTGCTGTGTTAATGCAGGACAAGAATGTTATAGCATATGCCTCTAGGAAGTTGAAGGCTCATGAGAAAAAATATCCAACCCACGACTTGGAATTGGTAGTGGTGGTTTTTGCACTCAAAATTTCGAGACACTATCTCTATGGTGTCAAGTGTTAAGTGTTCACTGATCATCGCAGTTTGCAGTATGTATTCACTCAGAAGGACTTGAATCTGAGGCAGAGGAAGTGGATGGAGTTGTTGAAAGATTATGATGTGACCATCCAGTATCATCCGGATAAGGCTAATATGGTGGCAGACACATTGAGCTCAATATGGGCAGTTTGGGTTGTTTAGGGGTGTCCAAACGATCATTGGAAAAGGAGATTCAGGCTCTAGAATCTAAGTTTATGCAATTAGGCATCTCAGAACAGGGTGGGGTGTTGGCCAGTATTGAGGTCAAATCCACATTCATGAAAGAAATAAAAGCCAAGCAATTTCAAAATGCACAGTTGAACAAGCTTCAGAGCAAGGTAATATCCAGAGAGTCTGGGGGTGCCACGTTGAATGCTGGTAGGGTGATGAATTTCAGAGGGAGGATGTGTGTTCCTCGAATTGATGACATAATTCAGAAGGTGTTGGCAGAGCCTCATGGTTTGCGGTATTCGATTCATCCGGGCATAACCAAGATGTACAAGGATTTGAGGCAACTTTACTAGTGGTCTGGGATGAAAAGGGACATAGATGAATTTGTATCCAAGTGTCAAAGTCAAGTATGAGCACCAAAGACCTGCAGGACTACTTCAGAGAATGCCCATTCCCGAGTAGAAGTGGGAAAGAATAGCCATGGATTTTGTGGTGGGTCTTCCCAAGACTTTGGGAAAGCATGACTCTATTTGGGTCATTGTGGACAGGCTGACCAAGTCAGCTCATTTCATTCCGGTCAGGGTGGACTATAATTTGCAGCAGTTAGCTAAGATATATGTTAAGGAGATCGTGAGACTGCATGGGGTACCACTGTCCATCATTTCAGACAGGGGTACACAATTTACCTCTAAGTTCTGGGGTAAGTAATATGAAGAGTTGGGCACTCGACTCACTTTCAGCACAACATTCCATCCTTAAATAGACGGTTAGTTAGAGAAGACAATCCAGGTATTAGAAGACATGCTGAGAGCATGTGTGATTGACTTTAGGGGTCATTGGGACTAGTTTCTACCATTGTGTGAGTACTCATACAACAACAACTACCACTCCAGTATTGACATGGCAACATTTGAGGCATTGTATGGGAGGGGATATAGATCACCCATAGGGTGGTTTGAGGCAGGAGATATGAAGCCTTTGGGCATAGACTTTGTGAGGGAAGCACAGGAAAAAGTAAGGGACATTCAAACCAAGTTGCTAGCATCCCAGAGCAGGCAGAAGGAGTACGCAGATCGCAAGGTGAGGGACATAGATTTTCAGGTTGGTGAGCAAGTGTTATTGAAGGTTTTACCAATGAAAGGGGTTATGCATTTCGGTAAGAGGGGAAAGCTCAGCCCTCGGTATATTAGTCCATTCGAGTTTCTAGAAATCATAGGGCCAGTGGCTTACAGGTTAGCACTGCATTTGGGGTCCATCTAGTCTTCCATGTGTCCATGTTGAAGAGATACCATGGGGATGGGGAATATATTATTAAATGAGATGCAATTTTACTAGACAAGGATCTCTAATATGAAGAGGAACCAGTTACAATTCTTGATCGAGATATCTGGAAGTTGAGGACAAAGGAGATTAAATCTGTGAAAGTTTAGTGGAAGTATCATCCAATAGAGGAAGCCACTTGGGAAACCGAGAAGGACATGCGGGACAAGTACCCTCACTTGTTTAGGGATTCAGGTACTACACTTTTCCTCTTTTATTTCTTCCTTTTGGGATTGATTATTTGGGGATGAATGATGGTTAAATTTGTATCTTTTATAATGACTGGGTTCATCGTTACAGGTAAACTTTTCATGCCAAGTTTCGAGTTAGAAAACTTCTAGGTTTGGGAGTTGAAAATTCTGGGCTAGGCTAGTCTCAGATGGTTTCTGAGCGAGGTATGTTCTAGGGTAATCTGGGTAAGGATTGGATAACATGTCTTGTATTGAGCTAGTTTTTCCATTAGCTAAGACATAAAGGATTCCGGGGCACTTTTTAGAAATAAATTCATGTAAGTAGAACTCTTGGTATGAAGGTTGACGTGAAGAGGTTATTCCATAACTTTGAGAATTAAGGTATGTTGTAAAATGGACCCTTTTGAGGGAAATTCTGAGTTCTAATCCTGTATCGAGCGCTGCCAATGCGCCACAGTGGTGACTGCTATATCAGAAATATGTCCTCTATAGAGGAATTCAACTTTGGTCTGCACCGCCATAACGGCCGGTTCTGCTAGGACGACACTGCTATAGCAGTGTACGAACTGCTATAGCAGACTGAGCCAGGTTTTAATGTAAAAACTTCCCCAAAATGTTCAGTTTTTCCTCAAGAATATTTTGGAGAAGGGTAAGGGCGATTTTAGCAAACTTTACTCCATTGTTCACCATTTGTTTTCCCAAAGGTAAGTATCTTACTCCCCTAACTTAATACTATGTTTCCTACATAGTAAAGTTGCCAGTTTGGACTTGAGGGATGGTTAGGATTGACCTAAGAATGGTAGAATTCGGGGAAAGACGGGATTCTAGGGCATAGAAGTTCTTGGGTCTTGAATATTATTATTGGATTATGATCAACTAGCCATAATTCTATAAATTTATCCATAAAAATCATAGACTTAGGTGAATTAATGGTGGGAAAGCCCGAGAATGGGTGGAATGATCATAGTTTGGCCTGGGGATTGGGATTTTGCATAATCCGAGTAATTAGTAGGCCATGTGGATTGATTTTTGTATCTTGTAATCATTTTTATAGGCCAAGAACAAGCAAAGGCTTCGGAACACGGGAAGGCTCTGGTCCAGTAGAGCTTTTGTGTAATTCAACGTAGGTGAGGGTTACTATTTTCCCAATATGCAATATGTGTTCATGTACTATCGTTTAGTATTGTGTGAGTTTGCATGCTTAGGGAATGGGATTATGAATGTCTATCTATCTTGTGTCAATTGTGTGAAATGAACTAGGTTTGATTTTGTAATGACCCTCCGGGTCATTTTTTATTTTTGTGCTTTTTTTGTAATTCGATCTTTCCTTAAGCAGCTACAGGTCATTTATGACTTGCCGAGATTGACGATTCAGTTCCCGGGCCATTCATTAGTTTCTTATGACCATTTCCCTATTTTAGAACTTAAACTTAGAAAATCCTTGACTTCGATCAACTTTCTTGGTAAAACTGCCCATAATCGAATTCTGACAGTTCTGTTAACTCCGAAATGAGGATTTTAGTCTTGTGGGACCCTTGGTCTAGGTCTGAGTACTTTTGATTTGGTTTGGTGTTGCTTTCTGTGTTTTCAAGCTAGTTTGGCTGGTAGGATTGACATTGGTCAATATTCGGAGAAGACTACCTCGGATAGGATTTCCATTAGCGCTGTTAGCTCTTGAATGTCAACTTTGGGCCAGAGGAACCTTTGGTTCAGGTCCTGAGGCTTCCAGGCTTATTTTTAGGTATTGAGTTCCGAGTTGGTTTTGGGCATGTGACCCACTTTTCACTAAAATGATCTCCGTTGGAAGTTTCATCTATTCCATTGAGTCTAGAGTGCTATTTCTGGTAGGGTAGCATGGTTGGTTTGTGTTCACGGGGCTCTAAAAGAATCTCGAGGGTCCATCAGGAGACTTTTTAGCCTTTGTGATTTGCTGGTTGCTGCTATAAAGTTGCAGAACAAATTGGTCATCGCGACCGCGAGGTGGCCATCGCATTTGCGATGGTCTAATGTCTTGATCATCGTAATTGCGTGGGTTGCTCCTCAAGACTGCGATAAAGCAGGCTTGGACCCAGTCCAACTTGCTCTACGGGATCGCATGGGTTGCTCCTTGCGACCGTGATGAAGCAGGCTGGGACCTGGTCAGGCTTGCTCTACGCAATTGCATGGCTGGACAATCACGACCGTGATGTTCTGGCAAGCATTTCCTCGCAAATGCGTGGGTCCCTTACGATCACGATGAAGGACCCCATACAGCTATTTAAGCTGCCAACTTTATTTTCTCCTCCAACATTTCAAAATTTCTCCATTGATAAGCATTCAAGCTCTTGTCCCAGCTCTATTTTCTCAGTATACTTTATCTGGTAGGTCCCCTCTACACCTCTCCTTTCTTTCCGTTGTTTATTTCTGGTTAGAGCCCATTAATTCCCATTGGTTTCCTCTTGCGAATTCCTTTGAATTAGTAGCACGTCTGGGCTGTTTTGAGCCTCGAAATGAGTCCTTTTCACGCTTAATTTTTAGCATGGTTTCTTAACCCGCCGCGAGCATATTTATGAGTTTTAATTTTTGTTTCATTGTGTGGGTCCTGAGAATTATTTTGCGACCCAAATTTTAGCCCAATTTTCCGTATAGTAGTAAGGGTGTCATTTTTCTTGCCTTGACACCTGGATTATGTTTTTGATAGCGTGGCAGCTTTCCGAGGCTGTCTAAAGGGGAAGGAACACAAGTGATGGTTTATGTTTGTAGTTCGGCCCCGAGGTAGGTTACGATTTACTTTCTACACTGAGTTTAGTGACATTTTATGTATTTATATGTTACTGGAATGTTAGGTTGGACTTTAGGTAGATTTAGGCTTAAATCCTATTTATTACTTTAAATTGGACATTTTGGATTATAGTTTAGAATTATCATGTTTATCCTTAACCTAGGAGCTTGTAGTATCATTGTGGCTAGCCTAGAACCCCTAGTTTGCTTTTAGAAGGTTTTAGAGGTAGAGTAGAGATTCTTTGTGATTTTCACTTTTACTTTCCTGTTTTATCATCTTTATTCTATCATTGTGTGTAACTGTGGGCCCGAGGCCATATCTTGGATTTGGACAGAGCTCCAGGTCAGTTCTCTTGGTTTGGAGGGTATTTTGCCCTGTTTTCCTTGTTGTGTGTGGTTTTCTTTGGTTATAAATATTTCATGCTTATACTGCATTGCATGTTATTGACACAGAAAAGAAGTATTTTCAAGGTTTTTGGTTCAAATGAGGTTTACTACGCCTGCGGTGATTTTTGGACTTGAATTAAATTATATTGGGTTTACTTTGGATTTTGGAAGGAAAAAGAGGAAACACTATTTTATGCATATATTTATAGTTTGATGCGGTATTTCGGACCCCTGATGCGTTATTCTAGGTTTTTACCTTCCATGTACCTAGATACATATATATGCATAGTCCGATGTAGTATTTCAGGTGCCTGATGTGGTATTTCGAGTTTATATTACTATGCATTCATAAGTTACATCACCCTCCATCGCATTGCATTGTCTTTGGTGCTTTTGGATTGTCGGTTTATTTGGGTTTGATCTTGTTATTACTTCAGCTTTAGTGGCTTGGTTGTTTCATTTTTTGGCTTTAAAACTAAATTTAGGTGGATCCCTGTATTTTTAGCTGCTTTCCTGTAATTTATATTTATATATTATCTTTTTGCGCTTGGTCGTCCTATGATGCCAACTGGGTACCTGTTGTCTTGGTACTCATACTACACTCTGCATCTTTTTCTGATGCAGTACTTAATACAAGCCACCCTCACTGATCCTCTCTTCGTTCTAGGCCTGTTGCAGTTCGAATGGCGGGTAGCTCCCGGTGCCTTGGAGACTGTACATGCTTTCTATCTTGCAGTTCGGATTGACATATTTTGGGTCAAGACAGAGTGATATCAAAGCTCTAGGTTTACTGGTCTTGCTAGTAAAAGAGCAAAGTGTCTAGTAGAGTCTCGTGGTGTGGTACAATGACTTTTGTATCCAATCTGCGAGAGGCTATATGACATTTCTAGAAAATGTGTCATCTTGTTTGATTCCTTGTCGTGCATTCACTCTTTCTCAGATTGTTTGAATGAGATCTGCAGTGGGTGAGGACAAAGCCCCTGCACCTACAGTTAGGGCCCCAGCTAAGGGACGAGGTAGAGGTTGACCCAGAAGTCGAGGTAGGGCACGGGCTGTGGCACCAGCTCGGGCCCAGGCTAGACTACCATCATTGGAGCCTGAGGTTAGAGTTGATGAGGTACAGTATGAGCCAGAGTGTGTGGGGCCATCCCAGTATCCGATAGGTTTTATGGCTACTCCAGTACGGCAGGGCACTTTGGTTCAGTTATTGGGGTTCCTTGAGGGTATGACTCAACCAGCAGCTTCACCGACCACTCCAATTGGTTCTCTTAGAGATGAGGTTCAGACTTTAACTAAGTCAGCAGCACAGGGTTTAAGAGCGCAGCCTGCTGCTGTGGCTCCCAGATTGGAGGTATTACCGGTTCCTATAGTTGCTCTACCTATTCTCACCGGGCCAGTTATATCTGCCGAGGAGTAGAAGATGCTTGGTAGGTTTCTTAGATTGGGTCCTCCGAGGTTTTTGGGTGCTTCTAGGGAGGATGCACATGAGTTTCTGACTAGCTGCCAGGAGAGATTGCATAATCTGGGGTTAGTTGAGTCACATGGGGCAGATTACACCACTGTTTTGCTGGACCAGTCGAGTCACCTCCCCTTACTTGGGCATAGTTCTCCGCGGCTTTTCTGGAGAAGTACATGCCATATAGCATGAGGGAGCATTTTATGGATTAGTTTGCTGGGTTGGAGAAGGGCTCCATGACTGTTTCTGAGTATGAGGTTCATTTCTATCAGTTGGCTAGGCACGCCACTATGATTCTGCCCACTGAGCATGAGAGGGTACACTGTTTTGTTCGAGGTTTGACTTTGCATCTCCGCTTGCTACGAAGGGTATCGAAGCATTATGTTTGTCCTTTTTAGAGGTAGTAGATCATGCCCGTACTATTGAAGGCATGCTTTGAAAGGCCCAAGGGGGCAGCGATGAGAGGCCTCCCATCGGGGTAGTTTTAGTAGTTCACAGGCCTATAGAAGAGGCCAGTATGGTAGTGGTCAGCACCAGTAGCGTTTCCAGCTGAGCCAGCCTATTCAGGCGGTATTACAGACTGCCGAGGGTTAGAGTAGCCAGAGTATTGTTCCTGCTCCGTGAGGTGCTTATTCAGGGTCCACTGGTCGTGAGGGTTATTTTGATTTAGCCAGGTTTTCACAGTGGAGTATGTTTGGTCGGGGTTGTTATGAGTGTGGCAAGATAGGCCACTTTGCTAGAGAGTATCCATCGGCACAATACCCTAGGCGATAGGATCAGTTGGTTCAGGTCCTCAGGGGTCCAGTACCTCCAGCTAGAGGAGATTCACAAGGTAGTATAGGTGGTCCCCAGGATACTAGAGGTGGTCCTCAATCCGGTAGATCAGGTGGTTGTGGTTGTCGAGGTCACATGTATGCAGTTCCAGGCCAAACAAAGGCTAAGACTTCAGATGCTGTCATCACATATACGATCTCCGTTTGTCGTCAGTCTGCTTCTTCTTTCTTTGATCTGGGGTCTACATTCTCCTATTTATCTGCTTATTATGCTACTCGCCTAGAGTCTTCGTGTGAGTCATTGCCTGTGCCTTTGCATGTATCTACCCAGTAGGAGATTATTTAGTAGTGGATTAGGTGTATCGGGATCGTGTGGTGACTATCCTGGGGTACAACACGTGGGTAGACTTGGTTGTACTTGATATGGTTGATTTCAACGTGATCTTAGGCATGGATTGTATGTCTCCTTATCATGCAGTCTTGGATTGCTTCGCCAAAACTGTTACTCTATGAATGACTGGTATACCTCCTATCATATGGAATGGTGCGGATAGCCACATGCTGAGAGGAGTCATATCTTTCTTGAGAGCCCAGCAATTGGTTGGTAAGGGGTGCTTAGCCTATCATGCTTAGGTATGTGATACTAGTGCCACCACACCTTTCCTTAAGTCAGTTCCTGTGGTTTGGAAATATTCAGATGTGTTTCCTTCTGATCTTCTGAGTCTTCCTCATGAGCGTGACATTGACTTTAGTATTGATGTTGAGTCAGGCACTCAGCCCATTTCTATTCTGCCATATCGGATGGCACCAGCTGAGTTGAGGGAGCT
This sequence comes from Jaltomata sinuosa, assembly GCA_003996215.1. NCBI lineage: Eukaryota > Viridiplantae > Streptophyta > Magnoliopsida > Solanales > Solanaceae > Jaltomata > Jaltomata sinuosa. The sequence goes on along the minus strand of QJPP01003106.1, from coordinate 124,198 downwards.
TAAGGATCAGCTTCAGGATCTTTTGAGTAGAGGGTTCATCAAGCCTAGTGTGTCTCCGTAGGGTGCTCCGGTTCTGTTTGTGAAGAAAAAGGATGGGTTTATGCGTATGTGTATTGACTAAAGGTAGTTGAATAAGGTGACAGTTAAGAACAAATATCTGATTCCGCGCATTGATGATTTGTTTGACCAGCTACAGGGTGTAGCGGTGTTCTCTAAGATAGACTTGAGGTCCGGTTATCACCAGTTAAGGATTAGGGCTGCAGATATCCCAAAGACTGCATTCAGGACTCGGTACGGCCATTATGAGTTCCTAGTCATGTATTTTGGGTTGACTAATGCCCCTGCAATATTTATAGAGTTGACGAACCGTGTGTTCAATGCCTACTTGGACTCATTTGTGATTGTGTTCATTGATGACATTCTTATTTATTCGAGGAGTAGAGATGAGCATGAGTAACATCTTAGAGTTGTACTTTATACTTTGCGAGACCATCAGTTGTATGCCAAATTAACTAAGTGTGAGTTTTGGCTTGAGTCTATGGCATTATTGGGGCACGTGGTGTCCAAAGATGGGATTATGGTAGATCCGGCAAAGATTGCAGCAGTTCATAATTGGGCTAGGCCTACTTCTCCCATCGAGGTTCGCAGTTTCATTGGGTTGGCGGGTTATTACAGATGGTTTGTAGAGGGGTTTTCTTCGATAACAGCTTCATTGACTAGATTGACTCAGAAGAATGTTCCCTTCCAGTGGTCAGATGAGTGTGAGGCGAGCTTTATGAAGCTCAAGGCCTTGTTGGCTTCAGCTCTGATTCTTACTCTTTCGGTCGAGGGCCAGGTTTTCACCATGTAATGTGATGCTTCAGGTATTGGTTTAGGTTATGTGTTGATGCAGCAGGGTCGGGTTATTGCATATGCTTCTAGACTGTTGAAGGTTCATGAGAGGAACTACCCAACACATGACTTAGAGTTAGCAGCGGTAGTCTTCGCGTTGAAAATTTGAAGGAATTATCTTTATGGCGTGCATTGTGAGATCTTTACTGACCATCGTAGCCTTCAGTACATTTTCAGCCAGAAGGATCTAAATTTGAGGTAGCGTAGGTGGTTGGAGTTACTAAAGGACTATGACATTTCTATTCTCTACCATCAGGGCAAGACAAATGTGGTAGCGGATGCCTTGAGTCGGAAGGCAGTGAGTATGAGTAGCTTGGATTTCCTAGTGATAGAAGAGAGACCTTTACTTGGGACATACAGTCCTTGGCTAACAGGTTTGTTAGACTTGAAATTTCTGAGTCAGGTCATATTCTTGCTTGTGTTGAGGCTAGATTTTCCTTGTTGGAGCAGATTTGGGCATAACAGTTTGATGATGCGAGGTTGAGGATCATTTGTGACAAGGTGTTGAGCGGTGAGGCTAGGAAGGCAACTTTAGATTCAGAGGGTATTCTGATGATCAAGGGTCGCATATGCGTTCCTAGGGTTGGTGACTTAGTTAGATTGATCTTGGAAGAGGCTCATTGTTCTAGATATTCCATTCATCCCGGGGTAGCTAAGATATATGTGTGGGATGAAGAGGGACATTTTAGCTTTCATGTCTAGGTGCTTGAATTGTCAGCAGGTGAAGTTTGTGCACCAGAGGCCAGGTGGTTTGTCTTAGAGGCTACCCATTCCAGAGTGGAAATGGGAGCGGATAGCTATAGACTTTGTAGTCCAATTGCCACGTACCTTGGGGTCATTTTATGCTATTTGGGTTATTGTGGATAGGTTAACAAAGTCTGCTCACTTTCTGCCGGTTCAGACTTCCTACAGTTCTGAGAGGTTGGCCCAGATCTACATTCGAGAGATTGTCCATTTACATGGTGTGCCAGTTTCTATCATTTCTGACCGTGGTACTCAGTTCACTTAGCATTTCTGGAGGTCTATTCAGAGAGAGTTGGGTACTAGAGTTGAGCTTAGCACCACTTTTCATCCGCAGACAGACGGTCAGTCAAAGCGTACTGTTCAGGTTCTGGAGGATATGTTGCAAGCCTGTGTTATTGATTTCGGGGGTCAGTGGGACCAGTGTTTAGCCTTGGCAGAGTTTTCATATAATAATAATTACCACTCCAACATTCAGATGGCTCCGTTCGAGGCTTTGTATGGTAGCGGTGCATATCTCTGGTGGGTTGGTTTGATGCTTTCTAGGTTAGGCCATGGGGTACCAACTTGCTTCGTGATTCTATGGATAGAGTTTGGGTCATTCAAGAGAGATTTCGCACTGCCCAGAGTAGGAAAAAGAGTTATGCTGATCAAAAAGTTCAAGATCTAGAGTTCATGATTGGTGATAGTGTGTTTTTTCGTGTGTTTCCCATGAAGGGCTTGATAAGGTTTGGGAGGAAGGGTAATCTCAGCCCTAGGTTCATTAGGCCTTTCGAGATCCTTTGTTTTATTATAGAGGTTGCTTATGAGCTGGCCTTGCCTCTTGTCCTTTCTAGCGTTCACCTGGTTTTTCATGTCTCTATATTGCGTCGGTATATTTCGGATGAGTCTCACGTGCTTCAGTTGGAGTCGAGTCAGTTGGATGAGTCTTTGGCCTTTGAGAAGGAGCCTGTTGCTATTTTGGACAGTTAGGTTAGGAGGTTGAGGTCCAAGGAGATTCCATCAGTTAAGGTTCAGTGGCGACATCATCCTATCGAAGAGGCTACTTGGGAGATTGAGACAAAAATACGGACCCGCTATCCTCATCTTTTTTAGTCTTCAGGTACTATCCTTTTTCTAACTTTCGCAGATGAAAGTCTTTTAAGTAGTGGATATTGTAATGACCCTCCATGTCGTTTTCTATTTTCATGCTTTTTCTGTGTTTTGAGCTTTCCTTCAGCGGCTACAGGTCATTTATGACTTGCCAGGACTAACGGTTCGGTGCCTGGGCTGTTCGTTAGGTCGTTATGACCATTTCCCTATTTTAGAACTTAAACTTAGAAAATCCTTGACTTCGGTCAACTTTCTTGGTAAATATGCTCAGAATCAAATTATGATAGTTTCATTGGATCCGAAATGGAGATTTTGGTCTAGTGGGACCCTTAGTCTAGGTTTGAGTACTGTCTATTTGGTTTGGTGTTGCTTTCTATGTTTTCAAGCTAGTTTAGCTGGTAGGGTTGACTTTGGTCAACATTTAGAGAAGACGGCTTCGGATGGGATTTCCATCAGCCCTATTAGCTTTAGAATGTCGACTTTAGGACAGAGGGACCTTTGGTTCAGGTCCCGAGGCTTCCGGGCTTGTTTTTGGGTATTGAGTTCTGAGTTAGTTTTGGGCATGGGACCCACTTTTTGATAAAACAATCTCCATTCGGAGTTTTATCCATTCCATTGAGTCTGTAGTGCTATTTCTTGTAGGGTAGCATGGTTTGTTTGTGTTCACGGGGCTCCGAATGAATCCCGAGGGTCCATCGAGAGACTTTTTAGCCTTTATGATTTACTGGTTGCTGCTATAAAGTTGCAAACTGATTTGGTCATCGCGACTGCGAGGTGGTTGTCGCATTCACAATGGTCTAGTTTCTTGATCATCGCAATCGCATGGGTTGCTCCTCACGATTGTGATGAAGCAGGCTGGGACCCGGTCCATCTTGCTCTACGCGATCGCTTGGGTTGCCCCTCGCGACTGCCATGAAGTAGGCTGGGACCCAATCCAGCTTGCTCTACGCGATTGCATGGATAGATTGTCGTTACCGTGATGGTCTGGCTAGCATTTCCTTGTGAACGCGTGGGGTCCCTCACGATCGCGATGAAGGACCCAAGAAAACTATTTAAGCTGCCAACTTCATCTTCTCCTCCAACATTTCAAAATTTCTCCATTGATAAGCATTCAAGCTCTGGTCCCAGCTCCATTTTCTCAGTATACTTCATCTGGTAAGTACCCTCTACACCTCTCTTCCCGTTCCGTTGCTTATTTCTCGTAAGAGCCCATTAATTCCCGTTGGTTTCCTCTTGCGAATTCCTTTGAATTAGTAGCACTTCGGGGTTGTTTTGAGCCCCAAAACGAGTCGTTTTCACGCTTAATTTTTTAGCATGGGTTTCTTAACCCGCCGCGAGCATATTTGTGAGTTTTAATTTCTGTTTCATTGCGTGGGCCCCGAGGGTCATTTTTTGACCCAATTTTTTATATAGCAGTATGGGTGTCATTCTTCTCGTCTTGATACCTGGATTGTGTTTTTGATAGCGTGGCAGCTTTCTGAGGCTGTTCAGAAGGGGAAGACACACGAGTGACGGTTCGTGTTTGCATTTCGGCCCCGAGGTAGGTTATGGTTTACTTTCTAGGCTTAGTTTAGTTAGATTTTATATATTTATATGTTACTGGAACGTTAGGTTGGAATTTAGATAGATTTAGGCTTAAATCCTGTTTATTGCTTTAAATTGGTCATTTTGGATTATAGTTTAGAATTATCATGTTTATCCTTAGCCTAGGAGCTTGTAGTATCATTGTGGCTAGCCTAGAACTCCTAGTTTGCTTTTAAGAGGTTTTAGAGGTAGAGCAGATATTCTTTGTGATTTTCACTTTTACTTTCCTGTTTTATCCGCTATATTCTATCGTTGTGTGTAACTGTGGGCTTGAGGCCATAACTTAGATTTGGATGATGCTCCAGGTCAGTTTTCTTGGTTTGAAGGGTATTTTGCCCTGTTTTCCTTGTTGTGTGTGGTTTTCTCTAGTTATGGATATTTAATGCTCATACTACATTGCATGTTATTGACATAGAAAAGAAGTGTTTTTCAAGGTTTTTGGTTCAAATGAGGTTTACTACGGCTGCGGTGATTTTTGGATTTGAATTAAATTATATTGGGTTTTACTACAAATTTTTGAAGGAAAATGAGGAAATACTATTTTATGCATATATTTATAGTCCAATGCGGTATTTCGGACCCCCGATGTATTATTCCAGGTTTTTACCTTCCATATACCTACATACATATATATGCATAGTCTGATGCGATATTTTGGGCGCTCAATGTGATATTTTGGGTTTATATTATTATTCATTCATACATTACATCACCCTCCATCTCATTGCATTGGCTTCGGTGCTTTTGGATTGTTGGTTGATTTGGGTTTGATCTTGTTATTACTTCATATTTAGTGGCTTGGTTGTTTTAATTTTTGGCTTTATAACTAGATTTAGGTGGATCCCTATATTTTTAGCTGTTTTCCTGTAATTTATATTTATATATTATCTTTCTGTGCTCGATCGGCCTATGATGCCTACTGGGTACCCGTTGTCGTGGTACTCATACTACCCTCTGCATCTTTTTCTGATGCAGCACCTAGTACGAGCCACCCTCACTGATCCTTCCTTCGTTCGAGGCTTGTTGCAGTTCAGATCGAGGTCAGCTCCCAGTGCCTTGGAGACTGTACATACTTTCCATTTTGTATATTTTTTCCACATTTTATATTTTGAATAGACAGAGTCTGTTGTAAAGCTACTCCTTACTTTAGTTGCTCTTGTACAAGTGACACCAGTTCCGGGTTGGTTCTCTTGTATGTTTTGTTTCTTTAGTCACTTTAGGGCCATCTTTTGTATATTTAGTACAACGGTATGTATATATGCTATTGGCCCTATCTTTCTCATTTATGTCTTCCTCTTTTCCTTACTTTAATTACTTTATTATCTTCTGCATTGTTGGGTTTGACTTGCCTACTGGGGGGATTATGTAGGCGTCATCATGACCCGATTTTGGGTCATGACAAATTGCTTGTTAGTTTAGAAGTGTGATGTTGTTCATTACTTTATTGACTTGTTAGATTGTGTGTGATATTCGATTGGCTAGGGTACTATGCCTGGTACAAGTTGAATATTTGTTAGCTCTGGTACAACGCCTGGTATGGGAATAATATTGGTTGGCTTGGGTACCGCACCTGGTACGGGTTCTATATATATTAGTTGGCTCAGGTACCACGCATGGTATGTGTTTGATTTTATTTGCATTGATTGTACTTTGACGATGGTTTTATGAGTGAATTGGGTTGTATTCTTGCGATGTGTTTGTTGCTTGATAGTCCTTGAGAGTCCGGGTGGTTATACATAACTGTGGGGTTGGTCATAGTGTAGACCGAGATTGCATGTTGAACACTTAGGTGTTGTCTTAGGGATCTGTTGTTGGTACGGGTTATTTGAAAGGGATATATGTTATTGTCATGGTGTATTGTGCAATGACTATCAGACTTATTACATGTGATTGGTAAGCTAGAGGAAAGACTTATAGTCTAGTTGAATTCTGGCTTGTATTATATGTTTACTTTACTGTAATCATCTTTAGTTTATTGTTCATATCTTATTTATTAGATATGCCCGATGATCCTACTAGTACACATTGGTTGTGTACTGATTCTGCACTTGTTTTCCTTCTTTGAGTACAAGACATCTTCCGGTGACTGACGCACGACCTCAGTTGTAGTTCCGGCAATTTCAGGATTCAAGGGTGAGCTGTTCTTTCGGGATACACTGTCTTCGTCCATGTTAGTTATAGCCCACTTGTTTCGGGCTTAAGCTCTTGCTTTTCTTTTGGGGTTGCATCCCCATTCTAGACTTTTAGTAGATGCTTTGGTACGGTGACTTTCAGTTTCTAGGGGATTTCCGTAGGTTGTTATTAGTTTTTGAATAGATGTGAATGATAGTTTATATTTTAAATGTAAACTGGTTCTGAGCTGTTAGATTATACTAAGTGTTGGGTTAATATTGGTTCGCTCACTCGGGAGTTTGGGTTGGGTGTCACTCACGACGGGTTGGGTCGTGAAAAATAAATTAATAGAACATATATTGTTGGATGGAGATTTTTAGTTGCACTCTCCAATTATTCGTGTATACATTCTACTCATTAGTTTATTATTTTATTAGTTCAAGTATGTTATTTAACCCCTTAGACATATTAAAATAGTAATTTTAGTATATCATATGGTGTTATTATTGTTTCAAGCAGAGGTATTTAGGCCTATACAATTTTATTATAAAAAACGGGATAAATGTGCAACACACATTCTCAATATTAGTATATATATATGTGTGTGTGTGTGTGTGTGTGTGTGTGTGTTAGCCACCAGAAGTCGAATATGCTAATGAGGAGTAATGCTTTATAGGCTTGTTGTGATTATAATTGAGGATATATTAAAGAAAAATTCTTTACATTATATATGATTCAATTTTCTTGTGAAGTAACAATATCTTGAAAGAAGTTCCACTCTATCATAATTTAATATGCTTAAGGCACGACTATATTTTATTCCTGGAGAATGAGAATTTTGATTGTTATAAATATTGATCCATTTACTAGGGTGAATGTGACAATATTTAGTAAAACTTATAAATACGAACGTGTTCTCACTTATGAAGATATCACAATCCACCTCCTGGAGAGGTAGAATAATTGAGGAGAAATATCCTAAATATTGTGTTCTACTTCTGAAATAGTAGAACTTTGAAATTTACTCTTGAAGTAGTAAATCTGAAATTCATGCAATAATAAACCTGAAGTTTACTAGAGGAAATAACACATGTCATGGTAACTTGGAATTACTAATACAAATAATTTTATTAGTTGGCATAAATGATTTTTTCATTCCAAAGATGTGAATATTGAATACTAGACATATATTGAAGAACTATAAGATACTTCAAGAATTGTTTATGTTGTTTGTTCTCATAATAAGTTGATTAGATCAGCTAATATTGGAATTGGATCCCCTAAATTCTGAAAAATATAAAAAGAGAATATGGGCACGTTCACCTTTCATGTGATATATTAAGATTCATATATAAGATGGTCACATGTGTATTTATTATCAACCTGTAGTTTCACATTCGCAATGTTATTGCACATTGTAAATTGAGTTAAGAGCTTAATTTTCAGATTGTGTCATCAAGACAATTCATCTTGATAATGATGATTATATCCACACTGGTTTGTTGTTGAATGCCTTCGATAAATAGTTGAACCATTGCTTATCAGAATAAAACGTTGTGTGTTGGTCTATAATATGATAAACTGCTTACAATGACACTTATATGTATCAGACCAATAAATTATGATTAATTTTTCTCTCAGTTGATTCAGGATCAAGAATAAAATATTTTACATCTAATCGCTTTTAATGTGTGGTATATGATTAATGAATATACCATGGTGCACAAAGATGGATTCATCAAAGAATATAGAGGATGTATGTTAATGTTTCTAGCATAAAAGTGAGAGAATAAGTATCTATGAAATATGTTGTAAATTACCATTGTTGACATCAAATTTTGACCCTCCCAAATCGAATTAATTATTGAGTTTCTTCACTTGTAATAATTTAAAATAATTATTCTAAAATAAAAAGAAATATTTTTATAATTAATTCCAAGGCGACTTTGGTTTTTTCAATGAATAATGTATATCTTATATTTTTATAATAATATACATTTATATGAACTATTTACTTTAATAAATTAATTCAAAGAATATTTCTCCTAGTTAGCACCTGGATTTAATTAAATCTTTTATTTTTTGAAATCAATTAAATTGCATAATTAGTCTTTTGATTTTCAAAAAAATAAATAATTTATATTAAAATAATTATTCTAATTGTTAAATTGAGAAGCTCATCAATTAATTAAGATTAATTTTGTCTCAATTCTCAAAAAACCTGGTTCCTTAATTTCAAATCAATTGGATTATTTTAATTATCTATTGACCCAATTAAAGCCCAATTTTCAGAGTAATTCTTGAGCCTAAAATCCCTTGACCCGGACCAAACCCTTCATTAAACCCCCTCACAGATACCCACACTTATACTCTCCATCTAGTCTTTACACGCATCCACCACGCTCCAAAAGAACACAGATACTCATCCCTACGCGCTCACATCAATACACCCTCCACTCTTCCTTGTTTCTACTTCATTCTCATGATGAACAACATACCCAGAAACAAATTCCGTCAAAGCTCTACCAAACGACACCAAATTCCATTATAATTCCAAGATTTCCCAGCGATTGCAAAACAAACGTTAAGACTTCAGATTCCTTCCTAGAATTGTTGTGTTGTCCTTCTCAAAAGTTCTAGAAACTCTAGGTGTCCCTCCGATGTTCTTGTCACGACCTAACTATCGGGCCGTGAGGGAACATACTCTAATCCACCTAGAAAGGAGAATCCTTACTACCCGATCCAACAGGAAATACGTAAAATGAAGTAAAACATGAAATAAACCTTTTTGATACAAGAAAATCGTTTATAATATTCAAAGAGATAAAACATTTACAGTTTTAAAAAAATAGCCCTCCCTAGAACCTAGTCTAAGCCGGTACAAGAGCTACTACAAGAGTAATAAAATTCAAATGAAAAGGACACAACTCCACCATAAAAACAAGAAGTAGGAGCTGCTTGAGATTGCCATCATCGTGTACCTATGAAACATTACCAACCCTGCAACCAGACTATACCCAAAAAGGTATAACAAGAGTAGAATCAGTACAAACACACGTACTGGTAGGCATCATCGGTCGACTCGAGTCCACTCATACCATCATGTATGAAATCAAGGAAAAATACATGATTAATTATAATATTCAAACCCAAGCCTGCCAATCCCTTAGACTTCCAAAGTCACCCTGACACCTAGACTTCCCAAGTTACCTTGGTACCTAGATTTCCCAAGTCACACTTGTCATTACCCGACATCTATGCCCATACCTAGGCTACCATTCCTTTACCCCAGCCAACCACTATGACTCAATGACCTGGAGTAAATCCCACTACTTAGTGACGTAGACCACAACCATCGTACCGCTACCTACTAGTACAAACTGTCCCAATGACTCCCAAGGGCCATACTCGACAAGTAACCACAGTCAACATTATAACCAGACCACAAGTCTCCTCCTAAGCTTATCAACTACACATAACAAGTCTAACCGACATTGACAAATCTTAGTGACAACAAACATATATCCTTTTTACATAACCCGAACTAACAAGGATCCCTAGGACACCACCTATGCCAATAAAATGCGACCCCGGTTCGCAGAAGAACCACCTTGTCACTTAAGCACACTAACCCAGTCCTTCAAGAACCAACTATACGCCAAATAATGATAACTCCCGGCCCTCTCAGGAACCCAACATGTAAGGAACAACATTCATATATATATCCGATTCACGCAAGGAACCAATTTGTAATGAAATGACAAGTAAAATCGTAACACTATAATTCCAGACTCTCAGTCTTCCTTGTAAACTTATCAATCACATGGAATAGGTTCCACAACATACTTAAACAAGGAATAAGTAACAATAGCATATACCCTTTTTATCTTTCCTAAACTGACCAAGGATCCCTACACCAACACCTAGTGTTAACATGCAATGCCCGGTCCACCCAGAACCATCCCCCACATTTAAGTGCAATAACTCGGTCCCTCAAGGACCAATATAATCAATCACAAGTCAAGAATACAACCCGGCCTACTTATGGAACCATTGACAAACATAACCAATAATACATATTAAACTCGTACCAGGCGTGGTACCCGAGCTAACCAATATAGAACCTGTACCAGGCATGGTTCCCGAGCCAACCGTTAGTATTCCCGTACCATGCGTGGTACCCGAGCCAACCGTTAGTATACCCATACCAGGCGTGGTGCCTGAGCCAACCGAATGTCACACAGAAATCCCACAGTCACACACAATGAACAAAACACATTTGTAAACCAACAAACAATAACACCCAGTTCATTTTACAAGACTGCTATTCGGAAATTTAGACATTCATAACTATTTCCTAACCATGCAACTCATACAATACTTAAGAAAAAGCACACAAATATACAATGCATAAAGGAAATCAATAAACCTCACCTACCCCCTATTCCGGGTACATAAACTAAACCTTGAAATCCCATACAAATACTAACCCTGGTTCACCCCTTGATGCATACTAGTAGGTACACCCATTCCAGACCCTTCCCCGAGGACCAATTTACAACATGGGGAAGACCTCCCCTAACCCTTTAAATTCAACCATTTGCGACATTTTAATTCCTTTGTAACAAACATTTAAGAGAATTCCCTCCTTAACCTTTCATTAATTTCCCAAGCTTTCCCCCGGTTCCCCGAACATTCTCGACACTCTAGACCTTGGATTTTATCATCATACATCCATAATTAATCATGACAACCCAAAATATTACCACACATTATCACAACCCAACCATTTGTAGTTCAACCAATTCAACTACAACAATCCTCCAGACTCTGAGCCTGAAGGCCTAGGAGTGGATTCTCCTTTTCAGTCTATACAATAAGTATGAAATGAAAACAGGTCAATCTACTCATGAATAAAACCTAGCCTACCACGATGCCAAGCAGCTGCGCAGTGTAATTTCTAGCTCCGTGAAGGCATTCCTTGATAGATGACAGGCCTGAAATCCACGGTTTCACATCCTTTTAGCCAGAATCTCCCCTCCCCATGACTCCTAAGCCTTGGAGCAGCCAAAAGGGATTCTTAGAGTAACCCTCGTCTGTTTTGGGGCTGAATGGGAGAGAATGAAAATATAAAACCCATTTTTTTTAGTTTTCTGATCCCGTCGCTCTGCTATAGCGGTACCTCCATAGTGGAACCTACCGCTATAGCAGTGCTGATCAGCTTTGACTTTCACTATAGTGGTAATTTATCCACTATATCGGAGGCTGCTATAGCGCAGTGTCAACTGCTGTAACGGTTGACACGGAATAGAACCTCAGAAAATCCCCAAAAATGTCCCATTTCACAACACACTTCAAAATCTTGACGTTTCGTACCAACCCTTTCACTTCAACTTTGATATCGGGAGTTCTACTCACCCAAATTTATTTTTGAAGAGTCCCCCGGACTCCTTAAGCTCTTGGCTAACATAAAAACTAGCCCGACCCAAGATATAATACCCAATCTGTACCTGGATTTCCCTAGACCTTACCTTGCTCAGAATTCGCCCGAGACTAGCCTAGCCTAAGATTTCTAACTCCTCAACTCAGAAGTTTTCTAACCCATTTCTTCACACGAATAACCCACCTGATACGAGGTGCCTTTTAATAATGATTGAACAGGTCATTACAACAGATACCAATTTACCCATAGTTCATCCCCGAATGATCTCTAAGTTGGAAAGAGAAAAAGGAGCCTGCCCCCTGAACGTTAACGCTCTACCACGACAGCGTAAATATAACATTCGCAAACTACCAAAACTTCCAAATCCCTTGATGTACCCAACTCAATCAAAATTCAACTCACTCCTGCTCTATCGAGGAATTCCTTTCTTCAAGCTGCACAAGGATAATTAGATTATCCCTCCCCGAGTGCCTAAGAAATTCGGGGCCTCGTCAAAACACCGAAGTGAAAGAAACTCAACGAACGAACAAAAATAAGTTTTACATGCCAAGGGGACTAGATCCCACCATCGCGACCCCTTTCCTTCCAGCACTAGAAGCATTTTCTTACATGGGAAGCTTACACACATATAGAGCTATACTTGGAGTTCTACTAACCCAAACTCCATTATGGAAGCTTCCTACGGGGTACTATGCCCTTCACATATCATAGTATCACCTTACTCCTGTCAACACTGTACCCCGAGACACCACGTATATCTAAACTATGCAACAACAAAAATTCCATTGGAACTCATCGTATCTTGAGGTTTTTGTCAACTCTCATCTTAAGGGGAATTCTACCAGGGCTCTTACACCCAAACCAATGCTATAGCGAGCACACCCCCACTTTTCAATCGACCCTACCACTAAGGATCATAAGTAATAAAACAACCACTACTCACCCTCATAACATAAGCCTATGAGCAGTGTCCAATACTACTCAGTCAATTATGGGTTATTTTGCCAAATATTACATGGGTGACTATTCCCACCATTGGCCAATCATAATTTTACCAAATACTAGGGCTACCATATCCACCCCTTCCTTTTATCGTGCATGGATACTAAATAATTCGTGCAATAGCTCATAACTCAATTAGCGATTTAAAAATGACATGCGAATGAAAAACAAAACAAGGGAAAACAGGACAGGGATTATGCCCTGCCACTCCCGCTATAGCGTCTTGCACACCGCTATGGCGACCAACAGTAGCAGCCTAGAAAATTTTCCATTTCTGCAAAATTTCCTCATTCCTCTTCCCTGTTTTTCAACATTAACACATGAGATCGCGTTATGATCTTAAACATACCCTCAAGACCAATCCCAACTATGCATAGTTTAGAATTTAGCACCACATTATCACAAAATCAGTTATGAAATGCACCAGAACTGCGTACAATAAATCATTCCCGCTATCGTACACTACTAGTCCCTTCATTTTCCTTTTGATTTACGCATATGGATGCCAGTTTCAGACATTATTTCCCTTATATGCACACTATGTTAGTTCTATAGCTGATTTTCTTATTTTACATTGCAATTTATAGCTTAACCATTACATTTTAAAGCCCCGGGAATGAAATGCCCCGCGCCCTTCCGCTATAGCGATCGTTACTCCGCTGTAGTGATACCACCGTGGCGATAAAAAATCTCGCTATAGAAGGATTGCCATAGCAGTGCAGTTTTGCTATGGCGGTTCCGACGGTATCAGTCCAGAATTTTGAAATTTTCAGCAAAGTGTACTCATCCCCCATTCCCGGTTTATCATTGTCTAACCCCATCAATCCCGCCATGGTATAAACAACCCTCAAGACCATTCCTGGCAATGCACAGATCAAAACCTAGCATCAAATTATCACCAATCATAAAAGATTCACAGAAGAAAATTGTTCTCAACAATACATTCCCACTATTACACACAAATAATCGCCTTGTTCCCCTGGTTCCCAACCAAGTCCCGACTGTCCTGAAATCGAAGCTTCCCTATAGTCATAAATCCTTTCCCCTCACTATCTTAACCAATGATGAGCCTTTTTACGAAAGTAATATGAAATTTTAACTCCACACACATAGCATTTTATCACAAACCAAATCATACCAATTCAATTTATGATGACCTTTAGACCCACAATTTCACAGTAAGGCAACCGACCACATACCAACCAAGCAGGTCATACACGCACTGTAACACACAAATAATTCAGCTTTAGGATACAACAAAATCAAGTCACCTAATTTACTCTCTATTCGTCCCATGGATGACCATTAGTCGATCATCCATGTCTTACCACAACTCCCGCTATTAAGCAATAATAGCCCTTGTCCCTGGTACTTATTTACATAGCAATCACTTGAAACCTAAGTTCCAACAAGTATATATATATATATATATCATTTTCCCTTATCATTTTTACCAATGATAAGACCCTGCCCAACATTTAGCATACTATTTTCCATATAAATCGCAAAATAAGAATTCTTTCAATCAGTAACACATAACCAAGTTAAGACTCTTTACGAACCATAAATTTCAAAGTAACTCAAGAAATTACACAACACACAAATGCAGTCATTCAAACAATGTAATACATACAATCACAAGTCTCAAGCTCCAACACTCAATCAAATCAGTTTCAACCATTCATTCACTTCATGAATGATCGTTAGCCGATTCATCCACCCTTAACATAGCCTCCCAGGCCAAATACCAATTGGGACCTTCCCAGTTCTATTTTCCCTTGTTTGTGTTATCTCAATTGGAGTCAAACGACATCCTTTTTACTTGTGGAGATACCAATTTGAATCGAGAGATACCAATTAGACTCAACCCATACAAGCAAGTAACAAACCGCACGAAAGGAATGAAAGAAGAGGGATGTTTCCTAGAATGCTTCATAGCTTCCCAAGGATTAGATATGGATGTCAACACACCAATCCGCAGGACTCTATTCGATATTTTGCTCTTGTACCAGGAGACCGGTAACTTGAACTCTGATACCATTTGTCATGACCCAACTACTGAGCCATGAGGGCACCTACTTTAATCCACCTAGATAGGAGAACCCTTACCACCTTATCAAATAGGCAATGCGGAAAAAGAAGAAAAACATGAAATAAACCTTTTTGATACAAGAAAATCATTTACAATATTCGAAGAGATAAAACATTTACAGTTAAAAAAAACCCCTCCTTAGAACCTAGTCTAAACTGGTACAAGAGCTACTACAAGTGTAATACAATTCAAATGAAAAGGACATAACTCCACAATATAAACAAGAAGTAGGAGCTGCTAGAGATTGCTATCATCGTGTACCTATGAAACATTATCAACCCTACAACCAGAATATACCCAAAAAGTTATAGCAAGAGTAGAATCAGTACAAACACACATACTGGTAGGCATCATCGGTCGACCCGAGTCCACTCATACCATCATATAAGAAATCAAGCAAAAATACATGATTAATTACAATACTCAACCCAAGCTTGCCTATCCCTTAGACTTCCCAAGTCATCCTGACCCCTAGACTTCCCAAGTCACCTTGGCACCTAGACTTCCAAAGTCACACTTGTCATTACCCAACATCTATGCCCATACCCGGGCTACCATTCCTTTACCCAGCCAATAACTATGACTCAACAACCCGGAATAAACCCCACTACTTAGTGACATACACTACAACCATCGTACTGCCACCTACTAGTACAAACCATCCCAATGACCCCCAGGGCCATACTCGACAAGTAACCACAGTCAACATTATAACCAGACCATTAGTCTCCTCCTTAGCTTATCAACCGCATGTAACAATTCTAATCGACATTGACAAATCTTAGTGACAACAAACATATATCTTTTTTACATAACCCAGGATCCCTAGGACACCACCTATGCCAATAACATGCGACCCCAGTTCGCAGAAGAACCACCTTGTCACTTAAGCACACTAACCCGGTCCTTTTAGGACCAACTATAAGCCAAATAATGATAACTCCCAACCCTCTAAGGAACCCAACATGTAAGAAATAACATTCACAGATATATCCGGTTCACGCAAGGAACCAATATATAATGAAATGACAAGTAAAATTGTAACACTATAATACCAGACTCTCAGTCTTCCTTCTAAACTTATCAATCACATGGAATACGTTCCACAACCAACTTAAATAAGGAATAAGTAATAATAGCATATACCCTTTTTATTTTTCCTAAACCGACCAAGGATCCCTACACCAACACCTAGTGTTAACATGCAATTCCCGGTCCACCCAAGACCATCCCCTACATTTAAGTGCAACAACCCAGTCCTTCAAGGACCAATATAATCAATCACAAGTCAAGAATACAACCCGGTCCACTCATGGAAGCATTGACAAACACAACCAATAATACATGTTAAACTCGTACCAGGCGTGGTACCGAGCCAACCAATATAGAACCTGTACTAGGTGTGGTACCCAAGCCAATCGTTAGTATTACCATACTAGGCGTGGTACCCGAGCCAACCAAATATAATGCAGAAATCCAACAGTCATACACAATGAAAAAAACACACTTGTAAACCAATAAGCAATAACACCCAGTTCATTCTTCAAGACTGCTATCCGGACATTTAGACATTCATAACTATTACCTAAGCATGCAACTCATACAATACTTAAGAAAAAGCACACGAACATACAATGCATAAAGGAAATAAATAACCATCACCTACCCTCCATTTCGGGTACATAAACTCAACCTTGAAATCCCGTCCAAAGACTAACCCCGGTTCACCCCTTAATGCATACTAGTAGGTACACCCATTCCTGACCCTTCCCCTAAGACTAAATTATAATATGGGGAAGACCTCTCCTAACCCTGGTAATTCAACCATTTGCGACATTCTACTTCCTTTATAACGAACATTTCATAAAATTCCCTTCTTAACCTGTCATTAATTTCCCATGCTTTCCCTCGGTTCCCCAAACCTTCCCGACACTCTAGACCTTAGATTTTATCATTATACATCCAATAATTAATCATGAAAACCCAAAATATTACCACACATTATCACAACCCAACCATTTCTAGTTTAACCAATTCAACTATAACAATCCTCCAAACTCCGTGCGCAAAGGCCTAGGCATGGATTCTCCTTTTTAGTCTATACAATAAGAGTACAAAATGAAAACATGTCAATCTACTCATGAAGAAAACCTATCCTACCTAGATGCCAAACAACTATGCAGTGCAATTTTTGGCTTCGTAAAGGCATTCCTTGATGGATGACAGGCCCGAAATCCTTGGTTTTGCATCCTTTTAGACGGAATATCCCCTCCCCATGACTCCTAAGCCTTGAAGAAGCCAAGGAGGGTTCTTCGAGTAACCCTCCTCTATTTTGGGGATGAATGGGAGAGAATAAAAATATAAAACCCATTTTTTTTAGTTTTATGATCCCGTCGCTCCGCTATAGCGGTCCACACTCCACTATAGTGGTACCACCATAGAGGAACCTACCACTATAGTGGTGCTAATCGGCGTTAACTTCTGCTATAGTGGTAATTTCTTCGCTATAGGTAGGCTGCTATAGTGCTATGTCAACCACCATAGCGGTTGACACAGAACAGAACCTCAGAAAATCCCCATAAATGGCCCATTTCACAACACACTTCGAAATCCTAAGATTTCATACTAACTCTTTCACGTCAACTTTAATATCGGGAGTTCTACTCACCCGAATTCATTTCCGAAAAAGTCCTCCGGACTCTTTAAGGTCTTGGCTAATGGAAAACTAGCTCGACCTAATATATAATACCTAATCAATACTCAAATTTTCTAGACCTTACCTTGCTCAGAATTCATCCAAGAGTAGCCTAGCCCAAGATTTCCAACTCCTCAACTTAGAAGTTTTTAACTCCTTTCTTTGCACGAATAACCCACCCGATACGAGGTGCTTTTTAATAACGACTGAACAGGTCATTACATTTCTAATCCCATGAAACACGTCATCCTTCAATCGATCCATACTCTATGTGGCTCAATTTCTTGACAACAAAGGAATTCCTTTTTTGAATTTTTGTAATTCTGAAAGAATTTCATCCAGATCTCCTTCTAAAATTGAACAGATTTCTCCTATAAATACCCCAAGACTTGTCCACTGTTAGGGGTTGAATTTTGTTCGAGCAATCAAAGGTTTAAGGATACAGGTTGATGATGCTTTCCAGATGCTCATACGTTTTTTATAAGGTTTTGAGCGTTCTACAAGGATTTTACCCCCTAAGATTTCTCCGGTTTTGAAGTGTTTAAGGCCCTATTCTCATATTTCGGTAAAATTAGAGATTTTGAGAAAATGTTTCTTCAATTTTCTAAGATTTTAAGTGGAATATGTGTGTGGAAGTCCCGTGTTCGTAGCTCGTCGATCCCAGTTCATTCCCTTAAAAAGGTGAACCAACTTACCCTTTTAGCTCTTATGTTTTGATATGTGGTTATTGATTGTTTCCATTTCTTTTTGCACTAGCCTAGTAATTTTCATATGAATTTATCTGTAATGGGTTGTTCTTTCATCATTAGACCTCATGTTCTTTGTTGTTATAAGCTCCTTCTAGCTTAAATATAACACACATTATTGTTACTGGCCAAAATAATTTATGTGATTAAAGTCATTTCCTTGTTGGTTTATTAATTTCCATAATGGTGTAGTATTGTGCGCAACTCTTTTAAAATGTGTTTCTTGCAATAAATTAGCTTTAGAGATAAATTTTTCATGGTTCTAAAGTCAATTTTTAAACTGATGCTTAGTCCCTTGTTCTATGAGTTCAGTTCTTTGCTCAATTAATTTTGACTATAATTTCTAGTTTTTCTTTCGAGCAATGAAACCTCGTCAAAATCTCTTGTCTTCGATGTCTTGAACTAAAATTAGTGATGACCTCTTTAGATGAACAATTTTAGCCCCTTCATGAATGAGTAAATCAAATTTTTGTATTGATTGTTTGCTTGAGATTGTTAATTTTGTAATTTGACGTAATTAAAATTTCTTCTTCGCCAAGTTCTTAGTTTAACATGTTCCCTTACTCCACTGCACCTATCTAATTTTCATGCTTATCTGTCTTAGCTTAGGTCTATATCTCACTTGGCCTGAAAACTGTCAATGGCCTTTTGTCGTGTTTTCTATTTTTTTTAGCATAAGCAACAAAGGTTCCACTTTGGATTGTAGCTTTCTTTGCTACTAGCGAATTAGTTTTATTTAGGTCGACTTTCTAGTCATGTTGGTGCTAAAGTATGTTTACTTGTTTGACTAAGTGCACTCTTGATGGCTTCCTAACTTGTTCTTTAGCAAAGCTGGTAGCATGATGTTCGTCCCATATCAGTCGCATTTCTCAAATTTGTTCGATGGCTTAAGCTTTTCCTTTTTTATGAATTTCTATCCAAAAATACATTAGGCGATAGTCTATAATCTCACTTTGACATTAAAAGCATTCTTTTTTGAGGAAATCATCTCCAGTCATTTGATTGTGAAGAAATATGAAGCAAGCTTTGTTGTTGTTAAGCTCATCTGTTAAACTTATTATTATATTTTGGAATCATTAATTAATCCTTAATCTATCAAATTATTAATTTTGATAAAGATGGTTTGTTTGAATAAATATGCTAAGTGGATTCACCATTCTTTGTAAACTCTTCGTGAATGAATAATTTTTAATTATCACAGCCTATTGATGAACTAAGCATCATTTAAGAATAAAGTTGATTTTTTTAATTCTTTCAATCAGTCATATGCTTAAGGGATGAGTACTTTCTTATATTTTCTGTGTTACATGAACTTCCCATCCAAGTCCATTTCAGATTTTGTCCTCTGCATTCCTAAGTGGGCAAGGGCCCAAAATCTTTGACTCGAAGCCTTCACCAAGAACAAACAAGATGATATATGATGATATACAGTTGTATACAGAGGGTAGAGGGTGATATATAGGTTGAAAAATATGAAGAATGTGCCAATGCCCATAAATGATGATAATAAAGTCCATATTGTACTGATATACGACTGATATACATGAAAACACAGGGAAAAAGTGTTGTTGAAATACAACTGATATACAAGGAAGAAATGGACCCAAAGTCCATAGAACTGAAGCCTAAAAGCTAGACAGAATCCAAATGCGCCTAAAAGCCCACTTTCTCAACCCTTTCTCTTTATTCTTAAATTTATTTTTGATTACTTGTATTAACACTAATTGTAATTAATTAATCTAATAATTCCCATAAGTATTGTCATTAATAATTTTACTCTTGCCTTTTGTTTTGCTTATCCGGATTTTCTCACATTAACTTATCTTGTTTTAAAAATGGAGTAAAAATGAATTTTTATGTTGTCACGACCCGATTTCTTAGGTCATGATGACACCTACAACCCCCCAGTAGGCGAACCAATCCCCGTAGCCCAGAATGGTTAGTAATGAGCTACTACCTAACCAAAACGCACAACAAGCGGAAGAAAATGTAATGATAGACAATGCAAAAGAAAATAACCCGAATATATACATAAAGAAAACAACACCAACCCCAAGACTTGGTATCGACAGTACAGAAGCTTCTAATAGAACATAACTTCTAGAAGTAACAAAATACAATATCAATCTATCTCCAAAAGAACAAGGAGTATCAGTACACAACATAAGACGTAGACAAGCTCCGACCGGAAGGCGCTCACCCTAGTCTCGAATGCCCTAAAGTTGCATGAGTCTCCAATGGGATCAACGGTGAAAGCTCAACTAATATCTGCCCAAAAAAGTGCAGAAGTTTAGTATGAGCACCAAGAAAATGGGTACTCAGTAGGTATTATCAGCCGACTGAGCGCAAATAAGATATAAAAATAGTAAGTAGAAGATAGCACGAAAGCAGTCACAAAAAATAATCGAGGAAGCACACGAAACTAACATAGAGAAAAGACAACCAAGAGTAATAACAAACAATGCTAGAACCAAAAACCAATATACACAGAACATAGGTGTAAGAAGAAGAACTCACCTGGGATCCTTGCAACAGTAGTATATAAAAAGGAGAGAGTTTAGAAGACATAGCGGTATACTGGTAACCTCAAGTAAAAGGAAGGAAGGAAGCAACTTCACATACTCAAGAAGGGATCAATATACTAAAGGAAAACATACAACAAATCCAACTTCAAAGATAATATAAATAGAGACCAACCTTAAAAATATCAACCTAGGATGGAACCACTAAACCACAATAACCGAGAGACACTACTCAAATCCTCATAAGGATGGAACCAAAAACTCACACTCTACTCAGAAGGCCACACAAAAGTGCCTCAATAAGATAGGACTCCCTAGCCCCCTCAATAATCAAATCCTACAACCGGAGCCTCAACAGGCTAATAACCACTAAGCCACCAGAATTGTAAGCCATGACTAGCTCTAAATAAAGGCAGGAGTAAATATAATCTACCTACAGTCCCAATGGCCGCCCATACAACAGAGGAACGCAATCAAGTGAAAACAAACCCTCTGGTCGCCCGTACAACCGGAGCGTACACTGAACACACAGCAAACAAGGGTGGAATTCGAGTAAAATATGCATGATGATGATATGATGGAACCAGTAATAGTAACCCTGTATACACCTCTTAACGGCACTTCAGTCGGAGGACCCCTGGTGGGACGTACCTGCTATACCTCATCCTACACCGTATTCCCCTCCTCCGGTGCACCTGACTCCTAGCCAGGACCCGAAATGGAGGGCCCATGGAGGTCCCTGACCACATACAGTAACGAACGTGAAATCTCTAACATGTCATCCGAAAATGAGTCCGGGTTCAAGCTAGTGGCTAAATCTCGAATATGCATGCCCGAAATTGAACCGGGTCTAAAGCAGTAGTAGTAATCTCAAAAGATCCTCTCAAAGGGTGATCAAAGTATACTCGGGTCTAAATCAATAATAAAAGTCTCAACAACCCTCTCAAAGGGTGCCCAGAGCGTATCCGGGTCTAAATCTGTAAGAAAATCAGATGTAGTACACTGCCCGGCAGAGCCTAGTATCAGTAGAAAATCAAGTGTAGTACTCTCCCTGGCAGAGCCTAGTATCAATAGAAAATCAAGTGTTGTACTCCGCCCGACAGAGCCTAGTATCAATAGAAAATCAAGTGTGAAATCATCAAAAATCCTAAGTCATCATCAAGTTATACCAAAAATGAGCCCCCGGAGCCATGCAAGTTTTGGAAAAACCATCTATAGTGTCTCGCAGCAAAAATCGAAGTAAAACATGCAGGGAAAAGCCTTTTTCATGGATGATATGCTCGCACACAAATATAAATTAGCCCATCAGCTCACAAACAGTTCCTATCAGCCACACACAGGCCCAACATCTACTCATCAGACATAACCAGCCTAAAAGGATATCCCTATATCCAGGACTCACAGACATCCCCAAATCACCCACCGTCTATGTTCCAAAGTCAACACAAGGCCACACAGGACCACAAGGGTGATATACATTACTACAAGAATACTAAAACCAGCGTATGAAATAAATGGACAGAAAAGGCAAACAAGGTCTAGGGTACCAACCTATAACAACCTGCCCAAAGGATGCTAATTAATGCAGTTATAGCCTATATACGCAGAGTCTAGGTAGGGAAAGGCATAACCTACCTGTCGCCCGACGAATAGCTGTGGGGACGGTGTTGTCTAGGCTTGAACTGCTCCGGGAAGCTCCAATTTGCAAAACCACTATCATACAATAATCTACATGTCAAAACAAGACTAACGATACCCATAATACCATAAACATAACCGGGTCAAAATCTGGGTCACAAACAGGCCTGTGGGCCCCCCAACCCAAAACCGAAAGTGAAAAACACCCATGTGTTCCTTACAATCCCGGGAGCATATGCCCAAAAATTAAGCAGAAATGGACAACAATTGGGGATCAGAACAGCCCGCTCAAGTTAAGAATTAAGGATGGAATTTCAAGAATTAAGTCCGAAAATGGGGTAAGGAAGCTTACCAAAATGCGAGAATTTTTTCCAAGAAGGTAAATTGGGTGAGTCCACGATCATGCAATCCCAAACGGGTCAGATTTCTACAAGAATCCCAAGCTTTGAACATGAACAACAATGGAGGATTTATTGAAATTAAGAAAGAAAAGGTTGGGGAAGAAGACTTACCAATTGACGAGGAACCACGAATTATCGAAGAACAATGATTTCTCGCAGCTAGGAAATGATTTGGAGAAGTTTAGGGACTATTTTTTTGGTGATTTATAATAGAGAGAAAGAAGAAAAAATGGCTGGAAATCGGTGAAGCTCAGCTTAAATAGCTGCTGAAAATTACTCTTCGCGACCGCGGCCAAGGCGTCGCCTTCGCGAAGAGTAAAAGGTGTGGTTGGTAAAATGCCCTTCGCGAATGCGCCCAAGGCCCGTGAACACGAAGAACAAAGTTGGGGCAGCTAGAAAATGGCCTTTGCGAAAGCAAAGAGCAAAAAGTGCTATGACAGCAACCAGCTGTTCAAGGGCAGATTTTTACACTTTGGGTCCCCGAGAATGCATCAGGGGTCCCGTGAACACAAACGACCAGAGTTATTTGACTAGAAAACGGCGTTTTGGATCCAATAAAATCGATCAAAATCCCATTGGACGTCGATTTAATAAAAAGTGGGCCCCATTCCCAATATCAACCTTTAGCCAACTATTTCCAAAAAAGAACCTAATGGCCGAAATCAAGTCTGGAAGCCTCGGGACCCAAACCAATGGTCCCTCTAGCCTAAAATTGACATTTCGGAGCTACCGACACTGACAAAATTTCCATTCAAGGCTGTCTTCTCCGAATGTTGACCAAATTCAACCAAACAAGCCCAACTGGCATGAAAACACAGAATGAGAGAGAATTTTGAGCTAAAAAGCTCCCGGATCCCGACCAAAGGTCCCGCTAGACCAAAGTCCACGCTCCGGAGCTAACGAAACTGTCAGAATTAGATTCTGAGCACGTTCACCCAGAATGTTGACTAAAGTCAATGATTTCCAAAAGCCTAAAGCTCTAAAACAAGGAAAGGCCAAAAAGACCAAACAAACGGCCCGGGCACCGAACTACCGGTCCCAGCAAGCCATAAATGACTTGGGGCCGCTACAGGCAAGATCTAACGGTACAAGAAGGGCAAAAACACGTAAATGGACGGAAGGGTCATTACATCATCCACTACTAAAAAGACTTTCATCCCCGAAAGTCAGGAAAGAAGGATAGACTAATGATTAAAAGAATAGCGGAAACACAACCCACACTACTCTCTTGGACACCCTGGGTAGCCTCCTCGACCGGATGGAACCCAACAGAAAAGAACCAAAGAAAGCAACCAAGCCTAAACTTATTACTAGCCAAGCTAGATCCAAACCCAACTCCAAAACTCCAAAGATCTGCCGACCCAAACTGAACCTCGAGAATCTGAACCGAAATCACCGACACAACACAGAAACCAGAGAAGCAAGGTGATACACAAACATAACTCGAATCTTTGAAACCATAAATAAATTTACCAAATGATCCATCAACGCAAAACTCCAACTTATGAACCCACTGAGCCGCAAATCTATTTTATTCTGAACAGGATCCTGTCACACCATAACAAGAAGTTGCATACAAGTCGAACACTCAAACACCCTCAAAGCATCAACTGACACGCCAGAGATCCACAGTTCCTGCTCATATCCTATCACGAATGAAGTCACCCTCTTTGCTCAAACTCCTTTCCAGCCAAGCTACAGTCTACTAGCCTTTGCCATCCAAGATAACAGCTTGAAACGAATGAACCAGGGCAACCTGCCCAACAGACCAAAACCTAAACCAAGCCTCTGCAAGGAGTGTAGTAAGCCTACCACGAAGCTCGAAATCACCAGCTAAGCCCCAAACTCTGAGAATACCACTGTAACTCCAAATACTCGAACACATTCTGATCTAAAGTCGTCTTACCAAGATCACCTCGGGAAGAAGTCCATCATGCCATGAATATCAAGTCAGAATACCCCGAAGGCAAAGGAAAAGGTGCCTGGGGTTCAAAGTTTCCATCTAGCCATATAAATTTGCATATAACTTCAACTCATCCCTTTGGCTCGAGTCAACTACTCTACTAGATCTGCACACAACCAACCATTTCGAAGCATATATCATACAAAACTTTTAGTCCATACTGGCCGATTCTTAGCAACACTGGGACCCCACATAAACAACAACTCCAAAAGAATCAACTAAACAAGATTTTCAATCCTCGGTAAACGAATGGTGACCACTGCATCTAAGTGCCACTAGAACTCAGAAATAACCCTGCTAGTCTCAACCCGCACAAGATGACCACATAAAGCATACACCACCGCTAAATCAGAAACTTACGCCACTGCATCCGTCCAACCAAGATGGAAGGAACTTTGTACCATGAAGAGCACTGCTGTAATCAGGAATATCCAGTCTAAAATAAAGGTTAGCCAAGGACTAGGTGTCCAAGGCCAACAGCTGCATCCGAAACTAAAGTAAGGACGCTGAGTTACCTGCACCCACTTCCTCCCGGCACTAGGATGCTGCAACAAAATAGAAGCTGCCAAGAACCGTCCGATGTAACCTACCAAGCCATGATTTTGAAACTAAATCCCAATTTACCAACCAAAGCTTCTGTCAAACCCGCGAGTAGACTCTTATGTTGCCAATGAATGCATAGCCACGCTAGATAACACCAAACCAAAACAAGAACCTCTATCCACGGTAGATAACACACTAGGCAATCATCCATCTAGGACCGCTCAAAAGGGAGGACTCAGCACAAGTCTACAACCACAGGGAAACATGAACAAACCCAACCAAAAAATAGACTAACAAGAACTACCCACGAGCTACAACTCCGGGTAAAACACCTCACAAGGCTAACTCACCCCCATCCACTACTAAAGAATAAACTACCACGAAAACAACGCATAGATACTACAATCAGAAAATCAAATAACTAAACAAGTAGCAGGTAAGCATATAAGCAAATAAGCGATAGAAAGGATAGAATCGCAATGCAAGAAGGACTTTCATAAGCCGAAGGTAGCAAAAGCCTAACCTGGAGAAATGATATCAGGAACCTAAACCTCGAGCCTACCAAGAAGGGCATCGTACTGACGGGATCTAGCTCTGGACTGAATAGTCAAAGTTGAGGGCTCAATTATCCCTCACCGGGGATAGTCTCTAGCATAATTCCCCATCACCACACAACCATAGCAACCCAAAGAAGCTCTACTTCGATGCACTGTTTCTGTCGACTTTGGACGGATACCTGAACTACCTGGCTGAAAGTCACCTCTAACTATCCGGGGACCACACCCACAACCCTGCACACTACCTCTCACTGCCTGGGGACCATCCCTACTACCCTGCTCTCCACCTCTGGCCTGTGGCACTGAAGCCCAGGGAGGTAACACCTGCTGACCCTGCTGATTGGGAGGCGGAATCACGGGGCAATCCCTAACAAAGTGCCCATTCTCCCTGCACCAATAACAAGCTTTACCAAGTAGAGTCTGACGGAATAATCCTACTGGACCTGATCGGCCACCATTCCCTGCACACTGTGAAGGCAAATCCTGGAGAATATGATCCGTACCCTGCCCACTCTGCTCAACATGCCCTACACAACTACTCTCTGGAATATGTGGAGTAACTAAAACTGGCTGGGTGGATAAGAAGCAATGGAACCTATCTCTGGTGGAGAACCCCCTACCTCGAGTCTGAGAACCTCGAGAACTGTCCTGGTGACGATGTTTCTTAGCAGTACCTCCATAAGCCTCATGGCATAAACCCTCAATAGCCCAAGCATGATCCTCTACCTGAAGGAAGGTCGTCCCAACTGTAACCAAATGCTCGGTCGCCAAACGGAGTGGTGAAGTCAAACCTCCAACAAAACTCTGAACCCTATCAAACTCTGAAGGTATAGCCCTAGCAGTACGCCTAACCTTGTCATGAAATCTTGCCTCATACTCCAATACTGACAGATAACCCTGCTGAAGAACTGATGCTCAACCCTAACTGAAGCACCACTCACAGAACCAGGTACTGAAACACTCATCGGAGGACTTAGAGTCCTATCCACGGTGTCCTGAAGAATTGGGGTCGCAACAAATCCAATTGGAGGTTGGGCTGGCCCCACACCCTCTATCTGATGCAATAAGCTCTCACTCTAAAGTCCTAGTGCTGACGGAAGCAGTAAAGCAATAGGCACAGAAGTCTCGACACCAACCACTGTCGAACTCGTCTTATGCATCTGAGAAGGAATGAAGCAACCAAAGTTTAGAAGTCAGTAGAGCCAGGAACGCATGACAAGGAGTCAAGAAGATGAAACTTTTCCTAAAAATGCCCTGTAGCCTCCCGCAGATAGGATACAAATGTCATCGTATCAATCCGCGAGACTATACTTAGACACTTTCTTCTGTACCATGACACCGGTGAACCTAGAGCTCTGATACCAAGCTGGCACGACCCGATTTCTTAGGTCATGACGGCACCTACAACCCCCAGTAGGCAAACCAATCCTCGTAGCCCAGAATGGTTAGTAATGGGCTACTACCTAACCAAAATGCACAACAAGTGGAAATAAGCAGAAGCAAAATGTATTGATAGATGATGCGGAAGTAAATAACCCGAATCTATACATAAAGAAAACTACACCAACCCCAAGACTTGGTATCGACAGTACATAAACTTCTAATAGAATACAAGTGCTAGAAGTAACAAAATACAATATCAATCTATCTCTGAAAGAACAAGGAGTATCAGTACACAAGATAAGACGTAGACAAGACCTGATCGGCGAGTGCTCATTCTAGTCTCGAATGTCCAAAAGCTGCACGAGTCTCCAATGCGATCAACGGTGAAAGCTCAACTAATTTCTGCAAAAAAAGTGCATAAGTGTAGTATGAGCACCAAGAAAATGGGTACTCAGTAGGTATTATCGGCCGACTGAGCACAAATAAGATATAAAAATAGTAAGTAGTAGATAGCACGAAAGCAGTCACAAAAAATAATTGAGGAAGCACACGAAACTAGCATAGAGAAAAGACAACCAAGAGTAATAACAAACAATGCTAGCACAAAAAACCAATATACACAGAACATAGGTGTAAGAATAAGAACGCACCTGGGATCCTTGCAACAATAGTATATAAAAAGGAGAGAGTTTAGAAGACATGGCGGTATACTGGTAACCTCAAGTAAAAGGAAGGAAGGAAGAAACTTCACATACTCAAGAAGGGATCAATATACTAAAGGAAAACATACAACGAATCCAACTTCAAAGATAATATAAATAGAAACCAACCTCACAAATATCAACCTAGGATGGAACCACTAAACCACAATAACCGAGAGACACTACTCAAATACTCATAAGGATGGAACCAAAAACTCACACTCTGCTCAGAAGGCCACATAAAAGTGCCTCAATAAGATAGGACTCCCTAGCCCTCTCAATAATCAAATCCCATAATCGGAGCCTCAACAGGCTAATAACCGCTAAGCCACCATAACCATAAGCCATGACAAGCTCTAAATAAAGACAAGAGTAAATATAATCTACCTATAGTCCCAACGGCCGCCTATACAACTGAGGAATGCAATCAAGTGAAAACAAACCCTCCGACCGCCCATACAACCGGAGGGTACACTGAAGACACAACAAACAAGGGTGGAATTCGAGTGAAATATTCATGATGATGATATGATGGAATCGGTAATAGTAACCCTGCATGCACCTATTCCCGGCACTTTGGTAGGAGGACCCATGGTGGGACATGCCCGCTGTACCTCATCCTACACTGTATACCGCTCCTCCGATGCACTCGGATCCTAGACAGGCCCCGAAATGGAGTGTCCATGGAGGTCCCTGACCATATACAGTAACGGATGCGAAATCTCTAACATGTCATCTGGAAATAATTCAGGGTTCATGCCAGTGGCTAAATCTTAAATATGCATTCCCGGGATTGAACCGAGTCTAAAGAAGTAGTAGTAATCTCAATAGACCCTCTCCAAGGGTGCCTGAAGTATACTCGGGTCTAAATAGATAATAAAAGTCTCAACAACCCTCTAAAAGGGTGCCCAGAGAGTATCTGGGTCTAAATCCGTAAGAAAATCAGATGTAGTACTCCGCCCGGTAGAGCCTAGTATCAGTAGATAATCAAGTGTAGTACTCCGCTCGGCAGAGCCTAGTATCAATAGTAAAACAAGTGTAGAACTCCGCTCGGCAGAGCCTAGTATCAATAGAAAATCAAGTGTGAAATCATGTTAAATCCCAAGTCATCATCAGGTTATAACAAAAAGGGGTCCTCGGGGTCATGTAAGTTTAGGAAAAACCATCTATAGTGGCTCGCAGCCAAAATCAAAGTAAAACATGCAGGGGAAAGCCTTTTTAATGGATGACATGCTCGCACACAAATATAAGTTAGCCCATCGGCTCACAAACAGTTCCTATCAGCCCTGCACAGGCCCATCAGCTACTCACAAGATATAACAAGCCTAAAAGGATATCCCTATGTCCGGGACCCGCGGACATTCCTAAATCACCCACCGTCTATGTTCCAGAGTCAACACAAGGCCACACAGGACCACAAGGGTGATATATAATACTACATGAATACTACAACCAACATATGAAATAAACGGACAGAAGAGGCAGACAAGGTCTGGGGTACCAACCTATAACAACCCGCACAAGAATGCTAATTAATACAGTTATAGCCTATATACGCAGAGTCTAGGTAGGGAAAGTCATAACTACCTGTCGTCCGACAAATAGCTGCGGGGACGGCGTCGTCCAGGCTTGAACTATTTCGGGAAGCTCCAATTCATAAACCACTATCCATACAATAATATACAACTCAAAACAAGACTAACTATACCCATAATGCCATAAACATAACCGGGTCAAAATCCGAGTCACAAACGGGCTCGTGAGCCCCGCAATCTAAAACCAAAAATGAAAAATACACATGTATTCCTTACAATCCCGGGAGCACATGCCCAAAAATTGAACGGAAATGGACAACAATTGGAGCTCAAAATAGCCCCCTCAAGTTAAGAATTAAGGATGGAATTTCAAGAATTAAGTCCGGAAATGGGGCAAGGAAGCTTATCAAAATGCGAAATTTTTTGCCAAGGAGGTAAATTGGGTAAGCCCACGGTCATGGAATCACAAACGGGGTAGATTTCTACAAGAATCCCAAGCTTTGAACATGAACAACAATGGAGGATTTATTGAAATTAAGAGTAGAAAAGGTCGGGGAAGAAGACTTACCAATTCACGAGGAACCACAGATTATCAAAGAACAACGATTTCCCGAAGCTAGGAGATGATTTCGAGCAGTTTAGGGAGTGTTTTTTGGTATTTATAATAGAGAGAAAGAAGAACAAATGGCTGGAAATCGGTGAAGCTCAGCTTAAATAGCTGCTGAAAATTACTCTTCACGAACGGCGCCAAGGCGTCGCCTTCGCGAAGAGCAAAAGATGTGGCTGGCCAAATGCCCTTCGCGAACGCGGCCAAGGCCCGCGAACGTGAAGAACAAAGTTGGGGAGGTTGGAAAATAGCCTTAGCGAATGCGGCCAGCCTTGCGCGAACGCGAAGAGCAAAAAGTGCTATGACAGCAACCAGCTGTTCAAGGGCAGATTTTTACACTTTGGGCTCCCGGGAACGCATCCGGGGTCCCGTGAACACAAACGACCAGAGCTATTTGACTAGAAAATGGCGTTTTGGATCCAATAGAATCGATCAAAATCCAATTGGAGGTCGATTTAATGAAAAGTGGACCCCACTCCCAAAATCAACTTTTAGCCAACTATTTCTAAAACGGAACCCAATGACCGAAATCAAGTCCGGAAGCCTCGAGACCCGAATAATTGGTCCCTCTAGCCTAAACTCGATATTTTGGAGCTAATGACGCTAATGGAATTTCCATCCAAGGCCGTCTTCTCCCAATGTTGGCCAAAGTCAATAAAACAAGCCCAACTTGCTTGAAAATAGAGAATAAGAGAGAATTTCGAGCTGAAAAGCTCCCGGATCCCGACTAAAGGTCCCTCGAGACCAAAGTCCACGCTCCAGAGCTAACGGAACTGTTGAAATTTGATTCCGAGCAAGTTCACCCAGAATATTGATTGAAGTCAACGATTTCCAAAAGCCTAAAGCTCTAAAATAAGGAACGGCCAAAAAGACCAAACAAATGGCCCGGATACCGAACTACCGCTCCCAGCAAGCCATAAATGACTTAGGGCCGCTACAGGTAAGCTCTAACGATATAAGAAGTATGAAAACACATAAATGACCGGAAGGGTCATTACATATGTTAACTTTCTTAAATGACATATTTTTGTGGAAATGACTCTTTTCCCCATTCATATGCTAACTACTCCTTTTTAGGCTAAAAAAGAGATTTGTTTGAGGTGAAAAAATATTTTTCTTAAACTTGTCTTCTCTAAATATTCAAATTTTCATAAATTGGTTGAAGTATGTTTTAAATTTATCTTTTTAACTTTAATTTGGTAGTTCTTCAAAGTTCTTAAGAATTATAAATATTACTAATTTCATTTAGTAGTTTGTCTTTCCTCCAAAAAATACTTTTTTCTTTTTTTTCATAAATAATTTGTTTTCCCCTCAAATAATTTGATTTATTTATAAGAGTTTTGTTCAAATTTTCCTTTTTCAAATGAATTTCCCTTTATCTAAAATGGATTAGTTCGCCTTGGATGAAATAAATGCCATTTTTTCAAAGTCTTTATATCCATGCTATAAAATCAACTCTTGCAAAGTTAGCCTTTCTTTTTAAGTTAGTCAAATTATTTTGATCAAACGTTTAACGGGCGTTCTTAAGTACCTTAAAACCCTTCTTAAGACGTTGCTTGAACGCTTACCCATTTTCTCTGATTTATTAAAGTCTTTTACTGTTTCAAGTCTTTAAAGATTTTCTTAAGGTTTTCTTAATTTTTCTTAATAAATTAAGTGGCGACTTTGTGATTTTTATATTATTTGGAAGATTTCTTTTAGTTTTTTGAAATGAATTAAAAGTCAAAAACATTTTCTTATCAAATTTCAAAAAAAGGATAAAACAGAAATGACGATTCTGCTAGTGATCTATTTAGGTTCTAACCAAAAATTGAACTTTTTTTACTAAATTTTATGTGGCTATAATTTCAAATGTTTGCAATTATGTGTTTATTTCCACAAATATAAATCGTCATTGCCTTTTATAGCATCTTCTGCCACATGACACATAATTTCATTTATGTTCAAGGGAGGTTCGTGATTCCTCGGTGTCTTTTCTCAGAATATTGGTAGCTTATTAGTATATCATGCGTCCAATGGCTATCATATTTTTAAATCAAGTAGTCCAATTGGGATCTGGTCTATTTTGAAGAAAAACCCACTCTAGACACCCATGATAGAGCGAAACCCAAACCCCTTTTTAGGCATTGACCTAAGTTGACCCGATACCCAAGGGGTATTGGACCCTTTAGCAAAACCACCTTGTGTCCAAAAAGACCCACGGTCTAAAAGAATAATCATCCCTTATGCATTTAATTAAAGGATATAATATCGAATTGTATGAACCATTATCTTTCGAGGATGAAAAATATTTAGATAGCTTCTCCTATTGATAATCAAGGAAGATCGTCATCCAAAAGCTGTTCGAAAATTTCAAAGAAGTCTAGAAGTTCGAGAATGAAGAACCTTTCAAGGTGGACTAGTTTAGGAATGTACCCCTGCGTGGGACTGATATTTATTTGTACATCCCTTTTCTCATTTAGTATCCCTATTTGATTTAATCAATTTGTACGTAATATATTTTTAGGGGAAATGGAGCATCTTACAAATGACATTTCATTAGGCCTACCTTTAGCATAAAAAAGTCACATATCCATATAGGATGCTCTATAAATTGTTTCATGCTATAAAATATTTTATGTCATTATATGTTGCTTAAATTAAGGGTGAATCAATCCACTTCTATTTATATATTTTTAGAACCCCTAGCAGATATAAGTATATTTCACAAAGTCTGAGTCCCTCCTGAGTTTTTCATGTTTCCTAGAAAATCCAAAGCCTTCTTAAAATTTCTCTAAATATTGCTCCTATCTCTCACAGAATGTTGATTTGCCGTGGATATTGAAAAAGCAATGCTTAAGAGGTAGAAGTTGACAGGGAAGTAGCCAATGTAAAAAAGAAAATCGAGAATGGTAGACATATTAAAAAAGCCTTGTTGGCCAAATCTGAAAAGTTCGACAAAAAAATAGCTTTTATAGAAGTAAAGATTGTTATGATTGATATGATGATGATTCAGACAAAGACGATGATTGAACCGAAAAATGACAAACTGAAGCAAAGTTTCTTGGGTTTCATGGAGATAGACGAGGAACCTGAACTAGGAAGCATCTATCAGACCAAACTTCCTAAGGAGACTGAATGAAGCTTTCATCCAGTATTGAGGAAGAATTAATTCTTACCTATATAATATTTTTTTTACTTTTCACCTGTATTTAAGAGTAATGAAAGGAGTCAAAGAATCCATACTTGTATATTCAAACTACGTAGGCCCTGAATTCTCCTTAGTGAGTTACGTAGAAGCCTCTCATGGCTCGACCCCTATCTTTAAAAACTCTCATTTTCCCCTTTTTTGGCAAAGAAGTTAAAGGATTTTGCCGTAATCAAAGATTGACAAGCAAAGACACCTGAAAATCAAGATTCAACATTAGTCAACTTTCCTGTCAAATCACTCATTTCAAAATCAATGGGAAAATTTCTGTCTGTTTGAGTCTTTTGGTCCATACCCATCCGTGGATTGATTCATCTTTAATAAAACAATATTTGTTGGTTTATGTTCTGTCAAATATCTTCTGTTATTTATCATGAATGAAATCTAAAATGGTTACCTTTTAGTTATTTTTCATATATTAGATAGAAGTAAGAAACTGTTTTGTGTTGAAAAACTAGTTGAACATTCTTACTTCACAATGTAAAGTAGATAAAGAATCCTCCCCTGAACATAGCTTGATAAAAGGAAAAGGAATATGACTGACAATATTGAGGAAAATAGGTTGAAAAATGTAGCTATACTAGAACCAACCATAATGGATCAAAGTGAGTTGGCGCAAATAGTGAAACAAATGGCTGATATGAGGAAAGTAATACAACATATCAGAGATTTAAATAGCATGGCCATTGCCTCAAATGCTCCCATTCCTAGTGAAATGAGGTCTGTGCTCCATCTTCCTTCTCTAAGTTCCCCAGAGTTCGAACGTTTATCTACCAACTCCCTCCATTCCTATACTATCTACTATCGACTTAACCACTCTAAATCTGCTTCATGCCAACACCTCATATCAAATTCCTCCTCTACATGCTTATAATATCAATCTGAACACCCACAATCTATAGAACTTTACCTCCACATACCAAAATCCCACTCCTAATGTCCAACACCTTCCATCATCCCAAATTATGCCACCCATAACTTTTTATGCCACGAAACTCAAAACCTATCCCAATTTTCCAGAAAACCCTGAACTTGACCATTATGGGGAGAAGGAGAGGAAGTTGAGGGTCATGGAAGATAGGCACAATAAAGATATGATGCTAATGAAAAAAGAGATTTCCAAAATTAAGGAATCATGGAGTTCATCCGACAAAGAAAAATTTAGTTATGATAATCTTTGCATCCATCCAAATTTGAATCTTCCATAAGGATTCAAAGTCCCAAAGTTCGAAATGTTAAACGACACCAGAAATTCCACACTCCATTTAAGTTATTATTACCAAATGGTAGGAGCAGGTAAAACTGAAGCGCTACTGATGAGACTCTTCAGCCGGAGTCTAAGTGGCGAAGCACTAGAACGGTTTACTTTGCAAGATCCGAAGAAGTGGCCCGGATAGAATTCCTTAACCAAAGCTTTTGATGGAAGATTTTCCTACAACGTGGAGGTTGTCCAAGACAGGTATTGTTTGGATCGTACTCAAGTAGGAATCTAATGAGTATTTATGTGACTATGCCTACTGGTGGAGAAAGGAGGCAACGAGAGTGCAGCCTCCTATGACTGAAGAAGAAATTGTCGTTGTATTTATGCATGCTCATGAACCAGAATTCTTTGACAAGATGATATCAGCAGTGCATGAAAAGTTTGCCAACTTAGTCAAAATTGGCGAGACAGTTAAAGAAGGTCTTAGAATTGGAAAAATCACTAGGGTCTCTACACAACTAGAGTATCCTGGGTTCCTAAAGAAGAAAGGAGAAGAGGTATCTTCTGTGTCATTCAGGCATAAGATCAACAAAATCCTTTAGATTTAGCCCCAGAAAAACCTCACTATTAAAGAATTATCTCTCAACTTCACAAAATCATGATCCTATTTTTTATGTCCAGCCAAACTACCAAACCCCACCTCCTAATAGCCAAAATAATTATAATATTCCCCAAACATATTTTGAGAAAAAACCTCCTTGAGTCTTTACTTCATTAGCTGAAAGCCAAACTCAACTCTTTGAGAGATTAAAAGAGGCTAGACTAATTTAGCCCATCGAACCAAAGCCTACTAATCCAGCATCTAAGTTCTTCAGTCCTAATTGACATTGTGCATATCATTCAGAAAGTGTTCGCACACCACTGAAGATTGTCTTAACTTGAAACACCAAATTCAGAACCTAATTGATCAGCATCATTAATGTCTAGATGGTTGCACCAAATGTTAACACCAACCCCCTGCCAAACCTTGGAGGAGTAATTATAAACATGATTGAGACTGATGAAGAATGGATCATGATTAGATCCATAACCCAAGAAAGTCCCAATGCAGTAGAGAATATTGCGACCTCTCTAGGCATGACTAAGAAGTCCAAGTTTATGGTGATACTCACACCTCATCAAGAATTTTTAGAGGAGCCTTCCATATTTGATTTAGGCTATGTCCCAATCCAAGAAAGTTTGTTCAAAGACAAGGCCAATAAGAAGATTGATCAAGAGTTACCAAAATTATTGCCTCACATATACCAGTCTTTTTTTGTTCAAGTATGGAAAGAAAGTGAAGGTTTATGGGAAAGGATTAGAGGTATTTTCAATAGACGTGACATGGTTTTGGAGGAATGCATCAAAGTGTCAGACATACGAGATGCCAAGCCAGAAGAACAGTTGCACAACTGGACATCTACTACACTCCTGGTTCCCCGTTTGTCTTGGTAGAGAAAACACAAATCTCTGATTTATAAAATTGGTGACGGTCTGGATGGGGCTTAGACCCACCTTTTATGTCTTACTTTCCTCATTCTGTCTTTACTTTCTTTGTGATGTTTTTTAAAAAAAATAGAGACTCACGTTTATGTGGGTCACATCCAAAGTTAGTATGACTTTTTATTATCTGCCATGCTTAAGATGTTATTATCTAACATTATTTAAATATGATTTCAGTAAAAATAATTTAAAACCTGCCATTGTCACATCATGTCATGAGCTGAATGAACAAATTGAGGTATATTGTAATGAATTAGAAGAATATGGTCCACGTACATTTAACGGAAGAGTTGAAACAACTGGAGAATCAAGAGAAACCCAATTAAGAGAAAACTGAATCAGTGAATTTTCAAGATGAGAACCAATTTAAAGAGACTAGAACCAGTGGCCTTGTGCCAAAAGATGTATTCGCTTGGACCTACAATGACATGTTATTAGTCAAATCCAGAATCCAATTCAGGAAGTGGGACAATTGATGCTAAACTTATTCTAATCCCATCAAGATGAGTACATGATGAAACTCATACCAAATTGTCAAGGACCATACATAATCCACAAGGTGTCATCGAAGGTGCTTGATTCTATTAGAAAATAATGGTCGAGAGCGGTTGAAACCAATCAACCACTTGCAATCAAGAGGTAATATGTTTGAAGACAATGTTTTCTTACTTCTTTCCTTGTAATCACATCTTTACTTGTAATCATTTTCATTCTTTTTATTAGCTTAATAATATTTTCCCATATCCTTTTTGTATGAACTATGTTTGACTCGAATCCTGAGAATAGGATACATAGGTGGACTTTGTCGGCTTTAATCACCCTTTTGACTATTTCCACACTCCCACTATGTTGTGAGATTTACGTTTGACCTAATTTCTGCTTCAATAGGATGCGTAGGTGCCATAACGGCTCGACTATACCCCCAGAAGATAAAAACTGGGGCATAATTTTGGAGAACGGATTTCGAAAATTCAAAAAAAGAAGATCATCCTTCA
The DNA here is from genome assembly GCA_003996215.1 of Jaltomata sinuosa. Classification (NCBI taxonomy): domain Eukaryota; kingdom Viridiplantae; phylum Streptophyta; class Magnoliopsida; order Solanales; family Solanaceae; genus Jaltomata; species Jaltomata sinuosa. Next base: position 87,025 of record QJPP01003106.1, on the reverse strand, counting down.
ACAACTTGAATAAATATTGAGTCATAGAGCACAACTGAAGCAAATTTTGAGAAAGAGTCTCAAGATCCCCACAGAGTCTCTAATCTCCTATCAACAATTCAAGATTTGTCTTGAAATATCTAACTGGTGCAGAAATTTTTAAGAGGACCTCAAAATTTTCACCAAGTGTTATTAATAGTTTAGAGTAAAACTCTGAGAATTCCCCAGCACTGAAATATCATAGTCGACTTTTGAAATCCCCAGCTACAACAAAGTCCAAGTAGACTAATCCCCAACTAAGATAGATTTCTCAAAGAGTCATATCAAAACTCCCCAGCTACAGTGCTGAAGGATCTCTAGAGCTTGCCAACAATATGTCAAATATGTCAATGCCTTGAACAAAGAATGTTTATTAAGCTAGTACATGACATGACAAAATTGGCAGAGACCTTTCCAAATCATTATTTGTCAAAACTTATTTGAAAAAATCTTTATATCAAAATTACTCTTTTATAAACTAATTTTGTCTTACATCTATCATGAACCAGGGAGTCAAGGCAGGCACCAAATATGACAAGCACCCGAAGATGGCAAGATAGGAGCAAACAACCTAAGATAGTCAATACAAATCAATTTCACCAAAACTAACAATTTTAATATGGATGCAGGTTATCCTAAGACTAACAAGGGATTATCAAAAGGCCTTAATTGTCCAGCGTACTCTTTTGTTCAAAGGGATACATTGGGGTCGAATGCCCAAAACCAACAAGAAGGATCCAAGGATTTTTGAAAAAGCCAAAGACAACATAGATTTCCAAAACTAATAAATTCTTCTGTGTATGTAGGGATCATCAGATAAAGAGAGAATAGTGATGTCCTCCTCAAATCCCCAGTAAGTCACGAATCAAAATGAATATGTGATGTTCAAAAATGGTATTTGTAGCATCCCCAGAAGTGGGGTTCAACTATCCTTTTACATTCAAAAAGACCTCTCGTTTGTCGATATTTGCAATTAAGGTCGTTCAATTTATGTTGTGAATACTTTCTTCAAAGCTTTCCCAAAATTTGAATATGGTCTTTAGCAAAAGCGATATTGCATCTACTAATTGTTTACCTTGAGTGCAGGTACATGCTAAGAAGTCAACATGACAACAAAGTAATCAAAGAGATTATCAGATATGGAGAGAGTGATGACATCCTCCTCGAATCCCCAATAACGCATGTATCAAAATGAATATATGATGTTCAAAATTAGTAGTTGTAGCTGTCCTCATAGATGGAGTTTCAACCCTCTATATACATTTAAAGATGACCTCTTGTTTGTCTATTCACCTCAAAAAGAAGATGATTCTTACAAACAAAGTTATCCGATTTACGTTATGAAAGCTCTTTATGAAATTTGACTGTAGTCGCTAGTAAAAGCGACACTGTGGCTACTAAACATTTGCTTTTAGTGCAGGTATATACAAAAGGCAACATCAAGATAAGCACCATGTTAAATATGATTATTTCATTAACCATTGCTTATTTTTGCTATAAGGACCATGTATGAGGGTCATCAGGTTACTCTCACTAAAAGGGGCTATTATATTGCGTAAAAGCCAAAGGTAGTTGATGCTTGTCAATACTGAAGGGGGATGATATGCACTGACCAAAGATATTCATTTCATGTTAGAACCGAAATAAGATGCCGATCATGAAAATTGAAAAAGGATGACATATTGAAGGATCTCTATAAGTCACATCAATGTCGAAGGGGGATGATGTGCATCGCCAAGGGCTAAATATATTCATTTTAAGTCAAAACCAAAAGTGGGCTAGCATTCATCAAAACTGAAAGAGAATGACATATTGAAGGATGTCTATAAGTCATGTCAATACCTAAGGGGGATGATGTGCATTGCCAAAGGCTAAAGATATCGATTTCAAGTCAAAAACAAAAGAGACTGGTGTTCGTCAAAATTGAAAAAGGATGATATATTGAATAATGTTTATAAGTCATGTCAATACCAAATAGGGATGATGTGTATCGCCAAAATCTAAGGATATCCATTTCAAGTCAAAACCAAAAAAGGCTAGCATTCGTCAAAACTAAAAGAGGATGATGTTTTGAAGGATGTCTATAAGTCATTTCAATATCAAAGAGGGATGATGTGTATTTGTCACGACCCAGACCCCTGTGAGTGGCACCTACCCAACCCCCGAATGAGAGAACCAATAGAACTCCACCTTAGCATAGCCTAACAGCCTAAAACCAGTGCGCAAAAACTAAACTAGCAAACAACACAAATAAATCAACTCTATTAATTTTTAACCTGCGGAACATCCCTCCCTAGAATCTGAAAGTCAGCGTACCAAAACACTACCAAACCAGAGTACGGGGATGCAACCTCAAATAAAGAAATAGTCTAAGACCAAAAAAAGTGAGCTAAAACTCAAATAGATAGACTCCAAGGCAGCTTGGTCGAACATCTCACCCTTGATATCTCGAAATATTAGGCCTACAGGTGAGGTCGTGCGTCAACCGCTGAAAGTTTTCCTGTACTCACAAAAAGACAAGAAAGTGCAGTATTAGTACACAACCATCATGTACTGGTAAGATCATTAGTCAATTTTATGAACAATACAGAAGTCAAGTAAGACTACAGAAACACATAAACAAGTAAACAGATATTCCTAGACTACAAGTCTCTCCACATGTAAACCACTTCACAACTATGATTAACAATCCATATTAACAACAATTATACCGCGTTACATATCCCAGACCCACCCTGGATCCCCTCTAGACAATACCTAAGTGTCAAACATACAACCCGGTCTACACCAAGACCCAACTCATAAATCACTGTAACAACCCGGCCTCTCAAGGACCAAAAATGCACAACCACAATTCATAAATACAACCCGATTCACTCAGGGAACCATTAGTGAATATGTAATAATACAATAAAGTAAACCCGTACCAGGCGTGGTACCTGATAAGTCGGTAATCTACCAACTTATTGAGCCTATATCCATGAATTATTGCTATGTTTTGAATAGATTTAGAGATTCTTATGGCCTTTATTAATGTCTATACAGGTACTTTTGATAGATGATGATAAACAAGGAAATAGACCCAAAAAGAGCTAAAAAGGAGTGAAGTGTGAAGTGTTCAGAAAAGGTGAAGATTTTGATTGAAGGTGCGGTGGCCGTGCGACATGCACAAGCTGAGGTGCGAATCGCACCTCCTCCACACAAAGATGCATAAGTCCTAAAGAGTCTGTTAAGGGGTGCGGTCGATGTGCGATGCACACATCTCAAGGTGCAAACCACACCGCCAGTGCACGGAGCTCCCAAAGATAGCTGAAGTCACTAGTTCACTTAAAGGCAGAGTGCGACACGCACATCACAACGTGCGAACCGTAAGTCATGCCGCACACCTCCCAAAGGACAATTTTGTCTTAATTTTAAGTCACGTTTTGGAAAACTATAAAAGTCCTATTCAAGCACAATTGTAAATACCTTTTATCATTACAAATATTCTGAAGAGCTTTTTGCTTGGAGACTAAGTTTTTCACCTCCATTGAGAAGAGGGTTTTAATCTAATTCTCTTGGTTAACACTTGTGTGCTTAAATTGAATCTAGAACTTGAGATTTAGCTCTAATGAAGGAGATTTTGAATTACCCAGCTGGTATCTCTTTCTCTCTTGCTATGAGTGGCTAATTTCCCATGTCTAGGGGTGTATTGATGATGTGTGCTTAACAAATGGGTGTGGGTGTTATTTATTCTTGCTTATAATTGCTTAATTGACATGGGTCTAGTAATTTCACCAAGTTTTAATCCTAAAATTTTTGGTTGCAAACATTAATTTTCATCACTTGACTATGTGATTGCTTGAAAAAGGATTTCATGGTTTTTGATGTGAAATTACTAGTTGAAACTTGGGATTCCACTCAGATTTGAGGCTAGAGATAGCTCTTATCGACGAAATTACCCATTTAAGAATCTAAGCTAGAGATAGTGTGACCTCTCCAAGCTTAGATTGATTTCTTATTGATCAAACCGATGATGCTCTAACCAAGATCATCGGATATAAGATTGTTGATCGAGAGATAAGCAATTCCTACCCATGACCAATGCTACTTATGTCATTAAGCAAGAATAAGTATGAATTGATAATCACCCTATCCCATAACTAAAGCCCCATCGGATATGCATCCCTAGTCATCTAGTCAACTTGGTACACCCGCTTTAGTTTTATTGCTTTTTTAATTTAATTGTGATTGTAGTGACAACATTCCAATTCCCCCATCCTTTTACTTTTTATTGTGAGCATTTACTCTCGCTTTGAAGTCAACTCAATGCAATCTCTATTTGGCTACTCCAAGTCCCTTGGGTATTACCCCGACACTTATTGGGATTATAAATTTTATTTTGCTGCATGATCGCTGTGACTCTTACTTTAGAGAGCACGATTTGAGCGTTCATAAAAAATTGCACCGTTTCCGGGGACTTGAGTTGATAACTATTTTTGATTGTTGTTTTGAAGTCACTTTTAGAGTGCTTGCTTCTTTTAATTTTGTGTGTTGCTTGTGGTAGATTGCAGGCACATGTATCTCAAACATCAATGCCTGTACTTCTCACTCGGCCCAGTTGCACTTGATTTTACTACTTTGTCGGACCATAAGTTGGATTTTTCAGATACAAGGGAGAAATGGGTGTGACCTTCGCTAAAGAGATTGAGGAGTGGTTAAAGAATGATGCCCGGAGGAATAGAGAGTTATCAATCACTTCCACTCTCCTTGAATTTATGGTAAAGAGTATCTCAAATGAGCGAGTTGAAACCATTAGCACCATTGGTGTTCTTGGGAGTATGAGGTCGGAAGAATATGGTGAGAATTCAAATGATGGTAGTGATGAGGTGCTTATAGATTTCCATGAGGAGGGTTCCCATGTCAACCGTTATAGTTTGGGTAGACGTGAGCATGGGAATCAAGGTCGTAACAAACAATATGAAGACTCTAGAATGGAAAGTATGCTTGTGCAGGTGTTAGAAAATGTAGGGGAAACCTATGGAGTCATTGAGGAGCTGAGCCATAACCTTGGATGTCTTGCCCAAACCTTTCAATCGCACTCCGTAGCCATTGAACGTCTTGAAGATAGAATGCTTTGGCTAAATTCACAATTCAAATCTAGGAAAACCGAGAATGAAGAGAGGGGTAGTGGTGTTGAGCGCTCCCTAGACCATGTTGATGTTACAATGCCAATGATAAGCAAGCCTCAGAAAATGCAAATTTGGGGAAATGGTGTGACCAAAGTTGTTCAACGTGAGAGAAAGGAGACTAAAGTTCTAAAACCATTCCCCACTTGTCCGCCTCCATTCCCTCAATGACTTTTGCAAGAAATATTAGATGAGACTCCGAACAATTTCGAGTCTATGTTGAAGAGAATCACCATCAATGTGCTTGCAAGTACCACTTTTAACAAAATGCCTGAGTATGACAAGTTCGTGAAAGAATTGTGCACCACTTGCAACTTAGAAGATGTTGGGGTAGTTCAGCTATCTCCATTTAGTAGTGCGATTCTTGCCGGGAATTTCACCAATGAGGCAGTGATGTCGGGTGTACACACGGTTTGTGATTCGAAGGGAGTTAACAAGTCTGCTAGGCTGGTGTGCGATGAAAACTCAAGTGTCAACTTGATGTCGTTGGCCACTTTCAAACGAATGGAACTGGGGTAGCCCACTAACACAAACTTGGAGTTCGTCATGATAGACCGATCAATAAGGTATCCCGTGGGGATTGGTTGTGACCTTTTGATCAAGGTAGGGAGAATGGTGTACCCTGTGGACTTTGTGATACTTGATTGCAAAGGGAGCTTTGATATACCCATCATCTTGGGGCATCCTAGCCTAAAAATAGGGCACACTTTTAGCAAAATGAACTCGGGAGAGTTAAAGTTTGCATTGAATGATGAGGAAGCCACCTTTGATGTGAACAGATCTATGAAGCAACCAAGTAATCTCCAAATGATGTTCACAATTGAAAAAATCGAAGAACGCATCGATTTGCACATGAGAGAGGGATTCATTGATGAAGCCTTAGAAGCGGTACTATTAAATCATGATGGTGAGGGTATGGAGGAATTCAACGAGGTTTGTTGTGCATTGGTAGGCATGGGATCTTACTCTTATCCCCCAAATAAACTTGATCTCGACCTAAAGAACAGGGAAACTCCACCATCTAAACCTTCAATCATTGAACCTCCTATCTTGGAGCTCAAACCATTGCCTTCCCATTTGAAGTATGCATATTTTGGTGCTAACGAGACCTTGCGGTCATTATTTCCAACAAATTAAGCGACAAGAAAGTGGACGCTTTGCTCAAGGTGTTAAAGAAGCATATCAGAGCTCTAGGGTATATCATAGCAGATATCAAAGGTATACCTCTGGAATATGCACACATAAAATAAACCTCCAAGAGGAAAGCATTCCTTCTATTGAGCACCAACAACGGCTTAACCCAGCAATGCAAGAAGTGGTGAAGAAAGAAATCATTAAACGGTTGGATGCAGGAGTGGTCTTTCCCATATCCAATAGCACTTGGATTAGCTCAGTGAAATGTGTGCCAAAGAAAGGAGGAATCATCGTTGTTCCAAATGATAAAAATGAGTTGATCGCACTTAGACCGATGACCGGTTGGAGAGTATGCATGGACTACCGGAAATTAAATTCTTGGACGTAAAAAGACCACTTCCTTCTCCCATTCATGGATAAAATGCTAGACCGGTTGTCGAGCCATGGATTTTATTGTTTTCTAGATGGTTACTCCGGATACAATCAAATCTCAATCGCTCCAGAAGATCAAGAAAAAATCACTTTCACTTGCCCATATGGAACCTTTGCCTTCAAGAGGATGCCCTTTGGGCTTTGCAATGCCCCGGCCACCTTCCAAAGGTGTATGATGTCGGTATTCTCGAACATGGTGGAATACACCATGGAAATTTTCATGGATGACTTTTCTATTGTTAGAGATGAGTTTAGCGATTGTCTGGAGCATCTAGAGGAGGTACTTAAAAGATGTAAGGAGACGAATTTGTTGTTGAATTGGGAAAAATGTCATTTCATGGTGAAGGAAGGGATAGTCTTGGGGCACAAGATCTATGAAAAGGGTCTTGAAGTTGATCAAGCCAAAATCGAGGTTATATCAAAACTACCCCCTCTGAAAACTGTGAAGGGTGTCTGAAGTTTTCTTGGCCACGCCGGATTCTATAGGCATTTTATCAAATATTTCTCAAGGGTGGCCTATCCTTTATGCAAGCTACTAGAAAAAGAGGTCAAATTTGACTGCGATGATCAATGCATGAAATCATTCCTCACCTTGAAAGAAAATTTGACCTCTACTCCTATTATCATTTTTGTGGATTGGTCGAAACTATATGAGCTTATGTGTGACACCATTGGAGTAGCTTTAGGGGCGGTGCTTGGCCAACGAAGAGTAAAGCTTTTCCACTCGATCTATTATGCGAGTAAGACCTTGAACACAACCCAAACTAACTACACTGTTATGGAGCAGGAATTATTGGCTGTGGTATTTTCTTTTGAGAAATTTTGGGCATATCTCTTAGGGACTAAGGTGGTGGTGCACACTGACCATGCAACTCTCAGATATTTGATGACAAAAAAAGATGCTAAACCCCGATTAATCAGATGGGTGTTACTTCTTCAGGAGTTTGATTTTGAGGTAAAGGACCGAATGGGTTGTGAAAAGCAAGTGGATGACCACTTATCGCATTTGGAAGAAGAAGGAAGGCCTGTGGGGGAGCTTGAAATCAATGACTCATTCCCAGATGAGCAAATTTTGGTTGCTTCTCATAATTTGACACCTTGGTTTGCAGATTTTGCTAATTACTTGGCAAGCGATATACTTTCGGAAGGATTAAACTCGAATGAGAAAAATAAATTCCTCCATGACGTTCGAAAATATTATTGGGATGAGCCCTACTTGTTCTGGATTTACGCCGATGGGATGATACGGAGGTGTGTACCAGAAACTGAAATGTTACCCATTCTTAGAGCATTCCATTCGTCACCCGTTGGTGGACACCATGGGGGTATGTGTACGGCCTCTAAAGTGTTGCAAAGTGGGTTCTATTGGCCTACCTTAATCCTAGATGCCCATGATTTGGTAAAGGAGTGTGACAAGTGTCAACAAGGAGGAGGCATATCTCGGCGTCATGAGCTTCCACTAATACCTATCCTCGAGGTGGACTTGTTTGATATATGGGGTATCAATTTTATGGGACCCTTTACAAGCTCACATGGAAACACCTATATTCTAGTGGCTGTGGACTACATGTCCAAATAGGTCAAAGCGGTGGCTTTACCAAATAATGAAGGGAGAAGTGTGGCTGCTTTTCTAAAAAAGCACATCTTTGCGAGGTTTGGCACACCTTGTTCCATCATTAGTGATGAATGTTTAGCACACTACTTGAGAAATACAGTGTCAAACACAAAGTTTCCTCTCTATACCATCCACAAATGAGCGGGCAAGTTGAGGTGTCCAATCGGGAGATTAAGTCCATCCTTTCAAAGTCGGTGAATGTTCACCAATTGAATTGGTCATGCAAGTTAGATGATGCACTATGGACATATAGGCAAGCCTACAAGACCCCAATTGGAATGTCCCCCTATCAATTTATCTTTGGCAAGGCTTGTTATCTCCCGGTCGAACTGGAACACAAAGCTTTGTGGGATTTGAAGAATCTAAACTTGGATTGGGAGAGAGCCGCTCGTACTAGAGTGGAAGACCTCAATGAAATGGATGAATTTTGGATGCGAGCTTATGAAAGTGCCTCTATCTACAAGGAAGCGATATCATGATCAACAAATCTTAAGGCGTGAGTTCCACCAGGAGATTGGGTGCTCCTATTCAATTCTAGACTTTGGCTTTTTATACGGAAAATTAAGGTCCAAATGGTCGGGTCCTTTCAAAGTGCATCAAGTTTTCTTCAATGGAGCCATATATTTGGAGAATGGAGATGGCTCGGTATTCAAAGTCAATGGGCAAAGAGTGAAGAAGTACTTGGGCATTCCAGAGGAAGTTGCAATGGTAGAAGCCATTTACTTAGATGAGCCTTGAGAGAGAGGTACTTTCGTTGAGACGTGATGTTAAACCAAATGCTTTTTGGGAGGCTACCCAAGCATTTTTTCCTTCTGTGTTTTTCTTGTTTTCTAGTTTTATTTTGCATGTTGTTTTTGTTAGCCTTGTAGTTGGGAGTCGAGCCAAAGATATGGGAACAATGATCAGATAGTGCGACGCTTTTTGTGGTCGCACCACAGAAGGTGCGCATCGCACATCAGGTCGCAGGAGCTTAGCAGAAAGCGGACAAGTCGGACCACACAACGTGCGACTAGTGTGAGATCGCATGAGAAGTTGTGCGCATCGCACACCCGGTTCGCACCTCATAGCAGAAGCCTGGAAGTTTTTCTCAGAATATCACACCACTATGAGATCGCTGGGTTATTTAGCATACCTCGAAGTGCGGGTCATACAACCTGTGCACAAGCAATAAGTAGATTGAACTTTAAATTGGCCATTTTGATTGTGTGACTGAGATGCGGCCGCACCACCCATAGTGCATTTCGCACAACTGCCTCAGGGAGTGTTCTACCTTCTCTAGCTAATATCATTGGGGACAATGCTGCATTTCGGTTAGGGGGTGCTTAGATATTTCCTTGTTAATAGTAGTTTAGAAATAAACTCCGAGGGTTTTCTTAATACCATGGTTCTTTCCCAAGGAGCAAATGTTTTGATTATTTTCTTTTTTCTTTTCTTTTATTTTTGTTTCGAACAGGGTTGGTGTTTCCCTATGATAGATTGAGAGGTGACTTTCTTAAGGGAAAATTCCAAGTTTTAGTTTAGAATTGAGTCTGTAGTTGTTTGTCTTGAAATGGTCCCATCAAAAAATTTCTCGTGGCAAATTGTTTTTAAAATAAAAGGACGAAGGGAAAAGAATTTTTGAGGAAAAGCATTCTCTTGTCATGACTTGCACACTCTTGCTTCGGCTTGATTGACTCACAAATGAGTGTGCAATGACCTCGGAATAGCTTGTCAAAAATCATTTGCCCCAATTGATTGTGAGACTAATGAAAGAGGTCTTGTGGTTTGATGCCTTGTGGTGAGGCTTTACCTTAATTCTTGTGCATAAGTTTCATCTAGAACTTGCCCCAAATGTGATTCAAGGCGAAATTCTAGGTGTGACCGAGCATGGAAGATGACCTTAGGCCCTTTTTGACAGCCACTTCACCCAAATGACTTCCCACGACATCAAATCCTAGTGAACCCCTTTTGAGCTTATGACCGTTCTTTGGCACCTTGTAACACCTTTACCTTTTTGGAACCTCTAGTTTGGCACCCATCCTCCCTAATGGCTTAAAAATGAAATGTAGGCTAAAAGCCTAAGTTTGGGGGGAAACGAAAGATAACATAGGAAAATGCCTAAGTTTGGGGGTGCATGTGATCAAATGAGGAGAAGAAAAGAAGTGCACTTCAAGTGCATGGTAGCAGCTTAATTTCGAATTGAAAATTTCTCCAAAAGATCAATCCAATGAGAAGATTGAAAAGCAAAAATAGGTGCTACCAAGTGAAGGCGGTATAAGAAGTTTGAATGATCATGTGTAAAAAGGAGGAATCTTGGGTTGTGAGAGGGAGAAATAAGGTGAAGTTGAAATAGAAAAATGTGAGCGGTGTTAGAAATGAGAACAAAGAGCATTAGGGAGGTGTAGTGACTTGAACCAAATGATATCCTCACCTTGACCCTAGCCAACATTGTAACCCCCAAGTCCTTGGTGATTCCGAGCTTGGCTACCCTACATTAGTGGCGATATACATAAAGGGCAAGCCTATGGTTTGACGCGTATGCACTTAAACTTCCTTGAGAGAGTGAGAGTCTTCTTGGTTCTCTTATAATCCCGTGTTTTGTGAATTGAATGATTGTGAGTGGGATTCTCTCTTGTGGTGAGTGGCATCATGCACTCGAATTGAAACATAGAGTCTCTATTTCAATTGAAGGGAATGAATGAGACAAGTTGTGTGGTGAATCTCGAGGCAAACCTTGACGGTCCATGCCAATGACTTGAGAAGCTTAAATGTCTTGTTTTGAATGTTAAAAATTCCCTTGATTTTAAATGAGAAATGATGCCCTTTTGAAAAAGGTTTTGAAATGATCAATTGACTTGAGTTTGAGGTAGTCCAAATTGAGATAAGCATAGTTGTTTGAGTCTTTTGTTTATTCTCTTTAATCTTTAGTGTATAATAGTCTTTTGTGCCTTAATTGAGCCTTCATTTCTTATCTTGTAAGTATCTTGCTTGAGGACAAGCAATAGTTCAAGTTTGGAGGTTTGATAAATCGGTAATCCACCAACTTATTGAGCCTATATCCATGAATTATTGCTATGTTTTGAATAGATTTAGAGGTTCTTATGGACTTTCTTGATGTCTATGCAAGTGCTTTTGATAGATGATGATAAACAAGGAAATGGACCCAAAAAGAGCTCAAATAGAGTAAAGTGTAAAGTGTTCGGAAAGGCTGAAGTTTCTGACCGGAGATGTGGTGGTCATGCGACACGCACAGGCCGAGGTGCGAACCGCACCTCCTCAACATAAGATCATAAAGTCAATAAAGAGTCTGTCATGAGGTGCGGTCTCCGTGCGACGCGCACATCCTGAGATGCGAACTGCACCCCTTTCGCACAGAGCTCCCAATTCTAGCTGAAGTCACTGGTTCAACCGGAGGTAGTGTGCGACTCGCACATCGCAATATGTGAATCGCACGTCACGACACACACCTCCCGAAGGGCATTTTTGTCCTAATTTTTAGTGATGTTTTGGGAAACTATAAAAGGCCTATTCAGGCACAATTGTAAATAACTTTTATCATTCTGAATATTTTGAAGAGGTTTTAGCTTAGAGACCAAGTTCTTCACCTCCATTGAGAAGAGGGTTTCAATTAAATTCTCTTGGTTAACACTTGTGTACTCAAATTGAATCTAGAACTTGAGATTCAGCTCTAATGGAAGGGATTTTGAATTACCCAGCTGGTATCTCTTTCTTTCTTACTATGAGTGGCTAAAATCTCTTGTCTAGGGGTGTATGATGGGTGCTTAAGAAATGGGTGTGGGTGTTATCTATTCTTGCTTATAATTGATTAATTTACATGTAATTTCACCAAGTTTTAATCCTAAAATTGGTGGTTGCAAATATTAATTTACACTACTTGACTATGTGATTCCTTGAGAAAGGATTTCATAGTTGTGGATGTGAAATTACTAGTGGAAAATTGGGATTCCACTCAGATTTGAGGCTAGGAATAGCTCTTATCATTGGATTCTCCCATTTAAGAGTCTAAGCTAGAGATGCTATGACTTCCCCAAGCTAGATTAGTTGTTTATTGATCAAACCGATGATGCTCTAACCGAGATCATTGGATATAAGATTGTTGATCGAGAGATAAGCAAATCTTACCCATGACCAATGTTATTCATGTCATTAAGCGATAATAGGTATGAATTGATAATCACCCTATCCCATAACCAAAGCCCCATCGGATATGCATCCCTAGTCATCTAGTCGATTTGGTACACCCGCTTTAGTTTTATTGCTTTTTGAATTGAATTGCGATTGTAGTGACAACATTCCCAATTCCCCCATCCTTTTACTTATTGTTTTGAGAAATTACTCTCACCTTGAACTCAATCCATTACAATTGATATATAGCTACCCCAAGTCCCTTGGGTACGACCCCGACACTCGTTGAGTTTAAAAATTTTGTTTTGCTGCACGATCATCCTGGCCTCCTACTTGGTGAGAATGATTTGAGCATTCATCAGTTGGTACCCAATACCTTGTCTGCCTCATCTGTCCATTTATTTCACGTGTTGTTTGTAGTATTAAGATATTACCCTTGTGGCCCCGTGTGGCCTTTGTATAAGACTCTAGACCATAGACAGTAGGATATTTGGGAATGTCCATGAGTCCCGGACATCATGATCTTACTTTAGGCTATTTATCTGTGCTGTAGAGCTGATTATGCATGTGCAGAGCCAATAGAAATTTTTGTGAGCCGTTGGGTTAACCTATTGTTTGCAAGCATATCATTCATGTAGGGGAGTTTTTGCATATTTTACTACTGTTTTGGCTTCGGTCCTACTGTAATTGGTTTTCTAAACTTTGCATGGCCCGAGGGGCCCATTTTCAGTACAAATGTTTATGAAAAGGGAATTTGGAAATAATTTATGAAACCTCTTGGAGTAGAGAGGATATTACGATGGTTTTATCACCAGTTTTCACACTTATGCTGGACTCGGCGAGGCTGGGCGCTAGACATGTTTTACTATGTATTTAGACCCGGATATGCTCCGAGTACCCTTTATAAGGGTTATTGAGACTTGATTACTGATTTAGACCCGGATACACTTTGGGAACCCTTTGACGGGGTTTTGAGATTACTACTACTGATTTACACCTGGATCGAATCCGAGAATGTACTATGAGGTTCCGATTATTAAGCTATACTTTGAGATTTACGTTAGTGTGTGGTCACAAACCTCTATGGACCCTGTCATTCCAGGACCAATGGTTGTAAGCCGAGTGTGTCGGAGAAGGGGTATACATCAGAATTGAGGTATACGGGTCGTGTCCTTCTATGGATCCTGCCTCTATTGGGCCTTTTAGGTACCATAGGGGGTAATATACGAGTTACTATCATAATGGTTCCATCATATCACATCATCATGCATTATTCATTCGGATTCCACCCTTGATTGTTGTTTGCTCAGTGTACGCTCTGGTAGTATAAGATGCCAGAGGGTTTGTTTTCACTGATTATTTTCCTCAGTTGTATGGGCGGCCATTGGGACTGTAGGTAGATTATATTACTCCTGTCGTATTATAGATCTTGTTATGGCCTTCAGTTCTTGGTGGTTTAGTGGATCCTAGCCTGTTGAAGCTTCGATTGTTGGATCTTTGACTATTGATGGACTAGTGGTTCCTAGATTTTTGAGGAACTGTTTAGGTCTCCTTCTGAAAATTTATGGGTTAGCGGATCCTACCCTCTTTTATGGTGCTGATTAGTGGTTTCGATTTCCTTGTGGCTTAGTTTATTCCATCATAGGGTTATAATTGTGGGGTTGCTCTCTGATTCTTTGATTCTGATTGGGTTTTTAAGCATGATTCTGTTAATTATATTGTTTCTAGCTTGATTATGTTTCCATGCTTTCCTTCATCCCCTTTTCTACTTGAGGTTACCGGTATACCACCATTTTCTTAATTCTCTCTTTATGTATATATTGTTGTTGCAAGGACTCCAGGTGCTTTCTTCTTTCCTTCACCCGTGTTCTATGTTATATATATCTTCTGTGGCTAGCATAGCTTGTTTGTGATTATTGTTGACTTTTATCCGTGCTAGTTTCCATGTGCTTTCTCTTTTATTTTTATGACTGATTCTTTGCTATCTGCTTCTTACTGTTTTTATATCTTATATGAGCTCAGTTGGATGATGATGCCTACTGGGTACCCGTTGCTTAGCAATTGGTGCTCATACAAAACTTCTATATCTTTTTGATGCAGATATTATTGTGAGCTTCCGTCATTGATCACGTGGTGATTCGTGCAACTTTTGGACATTCGAGAGTAGGGTGAGCTTCTGGCTGCCGGGCTTAACCACATCTCATTTTTTGGCACTGCTACTCTTTATTTATTCAGAGATAGTTGTACTTATTATTTTGTTACTTTTAGCACTTATATTTTATTTTAAGCTCATGTACTATCGATACCAAGTCTTGGGGTTGGTGTAGTTTCTTTATGTATTTATATTCAGGTTGTTGCTTCTGCGTTGTCTTTATCTTATTTCTTCTTCTGTTATTTCTGCTTAGATTGTGTGTATTGATTAGGTAGTGGCCCATTACTAACCATTATGGGCTACAAAAATTAGTTCACCTACTGGGGGTTTTAGGTGTCATCATGACCTGAGATATCGGGTCATGACAAGATCTTACATTGAACACACAATAATTCAATATAAGTCTTGAATCTTACGTCAGACGGATGATAAAATATCAAATACTCTCCCCGAAGCTCAAGTTAGTAGAAAGTAAGGATTTTAGTTTCAAAAATTTGGAATCAATTGTAAAGTGGTACAAATACTTTTTAAAAGTTTGAAATACGTAGTAAAAGTGAAAAGCCTCTTTTTAGTTCGGGAACCAACCATTCTTCCTTAGAAAACTCCTTTATGTACCATGCTCATGATCACCAAAATGGATAAGTATATATACATATAGTACACACTCAATCAAGCACAAAATATAACCAGAGAATAGGGCAAGGGTGCTCTCCAAACAAGGTACTTACCTGGAACTCCGTCCAGTCCAAAGCTATGGCCTCGGGCCCATAGTTACGCAATAACAATAAAAATAAGCGAAACAAGCAGAAAATAATCACGAAAATAACTAAAAACACTGACTCTACCTCTAAAACCTCCTAAAATCATTCTAAGGATTCTAGTCTAGCCACATCAATTCTACAACTTCCAAAACTAAGGATAAACAGTAGAATCCTAATCTACGGTCCCGAAATGGCCAATTTATATGATCACAAGATTTAAGCCTATTACTACCCTAAGAATTAACCTAACATTCCAATAATTGATAAAATATAGAATCTTACTAAGCCAAGTATAATGAAAATAAATTGTAACCTACCTCAAGGCCGAACTACAAGTACTAACTGTCACTCATATGCCTTCCCCTTTCGAACAACCTCAGAAAGCTACCACGCTATCAAGAATATAAACTAGGTGTCAAGACGAGAAGAATGACACCCATATTACTTATACAAAATTTTAGCAAGAAATAGGGTAGGAAAATGACCCTCGAGGCCTCTGGAACAAAATGAAAAAAAAATTCACAATTATGTTCACATCGGGTTGATCTTAGGCGTATTTATATACCTAAGTGTCATTATCTATGCGTGTTTAACTTAGTTTTGAGGATAACTTGATGTGATATTGAGGTAGATAGTGCGTATGTGTGTAATTGGTTGCTAAACTACATATTTATGGTGTTTAAGGTGCATTTGGAACAAATCAAGAGTCAAAATAATCAAATAGAGTTTAGATGAAAAAACTAGTGTTGCTAGCTTGAGCTATGCGTGTTCTAGTGTACATTGATAAGATCTATTGTGTTGTATGGACTATATGTGTTATGAATTCTTGTAGGATACCATTGTAGGATCTATCGAATCTAAATGAATCCTAAAAACAAGCTACATGAAGTGGGTAATCAAAGAACAAGTGCACAAGGAAAGAGATCGGTAGGAACCCCATGGGGCATTGCCTGGGGTGCTGCCCCAGCAATGTGCCAGCAGACAAGAAGAAAGGGGAAGGACCATGGAGCTATGACTGGCACCCTCCCCAACCCTAGACCAAATTGAAATAAAATGGCAGCTCTGTGGGGCTATGGTTGGGGCACTGCCCTAGCCTCCAGCTGACGTCCAAAAGTTGGTTTTTAACTTGGTTTAAGTTGGGGGTAAAGTTGTAAATGCATATGTTATTATGGGGAAGCCTATGGAAGACCTAAAACACTATATAAGGAATAATTAACCAAATTTACACACATATTTGGTATCCCACACGAATTGGGGAGCAGACAAGACATCAAGGAGCTCAAACTAGGGTTCTTTGTTCTTTAACTTTTCTTTCGTGTAGTTTTACTTTATGAACTCATCAATGGAGATTTGTTGTATGAATATTAGTGGATAAAAAACCTCTTTATTGGTTTGAGGCTATAGCATGATTGCTTAATTATTGTTTTATAGTTGGTTTATGTGTTTATCATGTCATGTGATTGTTCTTGCGTTCTTGTTTTACTATTCTAAAGCATCATGAACTTTAGGATAAATCTAAGTCTCCAAACGAATTGACCATAGGAGTAGAGGGATGGAATGAAGAATTTAGGGAGTGTGGATCATGTCTTTCATTGTTAGATAGCAATTTTGAAGGATGATTTGCAGTTAGGATAGTGATATACCTAAATGCCTCACTTGGTTAAGGAAATGGAAAGATAGTTTAATGCATCCGAATTTAAGACTCATATCCCTGCTCAATGATGTAGTTATGACATTAATTTAGGTATATGACTTAGAGGATGACTATTCCCAAGTTGTAATATTAACCCCATAGATCAACAATAACGATAAACACCAACACTGGCTAGAAACCATAGTTATGCATAAATGTGAAGTAAATGCCTCAACCATGGATCTCTTCATATATTGTTTACAATTCGAATTTCATATCGTTGTTATTTCTAGTATTTAATTTACAAAATCAAAACTCAACCTCTTCTTGGTTATGAGTCGCACTTGTTTAACCTCAATAGTAATAACTAAGTCGGATCATCTCCTAAACACCAAGTCCCTGTGGGAATGATAATCGGCTTGCAAGAGCTACTTTAATACTTGAACGACCACGTAAAATTGTGTGTGCTCTTGGGAGAAATAAGTTTTTGGCATCGTTGCTGGGGACTTGAAAATTAGCAACCTTCTAATTTTTAGTTTTACTATTTTGTTAGATAAGTGCTAACAACTTGGTCTTAGCTACTAAATTTACAGGTACAGGTTTGAATCTTAAGCAAGCTAGAAAGGGAGAGGGAATTGGTTAAACCACATAACAAACCTGAGCAACACTTGCACCAATTGAGAAGATAAGCAACACTTCTCGATCTAATCCTGCAAGTTCAACAGACTGAGACTATTCCTACAACAATGGGTGATGAACGACCAGCCTGTAGAATAGTTCGCGAAGTGGCAATCCTACTCGCAACTAATATGACCTCATGTATTCAGAAGCCAACCACATGAGGCAGATTTGAGCAAAAATAGAATATGGTGCAATTATTGCACATAAGTGGACAGATTACTAGCTTGTCACATAAGGATCCACAAGTCCATCTTCAGAATTTTTTGGAGATAAGTGACACATTTATTCCCACAAGAGTCTTCACACGCTCACTCTTTTCCCATTCTCACTTTTGGGAGAGGCAATAAAATGGTTGAAGGCAGAACCTTCAAACTCAATCACAACCTGGGATGACTTTGCAAAGAAGTTCCTCATTCGATTCTTTCCATTAGGCAAAACTGCAAGGTTGAGGAGCGAGATTTTATGTTTTAAGCAGAAGACAGATGAAAATCTCTATCATGAATGGGAGAGATTCAAGTCTCTTCTTTCAGATTGTCTATATCATCAGCAGGATAATGAGGTAGTAGCTCACACTTTTGTTGAAAGTCTTGACCATAATATAAAAATTTTGCTAGATTCAGCGGTAGGTGGTCAGGCTTTGGAAAAAACCTATGATGAGCTGTATACTCCCCTAAACCATATTACACAAGGTAATCCAGAGTGGCATGGCAATATGTATAGAAATATGGTGAAGAAGCAGGGAAGTATGCTCGAGGTAGATAGTGTTAGTGCATTGGATGCACAGTTGGCCACTTTTCAGAACCAAGTTATGAATCAGTTCAACAAACTAAGTATGGCTCAACCTCAGGCCCAAGTGAATGCATTGCAGCAGGTTCATACTTGGTGTGAAACTTGTGGTATTAGCAGTCATTCGGTAGACTTTTGTGGAGCAAATCCGGAGTCAATAAATTTTGTGGGTAATACACAGAAAAACAATCAAAACTATGGTAATGCCTACAATTTCAACTGACAGAGTCAGCCTAAATTCTCGTGGGGCAATAATCAAGCTCAACCATAGCAGTTTTTAACAACAACAAGGTATTCAAAACAACACTCAGGCCAGCAATATAGACGAGACCTTGAAAAAGATTCTAGCCAATCAAGAACAAATGGCTGCGAAAATCAAAAATCAGCAATTGGCTCAAAAGAATTTAGAGATACAGATGGGTCAGTTAGATCAGGCACAAAATGCAAGATCTCGAGAGAGGTTGCCTAGTGATACAGAAAGTCCAAATCAAGTGATGGCAAATATAGAAACCCGCAAGTCCTTGGTGATTCCGAGCTTGGCTACCCAACATTAGTGGCAACATACATGAAAGGCAAGCCTATGGTTCGACGAGTATGCACTTGAAATTCCTTGAGAGAGTGAGAGTCTACTTGGTTATCCTATAATCCCGTGTTTTGTTAATTGAATGATTGTGAGTCGGATTATATCTTATGGTGAGTGGCATCATGTACTCGAATTGAAACATAGAGTCTGTATTTCAATTGAGGAGAATGAATGAGAAAAGTTGTGTGGCGAATCTCGAGGCAAACCTTGACGGTCTATGCCAATGACTTGAGAGCTTAAATGTCTTGTTTTGAATGGCAAAAATTCCCTTGATTTTGAATGAGAAATGATGTCCTTTTGGAAAAGGTTTTAAATTGATCAATTGCCTTGAATTTGTGGTGGTCCAAATTGAGATGAGCATAGTAGTTGAGTCATTTGTTTATTCTTTTTCTTAATTTTTAGTGTAGAGTTGTCTTTTATACCTTGATTGAGCCTAGAGCATAATTCATTCCTTGTCTTGTGAGTATCTTGCTTGAGGACAACCAATAGTTCAAGTTTGGGGGTTTGATATGTCGGTAATCTACAAACTTATTGAGCCTAAATCCATGAATTATTGCTATATTTTGAATAGATTTAGAGGTTCTTATGGCCTTTATTGATGTCTATGCAGGTACTTTTGATAGATGATGATAAACAAAGAAATGGACCCAAAAAGAGCTCAAAAGGAGTGAAGTGTGAAGTGTTTGGAAAAGCTGAAGATTCTGACTGAAGGTGCGGTGGCCGTGCAACATGTACAAGCCTAGGTGAGAACCGAACCTCCTCCGCACAAAGCTGCAAAAGTCCTAAAGAGTCTGTTAAGGGGTGCAGTCGCTGTGCGATGCGCACATCTCAACGTGCGAACTGCACCCCCTTTGCATGGAGCTCCCAAAGATAGCTGAAGTCACTGGTTCACTTGAAGGCAGTGTGCGACGCACACATCATAACGTGCGAACCGCACGTCATGCCGCACACCTCCCGAAGGGAAATTTTGTCCTAATTTTTAATGACATTTTGGGAAACTATAAAAGGCCTATTCAGGCACAATTGTAAATAACTTTTATCATTCCAAATATTCTAAAGAGCTTTTTGCTTGGAGACAATGTTTTTCACGTCCATTGAGAAGAGGGTTTTAATCTAATTCTCTTGGTTAACAGTTGTGTGCTTAAATTGAATCTAGAACTTGAGATTTAGCTCTAATGGAGGAGATTTTGAATTACCCAGCTGGTATCTCTTTCTCTCTTGCTATGAGTGGCTAATTTCTCTTTTCTAGAAGTGTGTTGGTGATGGGTGCTTAACAAATGGGTGTGGGTGTTATTTATTCTTGCTTATAATTGCTTAATTGACATGGGTCTAGTAATTTCACCAAGTTTTAATCCTAAAATTGGTGGTTGCAAACATTAATTTTCATCACTTGACTATGTGATTGCTTGAGAAAGTATTTCATGGTTTTGGATGTGAAATTACTAGCGGGAACTTGGGATTCCACTCAGATTTGAGGCTAGAGATAGCTCTTATCGATATAATTACCCATTTAAGGGTCTAAGCTAGAGATAGTGTGACCTCCCCAAGATTAGATTGGTTGTTTATTGATCAAACCGATGATTCTCTAACCGAGATCATCGGATATAAGATTGTTGATCGAGAGATAAGCAATTCTTACCCATGACCAATGCTACTTATGTCATTAATAAAGAATAAGTATGAATTGATAATCACGCTATCCCATAACTAAAGCCCCATCGGATATGAATAACTAGTCATCTAGTCACTTGGTACACCCGCTTTAGTTTTATTGTTTTTTTAATTGAATTGCGATTGTAGTGATAACATCCCGATTCCCCCATCCTTTTACTTTTTATTATAAGCATTTACTCTCGCTTTGAAGTCAACTCAATATAATCTCTATTTGGATACTCCAAGTCCCTTGGGTACGACCCCGACACTCATTGGGATTATAAATTTTGTTTTGTTGCACGATCGTCGTGACCTCCTACTTTGGAGAGCACGATTTGAGCATTCATAAGTACCCAAGCCAACCGTTAGTATTTTTCATACCAGATGTGGTACCCGATCCAACCGTTAGTATATCTCATACAAGGAATTGTACCCGAGCTAACCGAATGTCACATAAATCCACAGTCACAAACAATGAAGAATCAACACTTGTAAACCAACAAGCAAAACACCTAGTTCATTTCACAAGACTGAAAAACATGATTTTTGGACATTCTTAAACCATTCCCTAAGCAATGCAAACCATACAATTACTTAGACATGAGTACACAAACACAAAATGCATACAAGAATCAATAACCATCACCTACCTCGAATAATCAAGCTCTACAGTGCCGGAGTTTCCCATTTTCTGGATCTCTTGCTTGTTCTTGGTTTAGAAACAAACACATAAACAGTATAGTTAATTAAATGGCCTAAATTACCCGGATTATACAATAATCCTAATCCCCAGGCCAAACCATGATCATTCCAACCCTTCCCGGGCTTTTCCGCTATTAATTCACCTAAGATTATCATTTATACCGATATATTTAGAGAATTAAAGCTTGGTGATCAGTACCCATTAACTATAACCAACACCCAAGAACTCTAGCACCCTAGAATCCCCCCTTTTCCCTGGATGCTACAATTCTACGTTATCCCAAACATTTCCCCAAGTAGACCCCTAGCAATTCTATATCATAGGAAAGATATCACGGAGTTTGGGGAGTAGAATCCTTACCTTTAGGATGAAAAACCGTGAAAAACTGGTAGAAATCACCCAAAATCGTCCCTTTTTTCTCCCAAAATGAGTTGTAGAAAAACTGAACTGTTTTGGGGAAGTTTCTACATTAAATCCCATCACGCTCTGCTATAGCGGTCCGCTCCTCTATAGCGGTGCCACCGTAGTGGAGTCGTTAGCTATGGCAGAGGCTGACCGATGTTGACTTCCACCATAGAAGTATTTTCTCCGCTACGGCGGAGGTTGCTATGGCAGAGTATCAACCTCTATTGCAGTTGACATGGGATAGAAAGTCGTAAAATCTCCAAAACTGGTCTATTTTACAACACACTTATTTTCCCGACATCCCAGAACAACCCCTTCACGTCAACCTCGATTCTGGGAGTTCTACTTACCTGAATTCGATTCCGAAAAGTCCCTCGGACACCTTCATGTCTTAGCTAAAATGAAAACTAGCTCAAATCAAGACATCTAACCCAATCCTTACCTGGATTTCCCTAGACTATACCTTGTTCCAAAACCGACCAAGACTAGCCTAGCCCAGAATTTCAAACTCCCAAACCCGGAGTTTTCTAACTCTAAATATTCGTGCGAATGGTTTACCCATAACGATAAACCCATTCATTAAAGTATTGCTGAAAGTCCAAAGATATATCCATTTTAAGTCAGAACCGTAAGAGGCTGGTGTCAAAACTAAAAGAGGATGACGTATTAAAGGATATCTATAGGTCATGTTAATACCGAAAGGGGAAAATGTGCATCACCAAAAGGATAAATATATCTATTTTAAGTCAGAACTAAAGGAGGATGATGTATTGAAGGATTTCTATAAGTCATGTCAATACTAAAGGGGGATGATGTGCATTGTCAAAAGACAAAGATATCTATTTCAAGTTAGAATTAAAGGAGGGTGGCACTCATCAAAACTGAAAGAGGATGAAGTATTGAAGAATGTCTTTAAGTCATGTCAATATCGAAAGGGGATGATGTGCATCGCTAAAAGGCCAAAGATATCTATTTCAAGTCAGAACTAAAAGAGGTTGGCATTTGTCAAAACTAAAAGAGAGTGATGTATAAAAGTATGTCTATAAGTCATGTCAATACTGAAGGGGCATAATGAGCATTGTTAAAGGGTAAGGATATCCATTTCAAATCAGAACCGTAAGAGGCTGGTGTTTGCCAAAAATAAAAGAGGATGACATATTGATAAACGCTCAAATCGTGCTCTCTAATTAGGAGGTCACGTCAATCGCATAGTCAAAATAAAATTTATAATTCCCAACAAGTGTCAGGGTCGTACCCAAGGCAACAATGTAGTCTCGATCGAGTTAATAATGAATTTAAGCAACTTATTAAAGTTCAAATAACAAAAAGGGAAAAGATATCTAAAAAGGGGGGGTTTAGACTAAAACTAAAAGATAATGAAAACCAAATAAAAGATAGATTGATCAATGTCTCTCACCTTGCTTTCACCAAACAAGGATAACAAGGGAGATATGGGCTTGGGAATTCAAATTTACAAGACTTACACCCGATTGACATTAGGTAGTATTAGTCATAAGTGTGGAATGCTACCTCTCGATCAACATCCACATTTCTAATGATTTCAGTTAGAACATCATTCAGTGCGATAAACAAGCAACCAATTAACTTGGGGAGGTCGTCCTATTCCTAGCTCGGACCCTTAAATGAGAGATTCCGCGATAGGAGCTACCTAACCTCCCATCTAGATGGATTCCCAAGTACCCACTATTGAATCTTCCCGAATTAAAGAATTTCTCTCCCGAGCAAAAACCCAAATTAGAAAGCTAAGTCAATGTTTGCAACCATTGACTATAAATTCAATCAATGGATGATTCAATAGACCCAAATAATCAAAGAAGAACAAAATATATATATGAATTCAATAACCCAACAAGTATTATCTCTAATACAAACCCAAAATCTCAAGTCAATAATACACCAATAAAATAGCAATTAAGATCAAGAGTTGAAGAATGGAAACTAAAGATTTTACAATAAAGAGCATCAAAATCTTCATTCCTATGGTGTTGGTTGTTGAACTTTCTCTCCAAGATTTCCAAAAGTTTCAAGGATTTGCCAAAGATGTGTTTCAAGACGGCTTGGAATAGTTTTAAGTGAATTGGGGTTTCCAAAAAGTGAAATTTCCATTTCTGCCCCCGCAGATGATGATGCCTTCATACTGTCGCGAGACCAGTCTTCGCAGTCGTGAGGCTTTAGTTGTTCCTTCATCGATGTCGCATGGATTCACCCTCGCGGTCACATAGCTGTGATTTCATGTGCATCGTGGTCGTGTGCCTCATAGTTTGTAGCCGTGATAGCTTACTTGTTTCCTTGTACATCGCGATCGCGTGCCTTAGGTCTCGCGGTTGCGATGGTCAATTTGATGCCAGTGATCAGCAGCTCCTCTTTTCTCTCCATTTGACTTGTTTTCACTTGAATCTTTCTCGAACACTCCTAAACCACATAAATCTACAAAATAGAAGAAATTCGTGTCAAGTTGCACTAGTTATCCACTTCATACTAGCAAAAGCATAAGATTAGAAGCTAAATAAGTAGGTAGAATACCAACTTATCAAACCCCCAAACTTGAACTATTGCTTTTCCTCAAGAAACTTAAAACTTCCAACTCAAGAGGAATACAACACAAGTGCAAATGACAATACTACAAGCCAAGGAAAACCCATTTCAAGCAGCAAACATGACTTCGGTTGGTACTAACGATTAGTCAATTACATGATAACTTACTCTAAGCATTTCCTTCAATTCAAAACACAAACTCATGATGCAAAGGCACAATAAGAACAAGCAAGTGACAACAACCAAGCCTCAAGATGTGACTCAAACCACTAGCTTACCAAAACATGCTCATTTGACTCATTTTTGGAGTTTATCAATGTTACCAACTATCTTAATTTGCATGCCCTCACAAGAATGAAAGTCCCAAAAACATATTATGTACAAAGAAAATCACAAGGGACAAATACAAACACTCATGCTCACAAGGAAGTTCAAGTGCGCATATGTCGAACCATAGGCTTGCCCTTCATGTAAGTCTCCACTAATGTAGGGTAGCCAAGCTCGAAATCACAAAGGACTTGTGGGTTACGATGATGGCTAGGGATAAGGTGAGGATATCATTTGGTTCAAGTGACTACACCTCCCTAATGCTCTTTTGTTTTTATTTTGAACACCGCTCACATTTTAAATTTCAACTTCACCTTATTTGTCCCTCACACAACCCAAGATTATCCTTTTTAACTCATGATCATTCACTCCTTACATCACCTTCACTTGGTAGCACCAATTTTTGCTTTTCAATTTGCTCATTAGATTGATATTTTTGAGCAATTTTCAACTTGAAATTAAGGTGCTACCTTGCACTTGAAGTTCACTTCCTTTCTTCTCCTTATTTAATCATATACACCTCCAAACTTAGGCATTTGCCTATGTTTTCTTTTGCCCCCCCCCCCCCTCCAAAACTTAGGATTTTAGCCTACTTTTCATTTTCAAGCCATTAGGGAGGATGGGTGCCAAGATAGAGGTTCCAAAGAGATCAAGGTGTTGACAAGGTGCCAAAGAATGGTCACAAGATCAAAGGGGTTCCCTAGAATTTGATATCATTGGGAAGTCATTTGGGTGAAGTGGCTTACAAAAAAGGGCCTAAGGTCATCTTCCAAGCTCGGTTACAACTAGAATTTTGCCTTGAATCACATTCAGGGCAGTTCTAGATGACACACATGCACCAGAATTATTCAACTAAACCTCACCACACATGACATGCGAATTATTCAAGAAGGATCAAGTTTTAACTTCCTAAACAAGAACAAAGATGAGCTATTTTACATTATCACCAATAATGAGTCAAGATTCACAAAAAGATTAAAAGAGTTGTCACAAAATCACTCTTTGCCATGCATTTTTCACAATTTTTTTGGAAGGGTATGCCTATTTCACTTAACATGCAAGACTACTTCATTGGTACCAAACAAGTCAATTTGCAACCAAAACCTCAAAAGATGATGATTTACCCTTAAGAATGTCATCACCCAGTCTATCATTGAGCCAAGTCATCTATCTAAATAGGCATGGCTACACAAGGTGGATCAGAGCAAATATCACATTTTTCGGGCACATCGTCACTTGCAGAACAAATATCCCCCAGCAAGTTCCATCTAGCCTAATGGGTACTCAGACTTCCCCTAGCCCAAAACAACCATATCTCAACTATAAAATAACAAAAGAAACTAAAGAGTAAAGAAAACTAAAACTAAACCATCAACTCCATCCATATCAACAAATAAACCCGACGAGGGAAAAAATAGCAAAAACAAGCCCGATAAGGGCACATCAATATCCAACAATACAAAGAAAACAAGCCCAAAAAGGGCACAATATCAAAAATAAAATAACATGCTAGATAGAGTGATAGCCACCCCCAACTAACAACGTGCAATGCCCTAACTGCAACAAAATAATAGAAGAGTTTGAGGGTGCTCCCTGAAGGGTGTATCACACTGAACCAGAACTGCTAGGTCCAGAAAGGACCCAGTCTCCCTCATCAGCATCCTCCTCAGTGTCAGACCCACATAGCTTCCTCAGGGTGCTCATCATCTTCATGAGGAATTTGATTTGCTTCCTATCAAGGTCCCTCTGCTTTTTCTGTCACCTCTCCACCTTAGCCAACCTCTCCTTGATGTGCTGCTGCTAGCTCGCTACACTAGCTAGTGTAGGGCCACTGGAAGTAGCGGAGGGTGGCGGCCCTGATGCTTGTGCGGTGGAAGTCTCACCTGGACCCAAAGGTAAGCCTGCTACAAGCTGATGAAGATGGGCATCCATGCCATAAACTTGTCTAGAGATGTGGCAGAGTGTTGGAGGCCCAATTCTGAGAGGACCAATAGTTTCAGCAGCAGTGGATGACTCACGTGCCTCGCTAGACTCGAAAAATAGACCAAATGATGGTGAGTCCACGTCTATCTTCCTCTTCTTTGATGATTGCATAGGGCCTCTCTTCTTCAAAGGGTGGATCATTTTCTCGGTCTTACTCTCATTCTCCTCATCCCTCTTGGTGACCCCGACTTGGTAGCATAAGTATGTGATCAACGAAGGGAAAAGCAGACTCTTGTTACCTATGAGCAATACTTGTTGAATTTCATGCACAATCAATTGCACCACATTCACCGGAAGTCCCTCTATTAGAGCACAAATCACCCTTACTTTGACGCTGGTCACATCAGACTCATTCTTAGATGGCATTACTCAGGCACAAATGATCGAAAGCCAAGTGCGGGCTTCGAGGTTAAACTCAGATGACTCGATCCTTGTATTCAATGCTATCCATTGCGGGATATTGCCATCATGAAAATGTTCCACAAACCACTCGTGCCCCTTTTCTGTATGTCGGGCTTTGTAGGTGGCATTTTCGGCATTCGGGAGGTTGTAATATCCATTTTTCAACTCTGGATCAAAGAGAACCAATTTGCCCCACACCTGCACCATCAAGTTGTTGGTGAAGTCTATCTCAGCCGCTTTGGCATAGAACTCTCGGACCACGGCAAAGTTTGCCTTGATAGGTTCGACAGTGAAGCAAATCCACCCACTGTCAACCAACTTCCTATAGAAGTCAGCCCATTTTTCCTCCAATACGTCCAACACAATACCTCGCTCCCTCGTGATTGGCTTCATCAAGAGATGGTCAAAAACGTTAGGAACATTTGAGGGAGACGAAAGTTCCTTGGTCAAAGTACTCTTCATCGGCCACTTGGTTGGTATTTTCATGTTCAAATTTGGTCATTTTCAATCTTAAAGTACCTATACAAGGAACAAAATTATCAAACAACAAGATAGGAATGTAAAGCAATGTATTAGGCCAAGATTAGGACAAAGAAACAAGCCAAAACAATTCCAAACTAAGCTGGGCATAGTTGCTATTTTTGGGACTGTGAAAACTGGTCATCGCAATCGCGACCCTAACCATCGCGATCGCAAAGAAAAAATTTATTTTTTAAAAAAATTAAAGCATCGCGATCGCGGAATAGTGCATCACAATCGCGAAGCTTCAGAAAGTTGGTCATCGCGATCGCGGGATTTGGGCATCGTGATTATGATGGTCATCCTCTTGCCCAGAAAATTCAGTCAAGCATTTCATCGAACAGGTGCCTTGCACCCTTTTGCACACCATTTTTACACCACATGGGCATCACTTTTTACCCCAAAAATCAGTAAGCCAACAGATTTATAACTCCGTACTAGATTCTACCCACAATTTCATACCCAACATCCAATTTACATAGTATGAAGAAAGCAAAGATTGACACCGACTTGGGTGTTTAAGGGACTTATTTTAGCACAATGAGGGTGAATCAAAGAAGAGAGAACAAAGATCATACTTGAGGATTTGCAAAGGATGTTACAAAATTGAAGTTGATAGTGGATTTTTATTTTAGTTGCCTTGGAAGAGAGAAAAACCAAGTTTCAAAGCAGTGTTTGCTTTTGAAATGGCTTAATTGACGTTTAATACCTGGAAACTACTCGTAGTCTCGCAGTTGCATGGCCTTCTCACGTTATCGCGATGAGTTAAGATCCTATAACCCAATGTGATCACAAAGTGAGTCACGCAATCGCAAAGATATATTGAAATTTTATCTCATCGCGATCACGATGGTCAAGGGTCGCGATCGCGATGCCTTAGAATCGACTGAGTTTTCTAAAAAATTTCACAGTGCACTACTTCGACGTGCGATGCCAGGTGCGACGGGCACTTTGTGAGGTGCAAAACGCACCATGTTTGCACCTGCCAGTGTTTTTGATCAGTGCACTATTTTAGTGTGCAATGGCATGTGCGACGTACACTCTTCTAGGTGCAAAAAGCACATTTTTCAGAGATATTTTTGGGTTCTTTTAAACACTTGGTTCCTCTTCTCATCCTTTGGGTACCTAAAGACAAATAAAAAAGAAACAAAAAGTGAAGTAAAGCATAAAAATGATGGGTTGCCTCCCATCAAGTGCACGATTTAACATCGCGGCGCGACGTCAGCTACCTCACCATCGAGATTTCCACTTTGAAGATTTGAACCTTCGACCCAAACATGAATTGAATTTCTGGTGGCACTCCCGGGGTGAAGGTTTTAGCATGAGAAGGCCATTCTCTTGATTCCACATGTCGCACTTTGTAGCCTTCAAGTGAGGAATGACGCTTTGACTTCATTCCACGACAAACTCAAAACCGGATACACCTTCATCCACCCTCCTTCCAAGGTCTTCCAAAAGCTTGATTACTTTGACTTTTGTCCATTGAATCAAACTTAAGGTCGATCAAAGGTTGAAGTGGGATTTGGGCATCTCCACCTTCAAGTTCATCTCATTCATAACATCCTCACTATGAGATGCCATGGCATCATTCAACACAATGAAAATAAACAAACAAAAACAACTATTCACAAAATTGAACTAGAGTAAGTAAACTCAAATTCTAAACTAACTCAATATGCCAAATTGTTCCCCGGCAACGGTGCCATTTTTGATAAACGCTCACATCATGCTCTTCGATTAGGAGGTCAAGGCGATCGCGTAGTCAAAATAAAATTTATAATTTCCATCGAGTGTTGGTGTCATACCCAAGGGAACAATATAGTCGCGATCGAGCTAATAATGAATCTAAGCAACTTATTGAAGTTCAAATAACAAAAAGGGAAAAGATATCTAAAAAGGGGGGTTTTAGACTAAAACTAAAAGATAAAGAAAACCAAATAAAAGATAGATTGATCAATAGCTCTCACCTTGCTTTTGCCAAGCAAGGATAACAAGGGAGATATGGGCTTGGGAATTCAAATTCACAAGACTTGCACCCGATTGACACTTAGGTAGTCTTAGTCATAAGTGTGGAATGCTATCTCTCGATCAACATCCATATTTCCGATGATTTCGGTTAGAACATCATTCGATGCGATAAACAAACAACCAATTAACTTGGGGAGGTCATCGTATTCCTAGCTCAGACCCTTAAATGGGAGATTCCGTGATATGAGCTATTCCTAGCCTCCAATCTAGATGGATTCCCAAGTACCCACTATTGAATCTTCCCGAATTCAAGAATTTCTCTCCCTAGCAAAAACCCAAATTAGAAAGCTAAGTCAATGTTTGCAACCATTGACTATAAATTCAAGCAATGGAGGATTCAATAGACCCAAATAATCAAACAAGAACAAAATCTATATATGAATTCAATAACCCAACAAGTATTATCTCCAATACAAACCCAAAATCTCAAGTCAACAATACACCAATAAAATAGCAATTAAGAACAAGAGTTGAAGAATGGAAATTAAAGATTTTACAATAAAGAGGATCCAAATCTTCACTCCATTGGTGTTGGTTATTGAACTTGCTCTCCAAGCTTGCCAAAAGTTCCAAGGATTAGCCAAAGATGTGGTTGATGCACCTTGCATTCCATTGGGAGCATGTTTGTGAAATTTATTTTCTGTTCCATTAAGCGGGGCCCGAGGTTCATTTTTGGACCCAATTTTTGGTCTAAATTTTTGTATATCAATATGGGTGTCATTTTTCTCATCTTGACACCTAGATTATGTTTATGATAGCATGGCAGCATTCTGAGGCTATTTGAAAGGGGAAAGCAGATGATTGATGATTCATGCTTGCAGTTTGACCCCGAGGTAGGTTATGGTTTACTTATGTTAGAACTTACTTACTTAGATTTTAAGTGATATAATTTACTTGAACGTTAGGGCAGGTTTAGGTTAGAATTAGGCTTAAATCCTATTTTTGCTTATTTAGCTATTTTTGAGATCATAGAATAGAATTACCATGTTTATTCTTAGTTTATATAGCCTCGTTATGTTAGCCTAGAACCCTTAGTATGAGTTTTAAGAAGGTTTTAGAGGTATAGTAGGCATTATATATCATTTTTACTGTATTATCCCATTTTTTCATATTTCTTCTTTTGTTTACTATGTAACTGTGGGCCCAAGGCTATAGCTCGGATTTCGATGGAGTCTCAGGTCAGTCATCTTGTCTGAAGGGTGCTTTTTTCCTTTTTGATATGTTCTTATACTCATATTCTCGGTCATGGCATGCATATACTAATTCATGCATATACATGGCTAGTGATACGAGATTGAGGAAAATATGATATTTTTGATCAAAAGATGAGAGTTTCTACATTTACTATGAATTTAGATTTCAGAAAGAAATTTCATGGTTTTTATCTCTTTTTAGAAAAGAAAGGATAGTACACTTTTACACTCAGTCTGAGGGACATTTTTGGACCTTTTGTCTATTTATTTTTCTGTTGATGAGTCCGAGGTACAATTTTGGGTAGTCTGAGGAGCACATATCTAGGTTTCACTTTTATTGCATATGTTGATGAGCTCTAGGGTACCTTGTAAGATGGTTTGGGGATCCTACGAGGAAATCTCATGAATCATATTTTGGGATTTTTACTTTACTGTATTGACCACATTCTGCATCATATCATCCTATGATACATCACATTCCTCTGTGTGCACCTATAGTGGTTTATTACATTATTATTATTATCTTCATCGTTTGTTTGGATTGCGCTTGATTTTTAGTTTTCCTGCAATAACTAAATTTAGGTAGATCCCGATAGCTAGTTTACTTTCTTGTCTCTTATATTATATATTATCTTTTTGAGCATGATCGGCCTATGATGCCTACTGAGCACCCCACATTTTGGTGCTTATACTATATTTTTGCATATTTTTTTCCTGATGCAGCACCTAGTATGAGACAACCTTGTTGACCATCCACTCGTTTGAGTCCATTTGCATAGTGGATTATGGTGAGTTTCCAACATCTGGAGATTTACTACTTTTTCTCTATTTAGTATCTTGTACATCACTATTTTAACACTTAGATGCTCTTGTACCAGTGATACCAGGTCCGGGGTTTTGGTTTTCTTGTATATAAATATTTCATCATTCCTGGTCTCTTTAGAGCCTTTTTGTATATTTTGTACTATTGGGTATATATCTATACTGTTGGCCCGTATCCTATTATGATTTCTATTCCGCTTTACTTTTTTTAATTCGTATTTATAGTATCATTTTCTTGGGTTGGCTTGCCTACTAGGGGGTTTATTAGGCATTATTATGGCCCAATTTCAGGTTGTGATAGAGTAGTATTAGAGCTTTAGGTTCACCGGTCTTACCAGTATAACAACAAATGCCTAGTAAAGTCTTGTGGATTGGTACAATAACGTCTATATCTTATATGTGGGAGGCTATAAGGGATTCTTAGGAAAACTCCCATCTTATTTGATTCCTTATTGTACAATAACATCACGATCGCGTGCCTTAGGTCTCGCGGTTGCGATAGTCAATTTGATGCCAGTGATCAACAGCTCCTCTTTTTGCTCCATTTGACTTATTTTCACTTGAATCTTTCTAGAACACTTCTAAAACACAAAAATCTGCAAAATAGAAGAAATTCGTGACAAGTGGCACTATTTATCCACTTCATACTAGCAAAAACATAAGATTAGAAGCTAAATAAGTAGGTAGAATACCAACTTATCATATATTAAAGGATGTCTGTAAGTCGCATTAGTACCAAAAAAGGATAATGTGGACTATTAAGTTAACTATACCCAATTCCAAGATGACAAATTGTCAATACTACCCAAACAGATGATACGTACAAAACAACGTAAGGGACACTTATAATGACCCTCTAGGTTATTTTCTTGTTTTCATGTTTTTCCTGCATTTCAAGCTTTTCTATAGTGGTTAGAGGTCATTTCTGACTTGCCGGGACTGACGGTTTAATTCTCGAATAGTTCATTTGTATTTTAAGCCTATTTTCCTATTTTTGAACTTTTAAAGCTAAAAGAGTTGACTTTGGTCAACATTCAGAGAAGAAAGGCTCAGATGAAAATTCTGTTAGTGCTGTTAGCTCCAGAATATTGACTTTCAGCTAGTCAAACTTTGGTTTGGGTATCGAGGCTTCCTAATTAATTTTGGGTACTTGGGTAACTTTTAAGCAAAATAGATAAAGGGTTGATTGTGGTCAATATTTCATCAAGACAACCTTCATTGGTCATTCTATTGAGTCCAGAATATCATTTCCAATTGGGTAGCATATTTTGTTTATGCTCACAGGCTTCTGAATGAATCTTGAGGGTTTGTTTGGGTATTTTTGTCGTTGTTGTTTTCCTGGTGCAGCTGGTGCAACTACCATTGCGGTGCCTGATCTACACCAGTGGAGCCGCAACTGTGGAAGAGCCTGATGTCAGCAGCCTTCGCTCCTGCAGATCTTGGGCAACACCTACAGAGCAAGAGGTTACTATTGACCCCCACTTCTATGATGATTTGACTACTGGTGGGATGTTACGCCTGCGACAATTTGTCCAAAGGTGCAACAATTGCTGAGACTTTAAATAAACTCTTCTCCTTCATTTCACTTAGTCTCCAAAAAACATTTCCTCTATTGTAGAGCTCGTCAAGAGAGCTTTTGCTTCAATTCTAGCCCATTTCTTGAGCTACCAAGGTAATTATGTTCCCCATATCTTTCTATTACGCGTATGGTTGTTAATTCCAAATTTCATTTCCAAATTGGGTCCTTTATTGCATGATTCTTGCTAGCTTAAGTGATGGGTTTGGACCATTCGGATCCAAATTCATCCCCCGATTCCTCTGAAATTTGGGGCATGCACCTTGCATTCCATTGGGAGCATGTTTGTGAAATTTATTTTCTGTTCCATTAAGCGGGGCCCGAGGTTCATTTTTTGACCCAATTTTTGGTCTAAATTTTTGTATATCAATATGGATGTCATTTTTCTCATCTTGACACCTAGATTATGTTTAGGATAGCGTGGCAGTATTCTGAGGCTATTTGAAAGGGGAAAGCAGATAATTGATGATTCGTGCTTGCAGTTCGGCCCCGAGGTAGGTTATAGTTTACTTCTGTTAGAACTTACTTAGTTAGATTTTAAATGATATAATTTACTTGAACGTTAGGGAAAGTTTAGGTTAGAATTAGGCTTAAATCCTATTTTTGTTTATTTAGCTATTTCTGAGATCATAGAATAGAATTACCATGTTTATTCTTAGTTTATGTAGCCTCGTTATGTCAGCCTAGAACCCTTTGTATGAGTTTTAAGAAGGTTTTAGAGGTAGAGTAGGCATTATATATCATTTTTACTGTATTATCCCATTTTTTCATATTTCTTCTTTTGTTTACTATGTAACTGTGGGCCCAAGGCTATAGCTCGGATTTCGATGGAGTCTCAAGTCATTCATCTTGTCTGAAGGGTGCTTTTTACCTTTTTGATATGTACGTATACTCATATTCTCGGTCATGGCACGCATATACTAATTCATGCATATACATGGCTAGTGATACGAGATTGAGGAAAATATGAGATTTTTATCAAAAGATGAGAATTTCTACATTTACTATGGTTTTAGATTTCAGAATGAAATTTCATGGTTTTTATCTCTTTTTAGAAAAGAAAGGATAGTACACTTTTACACTCAGTCTGAGGGACATTTTTGGACCTTTTGTCTATTTATTTTTCTGTTGATGAGTCCGAGGTACAATTTTGGGTAGTTTGAGGAGCACATATCTAGGTTTCACTTTTATTGCATATGTTGATGAGCTCTAGGGTAGCTTGTAAGATGGTTTGGGGAGCCTGCGAGGCAATCTCATAAATCATATTTTAGGGTTTTTACTTTACTGTATTGGCCAAATTCTGCATCATATTATCCTATGATACATCACATTCACTTGTGTGCACCTATAGCGGTTTATTACATTATTATTATTATCTTCATCGTTGGTTTGGATTGTGCTTGCTTTTTAGTTTTCCTGCAATAACTAAATTTAGGTAGATCCCGATAGCTAGTTTACTTTCCTGTCTCTTATATTATATATTATCTTTTTAAGCTTGATCGGCCTATGATGCCTACTGAGCACCCCATATTTTGGTGCTCATACTATATTTTGCATTTTTTTCTGATGCAGCACCTAGTATGAGACAACCTTGTTGACCATCCACTCTTTTGAGGCCATTTGCATAGCGGATTATGGTGAGCTCCCAACATCTGTATATTTAGTACTTTTTCTCTATTTTTCACTTTCCATATTTTGTATATTTTGTAGATAGTAGTATCTTCTACATCGCTATTCCTGCACTTAGACGCTCTTGTACCAGTGATACTAGGTCTTGGATTTTGGGTTTCTTGTATATAAATATTTCATCTTTCCTGGTGTCTTTAGAGCCTTTTTGTATATTTTGTACTATTGGGTATATATCTATGTTGTTGACTCGTATCCTATTATGATTTCTCTTCCGCTTTACTTTTTTAAATTCTTATTTATAGTATCATTTTCTTGGGTTGGCTTGCCTACTAGGGGGTTTAGTAGGCACTATTATGGCCCAATTTCAGGTTGTGACAAAGTAGTATTAGAGCTTTAGGTTCACCGGTCTTACCAGTACAACAACAAATGCCTAGTAAAGTCTTGTGGATTGGTACAATAACGTCTATATCTTATCTGTGGGAGGCTATAGGGCATTCTTAGGAAAACTCCCATCTTATTTGATTCCTTATTATGGGTCCTTGACTCTATCAGCTTTTGAATATCTTTTGTTTCACTCTTTCTCAGATGGTGCAAACAGGATCAGTGGCAGGTGAGGACGAGGCCCCCTCACCTGTAGGTAGATCCCCAACTAGGGGATGGGGAAGAGGTCGATATAGAGGTAGAGGTAGGGCATGGGCTGCAGTGCTATCTCAAGCCCAGGCTAGGGTACCAAAACTAAAGCTAGATGTAGGAATAAAGGAGGTTCATATTCATCCATAGAACATAGGGCCAGCCCAACATCTAGTAGGTTTTTTTAGCTACATCGATTCTTGAAAACACGCTGGTTTATTTTTTGGGTTTTTGGATGGCATGTCATAGCTTGGGGCTTTGCCAGGTACTCTGATTGGCTCACATATTAGGGATGAGTCTTAGACTTTAACCCAGGTAGCGGTACAGGGTTCATGAGTGAAGAGTGCTACTGCAGCTCCCCAATTAGAGGTGTTGCCTACTCCATCAATTGCTCCGCCTATTCCATCTAGGTCTGCTATGTCAACTGAGGAGCAGAAGATACTGTGTATGTTCATTCGATAGGGTTCTTTGAGATTTTCAGGTGCTCTAGGAGAGGATGCCCATGAGTTTCTAGTTATTTGCTAGGAGAGGTTACATAACCTTGGCTTGGTTGAGTCATATGGGGCAAATTATATTGCCTTTCAGCTAGATGGTTTAACCATACAGTGGTGGAGATCTTATATTTGCTTGTAGACCAACCGGGTCACCTCCTATGACTTGGGCTTAGTTCTCTGAGGCCTTCTTGGAGAAGTATGTATCGTGCAGTATGAGGGAGCGGCTGAGGGACGAGTTCACCAGATTTGAGTTGGGATCTATGACTGTTTCAGAGTATGAGGTCTGCTTCCATGAGTTGGCTAGGCATGCCACGATGATTCTACCTACCGAGCATGAGAGGATGCATTGCTTTGTTAGAGGGTTGAGTCTACAACTTTGGTTGGCTTCAGAGCACCTAGTGGCATCATAGGTCAGCTTTTTTACTGTTGTTGATCTTGCTCGTACCATTGAGGATATTTATTGCTAGGCCTACATAGGCAGCAAACAGAGGCCCCACCATCAGGGCAGATTCAGTAATTCACAGCATAGAGGTAAAGGTTTCTTTGATAGGGGTTAGCAGCAGTAACATTTCCAATCTAGGCGACCTGTTCAGAGGCACTGTAGATTACAGAGGGTCAGAGTG
Organism: Jaltomata sinuosa; assembly: GCA_003996215.1. Lineage (NCBI taxonomy): Eukaryota > Viridiplantae > Streptophyta > Magnoliopsida > Solanales > Solanaceae > Jaltomata > Jaltomata sinuosa. The sequence goes on along the minus strand of QJPP01003106.1, from coordinate 50,394 downwards.
GTCAGGGTAGCAAGAGCTTGGTTTGACTTTGTGAGGTGCTCGCTATGGGTATTCAGGATATGGTGGCCATTATGGTTTAATCAGGTCATCGCAGTGGGGTATAACTGGTCGGGGTTGTTATTAGTGTAGAGTGTGAGGTCACTATTCTAGGGATTGTCCTTTGGTTCAACGTGTTTAGTGGCAAGGCTAGTAGAGTCGGCAAGATCAGCAGGTTCAGGCCCTCAGGGCTCCGGTACCACTGCTAAAGATGGTGCGTAGGGTAGTAGGGGTGGTCCCCTAGGGTGCTCGAGGTGGTTGGAGCCATATATATGCATTTCTGGGTTGGTCGGAGGCCGAGGCTTCAAATGATGTCATCACAGGTACGATCTCAGTTTATCATAGGTCACCTTTTGCATTGTTTGATCCGGTGTCTACATTCTCATATATCTGCTTACTTTGCTACTCGTATGGAGTCTACTTGTGAGTTACTACCTATGCCCATGCATGTATCTACCCTAGTAGGAGACTCTTTAGTAGTGGATAATGTATATCAGGCTTGTGTTATGACTATTCTGGGGTATCTCACTTGGTGGATTGCTTCGCCAAGACTATTACTCTACGGATGCCTGGTATCCCTCATATTTTATGGAAGGGTGTTGATGGCCACATGCCGAGGGGAGTTATATCTTTCCTGAGTTCCCAGCGGTTGGTTTGGAAGGGGTGCTTCGCCTATATTGCTTACGTCCGTGATAATAGTGCAACTAGACCTTGGGGGATACAATCTCAAAAATCATCCCAAAGCCTTCTCTACTCTGATTCTATCATAACTGGGCGGGGAGAAAGAGGTTGAGCAACTGTAGGTACGGGAAGAACCTTAGCATGGGGAGCCACAGTAGCAGACTGTGCTCCTGAACTCTGAACACCCAGGGCTGCCCCTAGAGCGGATGTCTATGCCATATATGAAGTCTGACCCTCAATCATATGTAGTAACTGCAGAAGCAGACATTGAATATCTGACGAAGGCTGGGGATTGTGTGGATATAGATGTTGGTGCCGACCCTGGTGGCACCTGGGTTGTCCCTGGTCTACGGGCTGCTTCTCTGGGACTAACTCGGGCTCAATCTCAATCTTAGAAGCTCTAACTGGTGCCACTGCTCAGGCACGTCCTCAGCTTCTACCTCTACGACCACCCCGACCCCTAGCTAGAGTTGGGTGTTCTAGTGTTGAAGGCTCACCCTCGCCCGTTGTTGAAGATCTCGTACGAGCCATCTGCGGAAGAGTGGACTAGAACAAATGATATTTCCAGGAATTATCTATGATAAGACGCACAATACATAAGCAAGGAAAGAGTCATATTTCCTAAAATGCCATTGTATTCTCCCAAAGATTGAGTACAGACGTCTCCGCCTCGATCAGCAGGACTCTACTAAACACTGGCTCTTATATCGAAGACACCGGTGAACCTACTCTCTGATACCAAGATATCACGACCTGATTTCTCAAGTCATGAGGGCACCTATATCCCCCTTGTAGGTGAACTAGTCCCCGTAGCCTGGAATGGTTAGTAATAGTCCACTGTCTAAGTAAAGCACGCAGAAGAAGCATAAAAGGCGAAAGCAAGATAAGAATTATCAAAATATAATGATCGGAAAATATATATATATGAAAAGAAAGCTAAACCATCCCACGACCTGGTATCACAGTATAAGAGCCGCTACTAAATATACAGAGTACAAGAGGGTACAAAATAGAATATACAGCTGTCTTTGAATAGCAAAAGAGTACATGGTACAAAAAAGAGATAAAAAGTCAAGACCCGGTCGCTAGGAGCTCACCCTAAGTCTCGGATGTCTGGAGGCACTGCACGAGTCTGAACACAATCAATGGTGATAGATCACACTATGATCTGCACCTAAAGATGCAGAAGTGTAGTATGAGCACCAATTGCAAAGCAACGGGTACCCAGTAGGCATCATAGGCAAACTTAGCGCATATAAGATATAAAAGCAATATAAAGCAAATAAGAAAGGAGTAGTCATAGAAACAAACAGGGAAAGCACACGAAAACTAGCACAGATAGGGGACAAAGAGAAAACAAACATACCATGCTAGCCACAGAACAAATATATATCATAGAACCAAGTGAAAGGTTTAGAGAATGCACATGGATCCTTGCAACAAGAATATATATAGAGGATTTAAGAAATATGGTGGTATATCGATAACCTCAAATAAAAAGGAAGGAAGGAAGGCAACTAAATATGATCCTGCTTGAAATACAACTCACAATGTAGGGGAAATCGAACAATAACCCACAAGTAACTATAATATGAACAGGTACTACGATAATAGCGAATAAATTAATTCTACCTATAGTCCCAACGGGCGCCCATACACCCGAGGAATGCATACAAGTGAAAGTAAACCATCTGGCATCCCATACTACCAGAGCGTACACATAACAAATAGCAAACAAGTGTGGAACCAAACACAAATGAATGATATAAAGTTATATGATGAAACCAGAAGGTACTGTATGCACCTCCTCCGGCACTCGTAAGCCCAGCAGGTAGGACCTATGGAAGGCTTCCCCCATATACCTGATGTGATGTAGAAGTACGTCACTATCGATGCTTAATACTTAGTATTTTTGCAAGTTCTTGGGCATTTTATTGGTAGATTTGATGTTTTTGGTTAAGTGTGCAGGAAAAATGGATCCTAGAGCAAAGTTATGGAAATTGAGCAGAAATTGGAAAGCTACAGAGACGATGGCTCACTTGACAGTTCGTGATTCAAAACCATGGATCTGTCACTGTGAATCGTAGTCCAAGGTTCAGAAAGTGTGCAAGTACAAACGAGAAGCACGACTCACTTGATGGTTCATGATTCAGAACCATGGATCCATCACTCTGACACGTAGACCAAGGTTCAGAAACTATGCAAAGTTTGGAGAAAATGACGAACCAGTCTACGGTCTGTGTTTCAATACGACGGACCCATCCATGTGACACGTAGAGTGAAGATACTACAGAAAGGAAAAAGGGTAGAAAGAAGCACAGATTGATGAACGGACCGTACTTCCAAAGTACGGTCCGTCTCTGTGAGTCATAGTCACTGAATCAGAGAAGGGACAAAAAAATGGACCAAGGAACCACGAGTCAAAAGACGAGCCGTCATTCAAAAGCATGACTTGTGGTTCCAACCATAGTTTTTCAAGTCAGAAGACGCTGACCAGCTAGGACCACGGTTGACTCCATCAGACTATGAACCGTCGTTCTAAATGACGGATCGTCATCCAACCCGTGGTCCCTGCCGAGCCCAGTTTCCTAGTTTTGTTAGGACAGGATTTCCATTGTCTATTAATACTTTTCCTATGTTTTCTTTTACGTTTTTATGCAAGATATTTTGTAGAAAACACATTCGTAACTTTGTGATATTAGTTTGTTCTTGGTTTTTGAGAGTTATACATATTCATAGTTCATTGTTCTAACTTCCACCTTCATCTATTCAAGATTCCGGATTTCTTTAACTCTTATTGTAAGTATATGATCATGAACACACTAATAACTCTTGATTGTTTACTTATGAACATGAGTAGCTAAATCCACAACTAGGGTTGTGGGAACCATGAAGGATTAACGAAGTAGGAAAAGTACTTAGGTAATCTAGGGCAATGTTTATGCATGTATTGTTCTTCCCTTTATTTTGATTGCTTTTTAACGGTGCGCAATGTTAGAACTAGCCTTATCCTTACTTGCTGGACCAATGAGGTAACGGATGGGAAAAGGGTTGTTTAACAACGGAGATTTGAGGCTACCAACCCTCATCTAATAGCTTGAACTTATCCGGGAATAGCTAATCTGGGGATCCAGGGTAATGGTTAGTAAAGCATACACCCACTGACAAACCAAAGTGTGTGGTGAAATTCACCTAGTTGCCGGACCAAGGAATTAGGTGAACCTAACTTACCGATTCTGCATGCTAAGCACCAAACTAGCTTACTAAGTACAAAGCCTTACTAAGTTATAATCTCATGGGGAACACTACCCTAGTCATCTCACCCATTGATTTCAACTCTTAAAATTGTCACGTGTTACTTGTTTACTTTCTAAGTTCAATTACTAGTTGTTACTTTAAAAACCCCCTTTTTGTGGGAAATAATCGACTAAGAGCACGATTAAACATTAATCGACCATAGTCCTACCATATTCCTTGTGGGATCGACCCAAACCTTCATTGGGTTCTATATTTGATCAACGCCCGCTTATGCTTCTAAAAGGAGGTGTAATTTGGGCGTATCAAATTTTGGCGCCGTTGCCGGGGAATACGGTTTAGGATTAAGAGAGATTGTGTTTATTTCACTTTTAGTCCTTATTTCCTGATTTTACTTTTTCTGTTGTTTTTGTTTTGATCTCATGTTACACACTTGTACATGCGCAGTACCAGGAGTCAAGGCAATCCCTTGATCCCTTACGATCCGGAGCTCTCCAAAACACTACGAAATATGGCTAAGGAGGGAGAGCATGAGACTCAAGAGAAGATTATAGCTCGGCTACTAGCTAAAGCCGAGCAGAGGAAAAAGGATGATGCAGCACGCCAAAAGGAAGGTGAAGATGCCCTTGCTGCTGAAGATGCTCAAATTGCAAAAATTCTTGCAGATCGAAATGCTACAGCTGAGCAAGCAAGGCAAGGAAGACAACATGTTGTCCGAGACGAGGCAGCAACTAGACGTTTGCCATACAATAGTTGCGAACAGATGCAGCTGCCAAGGCATATCCCTTGGTATTTTGATGATGAGGATGATGATGATGAAGAGGAATTTGGCACCACTGGACCCATATTGCTGCCACCACTGGATGATGGAATGAAGTTTGATATCACCAGCACCATGATCCAGCTGCTCAACCTAAAAGGACTTCATTCAGGAAAGCCCACGGAAGATGCAATTCTACATGTGCAGAGTTTTGTGGGAATTTGCAAATCGTACAATATGCCAGGTGTGGGGCAAGAGGCTATCAGATTAAGGCTATTTCCATTTTCATTTACCGGTGAGGCAACTGCATGGCTCTCAAAACTACCTGATAATTCCATATATAAGTGGCATGAGCTGAAGAATTAGTTTCTGGAGCGGTTGTTTCCTCCATCGAGGATGTTGCAGCTGAAGCAGGAGATCTACAATTTCACGCAGCTACTTGCAGAAGCATTGTATGAGTCTTGGATAAGGTTTAAGAAGAAGCTGAAACAAGTTCCGAGATACAAAATTCCTTCAAGGCATATGATGGAGATATTCTACAAAGCATTGAACGCCAACACTAAAGAGGTAGCTGACACTGTAACTGGAGGAGCATTCATGGAGAATACATATTATGAGGCTGCGGAGATGCTAGAAAGGGTTGCGAAGACCAACCGAGCATGGCACACTAGGGAGGCTGAGACTCTAGTAGGTACATATGCAGTTGGAAACACCATGAATGTCATTGTATTCCAAGAACTCAAACAGGAAGTTGTTGAGATGAACATGAATGTGGGGTTGATTGCAAAGAAAATCCTAAGTGAGGGATTGGAAAAGGTTAAAGCCATCGGTTCTTAAGGTAAAGCACCAAGGCCAGACGAGTACTCATATGAAGAGGATATTAGTTATCTGAATGATCAAGGGGCGGGTTTTCGGGCCTCTGGCCAAGGAAATTAAGGTCGGAACAGAGACAGAGATGACTACTACAATTGGTCCAGTTACAGAGATAGATACAGAGATGGTGACTGGCAGAAGAAGGATGGGTATAAGAATGAAAGGAGTGGTCTGTATGTTCCTCCAGGAAATCATGACGATAAACCTCCACAACCTAGCATGAGAGATCTGATCAACAAGGTGTTCCAAAAGGTTGAATCCATGGATGCAAGTATGAAGGAGATAAAAGATGAACTTTCAGGAATCAGTAAGAAGGTGGAGTCTCACTCTGTCTCCATAAAGTAGCTTGATACACAGATGCACCAGCTGTCAACAAGCACGAATCCGTGCCAAAAGGGAACTCTCCCAAGAGACACCATTTAGAACCCAAAAAATGATCTACATGTTATGGCAGTGACTACTCAGAGAGGAAAGCAGAATGTTAATCCTCCCATTCCTATAGTTATTGGTGAGCCAGCTAAAGCTAAGAAGGATGATGCTGAGATTGTAGTCGAGTCTGAAGAGAAGAATAGTGGTGAAGGGTCATCTGAGAGACAATCTTCTGAAATGAAGACAAAGAGCAAAGATGTTGCACCGATCCTGAAACCCATGCCACTGCCTCCTCCACCTTATCCCCAGAGGTTGAATAAAAAGGTTGAGGACATCAAATTTCACAAGTTCATCTCCATGCTGAAGCAACTATCAGTCAATATCCCTTTGGTAAAAGCATTAGAGCAGATGCCTGGTTATGCTAAATTCATAAAGTATTTTGTGACTATGAAGAGGACGGTTAGCTTTGAGACAACCAATAATTTGCACCACTGCAGTGCAATAGCATCTCATTCTATGGTACATAAAAAAGAAGATCCTGGAGCCTTCACCATTCTTTGCACGATTGGAGCCTTCTACTTCGCCAAAGATTTGTGTGATCTGGGAGCTAGCATAAATTTCATGCCACTAGAAGTATATAATTAGTTGGGCTTGGGAGCCCCCACTCTGACTACAATGCGATTACTTATGGCAGATCGCTTGTGAAGAGGCCTGTGGCAATTCTTTATGATGTATTGGTAAAGGTTGAAACGTTTATCTTTCCCGTAGACTTGTGATTCTGGATTGTGAGGTTGAATTCGAGGTGCCCATTATCTTGGGGCGACCATTCTTTGACACTGGACTCGCTGTGGTTGACTTGGAAACAGATCAGATGAAATTCAGGCTGAATGATGAGGAGGTGACTTTCAATGTATGCAAATATATGAAGCATCATGATGCTATGAGAGTGGTGTCAGTCATTGATGTTGTTGATGAGGACCAGCTGGTCATACCTATTAAGGAGACACTTAGTGTCGAAGCCCTTGCAACTGTGATTATGAACTTTGAAGGTGATGACATTGAAGAGTATGATGAAATGGTAGCAACACTCACAGGTTTGGGATCTTACAGTTATGCACCAAAGAAGTTGAACTTGGACTTGAAGAATAGGCAGACACCACCCGCCCGCCCATCTATTGAGGAGCCCCCAGTTTTGGAGTTCAAAGTGCTGCCAACTCATCTTCGGTATGTATTCTTAGGAGCTAATGAGACTTTGCCGGTAATTATTACTGCAAATCTAGGTTAAGGGAAAGTTGAAGCTATGGTTTCTGTCTTGCAGAAGCTTAAGAGATCCATTGGGTGGACTATCGCAGATATCATCGGGCTTCTACCTGGAATCTGCACACATAAAATTCATCTCGAGCCTAATTGTATTCCATCTATTCAGCACTAGCAGAGGTTGAATCAGCCTATGCAAGAAGTTGTCAAGAAAGAGATCATCAAGTGGCTGGATGCAGGTGTGGTTTATCCGATTTTTGATAGCAAGTGGGTAAGACCGGTTTAGTGTGTGCCAAAAAAGGGAGGAATTATTGTGGTCCCTAATGCAAAGAATTAGCTAATTATGATAAGGCTAGTCATAGGCTGGCGCATATGCATGGACTATAGGAAGCCGAATGCTTGGACTGAGAAGGATCATTTTTCGATGTCGTTCATGGATCAGATGTTAGACCATCTTGCTGGTAGAGGATGGTATTGTTTTCTTGATGGTTATTCGAGATACAATCAGATCTCGATTGCTCCTGAAGACCAAGAGAAAACCACTTTCACCTGTCCATATGGGACGTTTGCTTTCAAAAGGATACCGTTCAGTTTGTGCAATGCGCTAGCAACATTTTAGCGTTGTATAATGTCCATTTTCTCAGACATGGTGGAACACACTATTGAGGTATTTATGGATGACTTTTCTATAGTGGGTGACTCATTTGAAGATTGCTTGGATCATCTGAGTTGTGTGCTGAAACAATGTGAAGAGTGCAACCTAGTGCTGAATTAGGAAAAATGTCACTTCATGGTGAAAGAAGGCATAGTACTTGGGCACCGAATTTCTAAGAAGGGTATAGAGGTTGATAGAGCCAAGATTGAAGAGATTGAAAAATTTCCTCCACCAGTTTCTGTGAAGGGTATTCGGAGCTTCTTGGGGCATGCTAGTATTTATAGGAGGTTTATCAAAGACTTCTCAAAAATTGATAATCCATTGTGCAAGCTGTTGGAGAAAGAGGTAAAGTTTGTGTTTGATGATGCATGTCTAAAGGCATTCGAGTGCCTTAAAGAGAAGTTGGTCTCAGCTCCCATCATTATTTCTCTTGATTGGTCTCAACCCTTTGAGGTTATGTGCGATATTAGTGGAGTGGCGCTAGGAGTAGTCCTAGGACAAAGGCGTGAAAAGATCCTCCATCCTATATACTACGCTAGCAAAGCACTTAACCCTGCTCAAAAGAATTATACTGTGACTGAACATGAGCTGCTTACTGTGGTCTTTGCGTTTAAGAAGTTCTGATCTTATTTGCTTGGCACCAAGGTGGTGGTGCACACTGACCATGCATCCCTTCATTATCTCATGGAAAAGAAGGACGCAAAACCAAGGCTGATTAGATGAGTGTTGTTGTTGCAAGAGTTCAATTTTGAAGTCAAAGACCGAAGAGGTACAAAGAATCAAGTAGAAGATCATTTGTCTAGGCTGGAAGAAGAGGCAATGTTGAAACTGAATGATGAGCAAGAGATTGATGACTGGTTTCCTGATGAATAAGTGTTGGTTGCCTCTCAAGATTTGATCTCATGGTTTGCGTACATTGCCAACTATTTGTCAAGTGATTTAGTGCCTGATGATATGTCCCTCCACGAAAAGAAGAAATTTCATGTCCAATGTCAAGAAATACTTTTGGGAAGAGACGTTATTGTTCCGTGTATGTGCTGATACCATGATCCAGAGATGTGTGCCAGAAGCTGAAATGATGGAGATACTAGAAGTGTGCCATTTATCCCCAGTTAGGGGTCATCATAGTGGTATTCGGATGGCACATAAGATCTTACAATGCGGCTATTATTGGCAGACTATTCCAAAAGACGCCCATGAATTTGCTAAGGCTTACAACAGATGTCAAAGGGAAGGAGGTATATCAAGGAGGAACGAGCTTCCTCTAAACCTCATCCTTGTGATTGAGTTGTTCAATGTTTGGGGGATAGACTTTATGGGTCCATTCGTGTTGTCCGATGGAAACCGGTACATATTGGTGGCTATGGACTTTTGATCTAAGTGGGTGGAGGTGGTTGCGCTTCCCAGTAATGAAGGTAGGTGTGTCACAGGGTTCTTGAAAAAGCACATCTTCTCCAAGTTTGTTACGCCAAAATCCATTATTAGCGATGGAGGCTCTCACTTTTGCAACAAAGTTTTTTGTTCCTTCTTTGAGAAATATGGAGTGAAACACAGAGTTGCAACCCCTTATCATCCTCAGACGAGTGGACAAGTGGAGGTGTCCAACAGAGAGATAAAGTCAATCATGTCCAAGACCGTCAATGCAAATAGAAAGGATTGGTCGCGAAAGCTAGATTATGCCTTGTGGGCATACCGAACTGCATACAAGACCCCAATAGGCATTTCACCATATCATCTTGTGTTTGGTAAGGCATGCCATCTTCCGGTTGAGTTAGAGCATAAGGCCATGTGGGCATTGAAGAAGCTGAATTTCGACTAGTGTTCTGCATCGTTTCAGCGGCTAGGGCAGGTGAATGAATTTGATGAGTTCCGCCTGAATGCATATGAGAGTTCAGCACTGTACAAGGAAAAGATGAAACTGTATCATAACCAGAAGATAGAAAAGAGAGATTTTCAGCCGGGTGACTTGGTCTTGCTATTCAACTCAAGACCTCACTTGTTTCCTGGCAAGTTGAAGTCCAAGTGGATTGGATCCTTCAAGGTGGTACATGTCTTTCCTCATGGTACAGGTCTTTCCTCATGGGAAATGATGATTTGCAGCACGGTCCGTGGTTTGAACCACGGTCCGTGTTCTGACTCATCGTCCCTGGAAGCTGGTGAGGTCAAAATTAAAGACCATGAGCCTAACAACGGACCGTCGTTGTGACTCATAGGTCTCAGGTACATTAAAAGCAGCCAGGTCGGCCCAAACTTTAATTTATAAAACCCGGCCCGGCTGCTACCTACTTCTTCCTTTCTATTTGGGTAACCGCCATTTTTACAAGGAAAGAAATCAAAATTGCTCCCTCTTTCACTCCTAATCCAACTCAAACTCCCAAAACTAAATCCACAAAGATATTTTTCAAAATATTGCACTCACAAGGTCGATCACATAACCGTTCTTCTAACCACGAAAAAGGACTAGGATCATCAAGGGTAAGTGCTCTTGTGCATTCTTTTCTCTTCAGGAAACCATCAGTAGGGCAATGGTGTAAATCGAAAACCCCCATTGTGAAACCTTAAGTTACTGTGTGAAGGGTCTGTGAGGTGTGGTGGTTTGAATTTTAAATAAATGTGGGAGTTTTGTGTTGTGAAAATTGATTTAAGAATGTAAAAACTGAGTGGGAGGGAGTTTTTGATCATGACATTGGTTGCGCAGAAAATACGAGTGCATCCACGGACCATAATTCATTTTTACGGACCGTAGACGCACTCGTAAAACTCACTTTTGTACCTGTACATTCTGAATCTAAACCAGGAGTCACTGGACGGACCGTAGTTTCAAACTATGACTCGTCAAATGACTCGTGGTCACTGAAACATAAAGTGAAAAATGGGCACTGCTCTAAAACTGAACGATGACTCATAGGACGAATCCGTGGTTTCAAACCACGGTCCGTCTTTTGATCCATAATCCCTGAACTGAAACAGTGCCTTGAACATCATACTTCTGTGTTTGTGTTAATTGTTTTGTATACTAATGAAGTCCACCCCGCAGGTACCATGCATCCTAAGAACACAGAAGAAAGTCACTACCAAGGACTCAGAGGCACTAATCGGACAACGAAGACAAATCCGAGATGAGGCCTCTGAGTCGGAAGAGAGTTGTTCGGAAGAGGTTTACACTATAGAGTCTGACCCGGATGCCATACCCCAGACCACTAGACAGCAGGCAAAGTTCCAATCAAAGGCCACTCTTCCCCAGTCTGAAGAGGGAGAGGGTGAGTCTATTTCAGCACCATAAGAAAGTGGGTCCGATTGGTCCAAATCAGGAGATGGTACAGCCTCGGGTAGCAAGAAAGATGAAGGGTCAGACTCATACTCCGAGAGTGCTAGCCCAAGCGACAAAGAAAACGCTCCGTTGAAGAGGTTCTTGCTACTAAAGAGCCACAGATTGATGAGGCTGTCCCCGTAGCTCCCCCCATTTTTAGATGCAAAACCACTGGAGTACGAGACAGGGTCCAATGGGCTATTGAGGGTACATCCAGGTTCTACCACAAAAGTTTGGCTTTGACTGACAAAGGGCACCCAAGGCACAGCATCCATGAGGAAGTAGAGATCAGATCTGCTGGTTTAGATGACATGGGCGACGTCAAAGGGTTGTACGATCATTATGGGTTCTAGTGGATGAGTCGGCCGGGTGGTCCATATAACCCGGTGCTGGTCCGTGAATTTTATGCAGCCTATGCAGCCACATTGAAAAACATGTGTGAGAAGGGTAAGAGTCTGAAGTCATAGGTAGACTTAGAGAGAGTGCAAGTACGGGGTCCAAGTTGATATTTCGGAGTGCACCATTCAGCGTTTCATTTATGGCTTGAACTTTGTAGCACCAACATCCCAGCCAAAGTTGGATGCACGCATGGAGCAGTTCAAACAAAAAAAAAATACCTTACAGGTGGATTGCCTCAGCTATCACTGACGTAAACCCATCATGGTTGACAACGGACATTATAAAGATCACTAAGGCATCGCTGAGTATGGCAGGAATGTTCTGGTGGTCCGTGGTTGGGCATCGGTTGGTACCCACTACAGCAGATAACACACTCACTCCAGATCGGGACATCTTGGTTGCAGCCATCATGTCCAGATATGACATTATCATTCCCTGCATTATTGCAGAGGAAATCAGAGAACGGGCACTGCGACCATCCACATCCATTCCTTTTCCTTGCCTGATCACTCAACTATGTCAGACAGCTGAGGTGCTCGAGATGACAGGGGTAGACTGGACCGTGCAAGTAACTAGCTTCCAGGACATAGACCTTATTCGGGATATAACAAACCCAGTGGCACGGGCAAGAGCTTATGCAACTGCATATGAGTTTTCTGAGCCTAGTGGAGACTTGCCACCGAACGCCTTAGTTGTATTTGATGAGCATGCTACATCGACTTCTGGACCATCAACTTCTGCACCAGGCCCGTCTTCATCCGCTCAATCCGGTCCATCTAGTGAGCAGGGTCAGTACTATTTCTTTACCAGTGAGGTGTTCAGCAAAGTTGCTAAAGCGGCCTTCCATGCAGATGAGCAAATGAAGAGGTTCTCAAATTCTGTGAAGCCGCAGATCCGAAGAGAAATAGCTGATGCTATGGTTCCGGTCCAGAAATCCATTGAAAGTCTAAATGCATGATTGGATACCATAGAGATCAGGGTGAGTGATAGGATTCAGGATTTGACCATTCCATACCTCACCGCCATTCTTATAGAGATTGCAAAGGTCTGAGCGGATGTAGAGGTGATCCAAAAGAGACAGGTACTAGAAATTCAGTTACCACATATCGAGACCACGGAGGACGATTTCATAGACCTACTGGCACATTTCCCTCCACGTGACCAAACCAGAATAGCTAAAATTGACCCTGAACCCATAAGAAAGAGATAGAGAAGAGATAAGAGGGTTCGGGATGAGAATGCCCCTTTGAGCCCTAAATCACAGAAGAAAAAAGAAGATAATGCTGGAAAGAAGAGGCAGAAGAAAGAAACTGAGGTAGCAAAAGAGTCTCTAGCCATCCATTAAATTCATATTGACTCCATAGGTATGGGTGGTTTGGGAAGTGGTGTCGCGGGAGCCACGGAGGAAACTTCTTTAAACCCCATTGTGGGAGTGTCGGTTGATGAAGCTGCCCAAGCGGCATATATTGTTGTTGAAAGGACTGCGGAGGCAGTTCCTGTAGGAGAGACGACTATGGGCACTAATATAGCAGGCCCGACTTTTGCTACACCCGATGACCGCGCTTAGGCGCCACAGGTATGCCTAGTATCCCTTGCTTATAATTTTTTAGTGCATTGGGGACAATGCACAACTTTTTAGATGGGGTGGGGGCAGTTTGTGGTCATCTGGTATTTTTGTAGAGTGTTCTAGTGAAGTCTGAGTAGCTAAAACACTAGCGTCATGCCGCGACATTAAATCAGATGCAGCATGGGAGGCAACCCATGAAGGTACTCATAAAGTACCCGAGTCCTTGGGGTTTTCTTGCATGTGTTCTTTCCCCAAAGATTTTTAATTTCTATTGAACCGGCATATTTAGTATAGGTTGTGTGTAGGAAAAGAAGAAAAGGAACTTAGCGTAGTCTATGGTATGATTTTGAATTGGATTTTTTATTGAAAAAAATAGAGACCCCTCCAAATTTTTATGTGACATAATAGTATTTGTTCTTGATAGACTAACTGTTATGGATCTGTGTACGAAATTGTGTTAATTGATCTGATGAATAGCTTAAGCTAGAGTATGAACCTTATAGGTATCATGTGATTTTTTGACTCTGTACCATGTGTGTGTGAGCTAATTTTTGCATTGTTCTTGCTTTGCATGCCAATCTAGAACTTTCCTGGTTAGTCTTGCCTAGGTTTTAGGATAGTTGGCTAGGAAAGGATCAGAGGCCATTTTTTAAATAGTCCACCGCATTTCTAAATGACCGACCAAATAATGTGAATACCCTTCGATCCTTGATTTTGAGCCTGAATTTACCCTTTTGTTGTTTAGCCTAATCACCTTCCCTGTTTTCTACGAACCTTTAGTTTGGCCCTGGTTCCTTCTTGGACATTGTGTACCTCAACTCAGGCAAATCGCCTAAGTTGAGGGTGCCTACTGTAGAGGCAAGTGAGAAATATGGGTATGAAAAGAAGAGGTTAGTAATATAAAAGAGAGATAACGGGTGTGGCAGGTATGTAAAGAAAAAAACAAAGAAAAAAAACAAAAAAAAAGAAGAGAAATGAAAAGAAAAAGAAAAAGAAAAAAAAAGAAAGTGTGAGAGAATAAGTTGAGTTTGAAACAAAAGTCGCACCTGTCACTTGAAAAAGAAGAAATAAATAAAAAGGGGAGGAAAAGAATAGAATTGGTCTGGTAAGTGGAAGCAACATAGCGTAGTGTCAAGGAGGGCTTAGTCACTATGTCCCATATCTACCATACCCATCCCCGAGCCTACATTACAAGCCAAGTAAAGTCCTATAGTGATCCTAACCCAATTGTTCGAAAGCCGAGGTATAGAAAATAAGGGAAAGCCTATGGTATTGTGCACGCACTGTTTGAATATCTTTGTGAGTGTGAGCATTTTAGTTCAGTCCCAGAAATTTTACCTGTATTAGTGTGTGATTGGGACTTCTTTGTGGAGCAACTTTGACTGCTGACTGTTAGTGTGAGTCTCATATGTGTATGCTAGGTCATTTATTGATAGCGTAATGTCGTACATGGATCCTCTTGCATTGTCTTGATAAATGGAAGTTATGCACTTGTTTTGTATTGAAAAAGATGGGGGGAGGGGGGTGATTGTTGTGAGATTAATTGCTAGATCATATGACTGCCGTAGTTCCTGGTGTTCTTTTGCTAAAGCATCATTTTAGAATGGTTTTCTGTTGTCGCTTGAGGACAAGCAACAATCTTAAGTTAAGGGTGTTGATATGACGTAGAAGTACATAACTTTCGACGCTTAATACTTAGGATTTTCGCAGGTTCTTGGGCATTTTATTGGTAGATTTGATGTTTTTGGTTAAGTGTGCAGGAAAAATGGATCCTAGAGCAAAGTGGAAATTGAGCAGAAACTGGAAAGCTACAGACACGACGGCTCACTTGACCGTCCGTGCTTCATAACCATGGATCCGTCACTGTGAATCGTAGTCCAAGGTTCAGAAAGTGTGCAAGTCCAGACAAGAAGCACGACTCACTTGACGGTCTGTGATTCAGAACCATAGATCCGTCACTATGACACGTAGACCAATGTTCAGAAACTATGCAAAGTATGGAGAAAATGATGAACCAGTCTACGATCCGCGTTTCAGTACGACGAACCCGTCCCTGTGACACGTAGAGTGAAGATACTGCAGAAAGAAAAAGGGTAGAAGGAAGCACGGATTGATGAACGGACCGTACTTTGGAAGTACGGTCCGTCTCTGTGAGTCGTAGTCACTGAATCAGAGAAGGGAAAAAAAATGAACCAAGAAACCACGAGTCAAGAGACGAACCGTCATTCTGAAGCACGACTAGTGGTTCCAACCTTAGTTTCTCAAGTCAGAAGACGTTGACCAGCCAGTACCACGGTTGACTCCAGCAGACTACGAACCGTCGTTCTAAATGATGGATCATCATCCAACTCGTGGTTCCTGCCGAGCCCAGTTTCCTAGTTTTATTAGGATAAGATTTCCATTGTCTATAAATACTTTTCCTAGGTTTTATTTTATGTTTTTATGCACGATATTTTGTAGGAAACACATTCGTAACTTTGTGATATTAGTTTGTTCTTGGTTTTTGAGAGTGATACATATTCATAGTTCATTGTTCTTACTTCAACCTTCATCCATTCAAGATTCCGAATTTCTTTAACTCTTATTGTAAGTATATGATCGTGAACACACTAATAACTCTTGATTGTTTACTTATGAACATGAGTAGCTAAATCCACAACTAGGGTTGTGGGGAACCATGAAGGATTAACGAAGTAGGCAAAGTACTTAGGTAATCTAGGGCGATGTTTATGCATGTATTGTTCTTCCATTCATTTTGATTGCTTTTTAATGGTGCACAACGTTAGAACTCGCTTTATCCTTACTTACCGTACCAAGGAGGTAACGGATGAGAAAAGAGTTATTTAACAACGGAGATTTTTGGCTACCAACCCTCATCTAATAGCTTGAACTTGTCCGGGAATAGCTAATCTGGGATCCAAGGTAAGGGTTAGTAAAGCATACACCCGCGGCCGGACCAAGGCGTGTGGTGAAATTCACCTAGTTGCCAGACTAAGGAATTAGGTGAACCTAACTTACCGATTTTGCATGCTAAGCACCAAACTAGTTTACTAAGTACAAAGCCTTACTAAGTTATGATCTCATGGGGAACACTACCCTAGTCATCTCACCCATTGATTACAACTCTTAAAATTGTCACGTGTTACTTATTTACTTTCCAAGTTCAATTACTACTTGTTACTTTAAAAACCCTCTTTTTGCGGGAAATAATCTACTAAGAGCACGAGTAAACATTAATCGACTATAGTCCTACCATATTCCCTGTGGGATCGACCCCAACCTTCGTTGGGTTCTATATTTGATCAGCGACCGCTTACGCTTCTAAAAGGAGGTGTAATTTGGGCGTATCAATACATCTACTACCCCGTATACCCCTCCTCCGGCACTCTCAGCCTGTAGCCCCTAATACAGATCGGTAAGGTCCTTGGAGGTCTCCACGACCATATACAACTCTCAATATCTCAAATAAAGTGCCTAGACTCAAACCGAGTCTAAAATCAATGGAAAAATTCAAATCTAGCGCTCCAGCCGAGCCGAGCCTAGTATAGCGTCAAAAGCAGTACTAAAACATATCTAGCACTCTGGCCTAGCCGAAGCTAGTGTAAGTTCGAAATAAGAAGTAAATCATATCTAGTACTCCGGCCTAGACGAGTCTAGAAGAATTGTGAAATATCATTTCAAAAATCTCTTTCACTCCAATAAGATCCATAAACCAGTTTAAAACCCACTTTTAGTCATTTATACGGAAAATGGGCCCTCAGGGCCATGCAAAGTTAGAAAACCGGTGATAATTAGGCGTGCAGCCACAGTAGTAGTAAAATTAAATGCATAAAAACCCATTTTTCATGATAAGGATGCTATGTTTGAATACAATCAACAGCCCAATGGCTGACAATCAACCTAGTGGCTCTGCACAAGCTCAATCTGCTCTACAACACCGATAACCAACTCATAGTAGTAAAATCAATGTCTGAGACTCATGGACATTCCCAAATATCCCCCTATCTATGGTCCAGAGGCATAAACAAAGGCCACGCATGGTCACAAGGGGTAATACTACAAAATAAGATCAAATAGTAAAATGAACGTATGAAATAAGATGGAGGAGAAAAAAATGGATAAGATCTAGGGTGCCAACCTAGTAAACCCAAACCAAACATGCTAAATAGTACAATTATAGCCTATATAGGCAAAATCTTAGGTAGGGAAACCGTAACCTACCTGACGTCTGACGAAAAGTTGCTGGGAAGCCAACGACCGAGCCCAAACTTCTCCAAGAAGCTCTGAACAGCTAACACACTATCAAGAATGAATTCTACTCATTAAGCTAACGATACCCATATTTGTAAATGTTTAGCCGAGTTGAAATCCAAGTTAAAAGCGGGCCTGTGGGCCCCACAACCTAAAACTGGAAATGGAAAATACTACAACGATCCTGACAATTCCAGAAGTGCATGATCAGAAATTTAGTGGAATTAGACCATCAGAAGGGCTCAAAAAAGCCCATAATTCAAGAATTAAAAGAGGGAATTTTTAAATGAAGAATTTACGGAATTTAAAGAGAAAACTTACTAATAGGAAGACGAGAAATGATCACGGACCTAAGGGTAATCACCACAAGGCTTGTAATGAATTAGAACTGAGTTGGAGCTTTGGAGCTCAAAGTTAATGGAGGAAATTGTTTGGGAAGTGTTAGGAAATGGAATGGAGAAGAAGACATTTTAAGTAGGCTACCAGCCGCATTGGCGCAGGCGCGGCCCTGGCTCCGCAGGGGCGCCATCGCCACATCGGGCACGAGGCGAAAGCGCGCCCTTTGCCAAGGCTGCCTAGCAGCACAAGTGTAGGAGTGGTAGTGTAGGTGCAGCAAAGGAACCCGCCGCTGCTCCATGCAAGAAGAACCAACAACCAGCTGCAAGCACAAGCACAAAGAGTTCTTGGATAGACCTCCGGGAATACATCTAAGGTCCCGTGAATGCAAATGAACTATGCTACTCAATTAAAAACGGCATTTCAGACTCTATGGAATCGATAAATTTCCGAACAGAGGTCGATTTAATAAAAAGTGGACCCTACGCCCAAAATGAGTCCAAAAGCCTCAGTACCAGAACAAAAGGTCCCTCTAGCCTAAAATTGACATTCAGGAGCTAACAGTGCGGACGGAAATTCCATCCGAGGCTGTCTTCTTTAAATGTTGACCAAAGTTAAACTTCCAAGTTCAACTGGCCAGAAATACAGAAAGCAAGAAAAATCTAAACTAAAAGCTTCCAGACCCCGACCAAGGGTTCAACTAGACCAAAATCCATGGTCTAGAGCTAACGGAACTGCAAAATTTGATTCCAAGCATGTTTATTATCACGACCCAACCCGTCGTGAGTCGCACCCACCCAACCCCCGAATGAGAGAACCAATAGAGTTCAACCCTTGCCTAGACTAACAGCCTAAAACCAGCAAGCGAAAAGTAAACTAACAATCAAACAATTAAATAACTAAACATAATTATTATCCTGCGGAAAATCCCTCCTAGGAATTGAAAGTCATTGTACAAACATCAATACCAAATATCTAGAATACGGGGATGCAACCCAAAAAGAGAAAATAAAATAGTTTTAAGTCCGAAACTAATGGAATGAAACTCTAAGATAACCCAAGGTAACTCGAAACAAGCAGGTCACCTTTGAAAGTCAGAAATCACCGGTGCTAGATGTGAGGTCGCGTCTCAGTCGCTGGTAGATTTCCTGTACTCATCAAAAGAAAGACAAGTGCAGTATCAGTACACAACCACTGTGTACTGGTAGGATCATCAGCCAGTTTCCAAGTAAACAGTATATATAACAGTACAACATATACAAGAAAATATATGGAAGACATGCAACAAGTATGCAGGCCCTAGACTACAAGTCTTTACCTACCTTGTCCCAACATGAAATCCATCTCTTACAGTTCTATAACACAAACATGTACCAATAACCATACCTTTCCGTCTAGCCTGGACCCACCCTGGAATCCCCTCTAGACAATTACAAAAAGTAATGATTCAACCCGGCATAAACAAAGACCAACACAACAGTTAAACAAGTTCCCAGCCCCTCAAGGACCACCAACAATAGCACGTTTAACTAGATAACCCGATCTACTCATGGAACCAATTCCAAGTATCACATTCAGTAAAATAACTCGGTCCACTCACGGAACCAATATCAACCAATGCAATACAATAGTCAATGAAACAATGCAAGATGCAATAAACTAAACCCATACGAGGTGTGGTACCCGTGCCAACCATGTGTTATACCCGTACCAGGCGTGGTACCCAAGCCAACCGAATGTCAACAACCATAGTAAATACATGAACACACACAACTTGTAAAACCAACATGTAAAATCGTTCAATCACAGACTGTAAACAGGAACCTAGATATTCCACACAGTTTCCCTAAGCCATGTAATGCATACAATCACTTAGACATGAGTACATGAATATACACATTCACAGAAAATCATAAGCCATCACCTACCTCGAAATGTTCCAAGCTCTATTTGACCTGAGCTTTCCCGAGTTTCAGATTCCTCTCTCGTTCTTTGTCTAAAAACAACACACAGGACATATAGTTAACACCCAAGGCGTTTACATTACCCAAATTATACTAAATCCCCAAACCCCAAGCAACCCATGATAATCCCACCCCTTTCCCCAAACCCCAGGCCACCTCTATCATTTTTTACGGATAAAATAGGGAATAAACAACCTATGATCATAATAATGTACTTTAATCTATACCCAAGAACTCACATGCTTGGAATCCCCTTCCTTCTCCAAATTCCACCATCCCTAGGTTATTCTAACCTTTCCCAAATTCCCTCCTAGTAATTCTACCACATAGGAAATGTAATACAAAGGTTGGGGAATGAAAACCTTACCTTAGGGAAGAATATTTGACGGAGAAAGGAAGAAAAATGCCTGGAATCGCCTAGCTCTTATCCCAAAATGAACTTGAGAAAAATTGAATGTTTTGGGAGCTATTTCTGCATTAAAAACCCATCGGCCTCTATAGCAGTCCCCACTCCGCTATAGCGGTCTCTCTATAGCGGTAGCACGCCGCTATAGTGGTCTTAAGTAGGTTGACCGCCCTTTGACCGCCGCTATAGCAATAATTTCTACCTCTATAGTGGTGGATGCTATCGCGCGTGACCGTGCTCGTCACGGACAGAAAGTTCGGAAATCTGCAAGTTTTGGATATTTGGCAACACAATTGCTTTCCCCGATAAACCAAAACAATCCCTTCACGTCAAGCGCGATTTTAGGAGTTTTACTTACCCAAATGCAATTCCGAAAAGTCCCTCAAACTTCTTTATGTCTTGGCTACGTGGAAAACTAGTACAATCCAAGACACTTAAAACCATTTTTACCCGGATTTCCCTAGACTCTACCTCTCTCCAAAACTGGCCGAGGCTAGCCTAGCCCATAACTTCAAACCCCCAAACCCGGAGTTTTCTAACTCTAAAACTTGGCACGATTGGACTACCCGTAATGACGGACCCATTCATTACAACAGATACCAATTTACCCATTGTTCATCCCCGAATGATCAAACCCAAAATTACGGAAAATAAAAGGAAGGAAGTGTAGTACCTGAATCCTCAAACTGTTGAGGGTACTTATCCCGCATATCCTTCTCTGTTTCCCAAGTGGCTTTCTCAACCGGACGATGCTTCCACTGAACTTTCACCATATCAATCATCTTTGTCCTCAACCTCCAGACATCCCGAGAAAGAATCAAAACTGGTTCCTCCTCATAATGAAGATCCTTATCAAAAAGTACCTCATACCACTTGATGATGTAGTCCCCATACCCATGGTATCGCTTGAGCATGGATACATGGAATACCGGATGGACGCCCGACAAACTAGGTGGCAGTGCTAACTTGTAAGCCACTGGCCCCACATTTTCAAGCACTTCAAATGGACCAATTAACCGAGGGATAAGCTTGCCCTTCTTACCAAACCGCATAACCTCTTTCATTGGCGATACCTTTACCAATACTTGTTCAGAAACCTGAAAGTCCATGTCCCGGACCTTGCGATCTGCATACTTTTTATGCCTGCTTTGAGCATCCAGCAACTTGGTCTGTATGCCCCTTACCTTTTCCTGCGCTTCCTTCACTAAATCTACACCCAAAGGCTACACATCACCTTCCTCAAACCACTCAACCGGTGATCTGCAGTTCCTCCCATACAGGGCCTCGAACGGTGCCATATCAATACTGGAGTGGTAGCTATTGTTATACGAGAATTTGCACAATGGTAGAAACTGGTCCCAATGACCACCGAAGTCCATTACACATGCTCTAAGCATGTCCTCCAGTACTTGTATCATCCTCTCCGACTGACCATCAGTCTGAGGATTAAAGGTTGTGCTAAAAGTGAGTTATGTACTCAACTCTTCATGTAACTTACCCCAGAACTTAGAAGTAAACTGCGTACTTCTGTCTGAAATGATGGACAATGGTACCCCATGCAGTCTCACAATCTCCTTCACGTAGATCTTAGCCAATTGCTGCGAATTGTAATCTACCCTGACCGGAATGAAATGAGCGGACTTTGTCAGCCTGTCAACAATAACCCAAATCGATTCATACATCCCCAATATCTTGGAAAGACCCACCACGAAATCCAAGGGTATCCTTTCCCACTTTGACTCTAGAATTGGCATTCTCTGAAGTAGTCCTGCAGGTCTCTGATGCTCATACTTTACTTGATGGCAGTTCTAACATTTGGACACGAAATCTACTATGTCCATTTTCATCCAGGGCCACCAGTAACGCTGCCTCAAGTTCATGTACATTTTGGTCACACCCGGATGAATTGAGTACCGCGAACCATGAGCTTCTGTCAAGATTTTTTGAATTATATCGTCAACCTGAGGAACGCAAATCCTCTCCCTGAAATGCAACACTCCACAAGAGTCTAACATGACATCTCTGGACTCCCCGGATATTACCTTGCCTCGCAATTTACCCAGTTTCGGATCCTTAAACTGTTTCGCCTTTATTTACTCTATAAAGGTGGCCTTGACCTCAATGCTGGCCAACAACCCACCTTGATCTGAAACACCCAAGTGCATGAACTTGGCCTCCAAAGCCCGAATATCCTTAGCCGATGGTCGTTTGGATGCCCCCAAACAAGCCAAGCTACCCATGCTAACAGTGTTCTGGCTTAATGCGTCTGCCACCACATTAGCCTTACCCGGATGGTACTGAATTGTCACATCATAATCTTTCAATAACTCCATCCACCTCCTCTGCCTCAGATTCAAATCCTTCTGAGTGAAAACTTGCTGCAGACTGCGATAATCTGTGAATACCTCACACTTGACACCATAAAGATAGTGTCTCCAGATTTTCAATGCAAAAACCAACGCTGCCAATTCTAAATCGTGAGTCGGGTAATTCCTCTCATGCACCTTCAACTGCCTGGATGCATGGGCT
Source organism: Jaltomata sinuosa (assembly GCA_003996215.1). Lineage (NCBI taxonomy): Eukaryota > Viridiplantae > Streptophyta > Magnoliopsida > Solanales > Solanaceae > Jaltomata > Jaltomata sinuosa. Next base: position 27,746 of record QJPP01003106.1, on the reverse strand, counting down.
ATCACATTCCTGTCCTGCATCAACACAGCACCCAAACCAGAATGTGAAGCATCACAGTAAACAACAAAGTCTTTACCTTCAACCGGCAAGGACAAAATAGGGGTTGTGGTCAGAAGTGTCTTAAGTTTTTGGAAGCTCTCCTCGCACTTGTCGGACCACACAAACGGTACCTTCTTATGTGTCAGCCTGGTCAGGTGAGTAGCCATAGAAGCAAAATTCTTAACAAACCTCCGGTAGTACCCCGTGAGCCCAACAAAACTCCTCACCTCAGTCACAAAGCTAGGCCGAACCCAACTCTTGACTGCCTCAATTTTCTGGGGATCTACCATCACCTCTTTTTCTGACACTATATGCCCCAAGAATGCCACAGAAGTCAACCAAAACTCCCACTTAGTGAATTTTGCATAAAGCTTTTGGTGCCTCAAGATATCCAGCACAATACGAAGATGATTAGCATGCTCCTCCTTACTCTTAGAGTAGATCAAAATATCATCGATGAACACGATAACGAAAGAATCCAAGTAGGACTTAAACACCCCATTCATCAAACTCATGAATGCTACCGGCGCATTGGTCAAACCAAACGACATCACTAGAAACTCATAATGCCCATACCGGGTCCGAAAAGCAGTTTTCAGAATGTCCTCAGGTCTAATCTTTAGCTGATGGTACCCCGACCTCAAGTCAATTTTTGAGAACACTAATGCACCCTGAAGCTGGTCAAACAAATCATCTATATGGGGTAGAGGGTACTTATTCCAGATGGTCACTTTGTTCAACTGCGTATAATCTATGCATATCCGCATACTACCATACTTCTTCTTTACAAACAAGACCGGAGCACCCCAAGGTGAAGCACTGGGATGTATAAATCCCTTATCTAGGAGTTCCTGCAGCTGAGTCTTAAGTTCCCTTAACTCTGCCGGAGCCATTCTATATGGAGGAATGGAAATGGGATGAGTGTCTGGCTCTAAATCAATACAAAAATCTATGTCTCTATCCGGAGGCATGCAAGGCAAGTCCGCTGGAAATACCTCTAAAAATTCAGAAACCACTGGAACTGACTCAATGGGAGGAGACTCCACACTATCATCCCAGAGATGAGCCAAGAAGGCTAGACACCCCCTCCCCACTAGCTTCCTAGCCCGAACAAACAATATTATCTTAACTGGCTTAGGCCTGTACACACCTTCCCACTCTAGTTTATCCTTACCCGGAATTTCTAGAGCCACATTCTTGGTGTTACAGTTCAACACAGCATGATAAGGAGATAGCCAAGTCATACCCAAGATAATATCAAAATCAGCCATATCCAGGATTACCAAGTCTACCCAAGTATGTAACCCCACAAAAACAACAGAACAGTCACGATATACATGAGTCACAACCACCGACTCTCCCATTGGGGTAGAAACTTAGATAGGGGAATCAAGGATATCACAGGTCAAACCCAGCCCCAAAGAAAAACTCACAGACACATAAGAATATGTAGAACCTGGGTCAAATAATACCGAAGCCATTTTATCACAGATAAGAATAGTACCTGTGATCAACGTATTTGAGGCTTCCACCTCAGTCCTTCCTTGAAAATCATAGCAATGTGCCCGATCATCAATCCGAGCAACTTCCCGGGCCGGCTGCGCCGCACCTCTACCTGAACCGCCATTCCGTCTGTCTCCCCAACCTCCCTGAAAATTACCTTGCCAACCCTATGGGCTACCCCTAGCATTACCGCCTCTGCCTGCCGGAACCACTGATCTAGTCTGCTGCTGACCCTGGTTACCTGTCTGCCTATGTGGACATTCCCTTTTAAAGTGGCCCAACTCACCAGAACGGAAGCAACCACGGTCAAGAGTAGGTCTTCTAGCTGATGTATAGGATTTTCCCTGGCCTCTAGGAGCTTAAGACTGAGCTCCCTGATGACCACCTATTGTAGCTGGCAGAGCAGACTGAATAGGACAGGCCAGATAATCTTGCTGATGCTGGCCCCGGGAGTATGAACCACTATAGTTTCCCTCATTCCGGGGCTTCTTGGCTAAAGCCTTAGCCTGTGCCGCTTGCCTAACTCCCTCAATATTCTTCACATAATCCACCACATCATTAAAACCCTTTCCTGAAGAAGTCATATGTACTGAAAGTACCTGCAGATCACTATTCAGACCCTTGACAAACAATCGGACCCGTTCCTCCTCGAAACCCAACATCTGTGTAGCAAAAGGAGACAACGCATGGAACTTAGCCTTATAAGCCGAGACCGACATGCTACCCTGCTCCAAGTTCAGAAACTCATCCTTCTTCCGGTCCCTCAAAGTATGAGGAACGTACTTCTCTAGAAATAACGCATGGAACTGCTCCTAATTCAGTGGAGATAGGATAGATGACCGACACTAAACATGAGACCTCCTCCACTGCTTGGCATAAACCTGCAGCTGAAAAGTGACAAACTCTACCCCATGCTGACGTACAATACCCAACTTGTGCAACCTCTCATGGCAATCCAAGATGAACTCATAGGCATCCTCCTTGTCTGTACCCTGAAACATCGAAGGTTTCAGCTTAAGGAACTTAGTCAGCATCTCATGCTCACTACCTGTCATCACTGGGCCTAGCATTGGCTTGAGGAGATCATTTGTGCCCGAAGCTACATCCATCCTTGGTGTAGTAGTGACCGCTGGCTGAGTATCCAAGGCCTAATTTGCATAAGCTGCGGGTATGGCTCCAGCACCAACCAACCCACTTAGAATATCCCACGCCTGCCTAAAAGCTTCCAATGTCATAGTAGGAAGTCCTGCATCCCCAACCGATGCCGACTCCTCCTGAGACCCTCCATCATCTACAAATACTTCTTCTACATCCTCGGCCACATGATCCTGAGGTGGGGGAGGGTTACCTCACGTGCAGCAGCAGCTCGAGCTCCACCCCTGGTGGGTATTGCTCCAGCTCGTCCCCTGCCCCTTTCCCCACCTCTGTCGTGAACTGCCGGGCTCGCTGCTGGGACCGCTGGCCTTGCTCTATTATTTCTTGTAGTAACCATCTGCGTACAAAAGAGTGAATGAGGTCAGATACCAATTTATATCACCAGCTACCAATTGGAATCGAGTTATAGCACGAAGGAAAGAAGGAAGAGATAGTTTCTCCTAAATCCCCATAGCCTCTCGAAGAAAAGTACAACGTCTCTGCACCATTCCACAAGACTCTACTAGACCTTTTTGGTATAACGAGATCAATGACCCTAGGCTCTGATACCATCTTTGTCACGACCCAACCCGTCGTGAGTGGCACCCATCCAACCCCCGGATGAGAGAACCACTAGAGTTCAACCTTTGCCTAGACTAACAGCCTAAAACCAGCAAACGAAAAGTAAACTAACAATCAAACAATTCAATAACTAAACATAATTATTATCCTGCGGAAAATCCCTCGTAGGAACTGAAAGTCATTGTACCAAACATCAATACCAAATATCTAGAATACGGGGATACAACCCCAAAAGACAAAATGAAATAGTTTTAACTTCGAAACAAATGGACTGAAACTCTAAGATAAACCAAGGTAGATCGAAATAAGAAGCTCACCCTTGAAAGTCATAAATTGTCGGTGCTAGATGCGAGGTCGCGTCTCAGTCGCTGGTATATTTCTTGTACTCACCAAAAAAAAGACAAGTGTTGTATCAGTACACCACCATTGTGTACTGGTAGGATCATCAGCCAGTTTCCAAGTAAACAGTATATATAACAGTATAACATATACAGGAAAATATATGGAAGACATGCAACAAGTATACAGGCCCTAGACTACAAGTCTCCACCTACCTTGTCCCAGCATGAAATCCATCTCTTACAGTTCTATAACACAAACATGTACCAATAACCATACCTTTCCGTCTAGCCCAAACCTACCATGGAATCCCCTCTAGACAATTACAAAAAGTAATGATTCAACCTGGCATAAACCAAGACCAACACAGCAGTTAACAAGTTCCCGGCCCCTCAAGGACCACCAACAATAGCACCTTTAACTAGACAACCCGGTCCACTCACAGAACCAATTCCAAGTATCACATTCAGTAAAACAACCCGATCCACTAATGGAACCAATATCAACCAACGCAATACAATAGTCAATGAAACAATGCAAGATGCAATAAAGTAAGCCCGTACCAGGCATCGTACCCGTGCCAACCGAATGTTATACCCGTACCAGGCGTGGTACCGTGTCAACCATGTGTTGTACCCGTACCAGGTGTGGTACCCGAGCCAACCGAATGTCAACAACAACACTCAATATATGAACACACACAACTTGTAAAACCAACAAGTAAAACCGTTCAATCACAGACTGTAAACAGGAACCTAGGCATTCCACACAGTTTCCCTAAGCCATGTAATGCATACAATCACTTAGACATGAGTACATGAATATACACATTCACAAAAAATCATAAGCCATCACCTACATCGAAATGTTCCAAGCTCTATTCGACCCGAGCTTTCCCGTGGTCTGGATTCCTCTCTCGTTCTTGGTCTAAAAACAACACACATGACAAATAGTTAACACCCAAGTCCTGTACATTACTCGGATTATACTAAATCCCCAAACCCCAGGCCACCCATGATCATCCCACCCCTTTCCCAATATTTTCAACCTTTAATTCTCCTAGTTCTATCATCTTTATGGATAAAATAGGGAATTAAACAACCTATGATCATATTAATGTACTTTAATCCATACCCAAGAACTCACGTGCTTGGAATCCCCTTCCTTCCCCGAATTCCACCATCCCTAGGTTATTCTAACCTTTCCCAAATTTACTCCTAGCAATTCTACCGCATAGAAAATGTAATACAAAGGTTGGGGAACGAAAACCTTACCTTAGGAAAGAATTTTGACGGAGAAAGGAAGAAAAACGCCTGGAATAGCCTAGCCCTTCTCCCAAAATGAACTTGAGAAAAACTGAATATTTTGGGAGCTGTTTTTGCATTAAAAACTCATTGGGCCGCTATAGCGGTCACCGCTCTACTATAGCGGTCCCGCTATAGCATTAGCCCACCGCTATAGCGGTCTTAAGTAGGTTGACCGCACTTTAACCGCCGCTATAGCGGTAATTTCTACCGCTATAGCGGTGGCCGCTATCGCTCGTGACCGCGCTCATCACGGATAGAAAGTCTGGAAATCTACCAGTTTTGGCCATTTCGCAACACACTTGCTTTCCCCGATAACCCGAAATAATCCCTTCACGTCAAGCGCGATTTCGGTAGTTCTACTTAACCAAATGTGATTCTGAAAAGTCCCGCATACTCCTTTATGTCTTGGATACGTGGAAAACTAGCTCAATCCAAGACACCTAAACCCATTTTTACCTGGATTTCCCTAGACTCTACCTCGCTCCAAAATGGACCGAGGCTAGCCTAGCCCAGAATTTCAAACTCCAAAACCCAGAGTTCTCTAACTCTAAAACTTAGCACGATTGGACTACCTGTAACGACGGAACCGGTCGTTACATTTACCAAGAATGTTAATCGAAGTCAATGATTTCCTAAGTTAAAGCTCTAAAATAGGAAAATGGTCATAATAACCTACCGAACGGCCAGGGCACCAAACCGCCGGTCCCAATAAGCCATAAATGACTTAGGGCCGCTATGGGCAAGCTCTAACAGTACAAAGAATGCAAAAATGCGAAAATGACCGAAAGGATTATTACATTATGTCTATATAAGTTCTTATTTATGGGTGTGAGGCGCACCTCATTCATAGTTGAGAAGGTTCAAGTTGTTTTTCGATACTCAATTATATTTGTCACGCATCTTTAAACAAAGGTTATCTTGGCCTAAGAGATAACCTTTTCAATCGATTGAGTCGAACTACAAGAAATCTGATTTCTAAGTCTAGGGATATGTAGGTGGGCTCGATGTTGAATACTCGACTCCATTCCAAACTTTCCCCTAATCCCATATTCCTCATCTTTTTGGTCTCTCCATAATTCAAAATCGAAATAGCTTTCTAAGTATGTGAAAATCATGCTTAAATCAAGCATCTTGAACTACAAGTGACCTAAATTCTCATGCAGACTGAGATATGTAGGAAACCTGATACCAGGATCTGGCCATGATTTCTTAAAATTGTGCTAAACCCAATCGCTCTCGAGAGATGAATTAGTGGTCAAACAAAATTGGGATCGTCAATTCCCTTTGCCCAGGGTTTGTTGCATCCACCCTATCCAAGGGGGGGGGGCAGTTGTTGACAACCAATTTTGACCCTCACCTATCGAATTAATTATTGAGCTTCTTCAATTGTAATAATTTAAAATAATTATTCTAAAATTAAAAAGAAATAGTTTTATAATTATATTCAAGACAAATTTTATTTTTCAATGAATAATATATATATATCTATATTTTTATAATAATATTGATTTATATGAACTATTTACTTTAATAAATAATTGAGAGAATATTTCTCCCAGTTAGCATCTGAAATTAAATTAATCTTTAATTTCTTTGAAATCAATTGAATTGCATAATTAGTCTTTTGATTTTAGAAATAATTAATATTTTATATTAAAATGATTATTCTAATTATTAAATTAAGAAGCTCATTAATTAATTAAGATTAATTTTGTCTTAATTCTCAAAGAACGTGGTTCCTTAATTTCAAATCAATTAGACTATTTCAATTATCTATTGACCCAAAAGAACGTAGATACTCATCCCTACACACTCACATCAATACACGCTATCCTCTTCTTCTTTTCTCCTTCATTTTCGCGATGAACATCAAACCCAGAAATGAACTCCGTCAAAATTCTACCAAACGACGCAAATTTTATCGCTCGATTTGTACTCTACGTGGCTCAATTTCTTGGCCACAAAGTAATTCTCCTTTTTGAAATTCAAAATTCTGAAAGAATTTCATCCAGATTCCCCCCAAAATCAAACCCTAGCTTTCTCCGATAAATACCCCAAGCCTTCTCCTTTTTTATGGGTCAAATTTTATCCAAGAAATTAGAGGTCAAAGGATATAGGTTGATGTCAATATCCATATGCCCATAACTTTTTTATAAGATTTTGAGGTTTCTATGAGTTCTCTAAGAATTTTACCTCATAGATTTCTTCGATTTTGAAGTGTTTGAGGCCATATTCTCACACTTCAGGAAAATCAGAGATTTTGAGAAAAAGTTTCTTATATTTCCTGAGATACTAAGTTGAATCTGAGTATGGAAGCTCCTTCCTCGTAGCTCGTCAATCCTGGTTCCTTCCCTTGAGAGGTAAACCAACTTACCCTTTTAGCTCTCATGTTTGGAAATGTGGTAATTTACTGTTTCCAATTTTTTTTGCACAAGCCTAGTAATTTTCATATGCATTGAACAGTAATGGTTTATTTCATTCATGATTAGACCTCACGTTCTTTGGTGTTATAAGCTCCTTCAAGCTTAAATATGACATACGTTCTTGTTACTAGCCAAAACAATTTATGTGGTTAAAGTTGTTTCCTTGTTGGTTGATTAATTGCCATTATGGCGTAGTATTATGCGTAACTCTTTTAAAATAAGTTTTAGCTTTAGAGATGTCACGCCCCAAATTCAGGGAGGTGTGACTAGCACCAGGTGCCATATTTGATAGAGCGAACCAATAGAAACTAAACCAAACAACATCGGTGGGCTGTTATGTCCAAGACAAACAAAATGACACTCAACAGAAACAAACTCAGATCTAAAAAAAGTATAATACTAGGCCGACCAGGCCGCAACTGACTATCAGACCCACAATAGATGTCTACAACCCTCTTAGATGAAAAACTGTTAATCACGAGTTGAGATAAGGCCCCGACATACCTGTTACCGATACAAATTAAAAAAGACTCCAGACACAACAACTCTGAAAAGAACGGAGTGTACCAACCATCAGCAGAACTTGACCACATGCAATCAAGACCACTATTTACCTGATAACCTGCAGTCATGAATGCAGCACCTCCAAGCAACGGGGACGTCAGTACGAAAAAATGTACTTAATATGCAAGGCGACAGAATAACTGAAATATCATAATCGAAAAGTGAAACCACAATATAAAAGAAGTTTGAATAGAAATGATACCAACATCCAAACCACGACCAGCACAGATACAACGTCAGCCTAATATTACCTTACCTTCCCCTACTCTAGGCCCCACAACAACAACCACCTCAGTACATATCATCTCCAAAACTCATGATACAGTTTACCAAAATAATCATAATATTAAAATGCAATACAAAGTGAACAACACAATACATAGGCTCAACCTGTGGCAGGAACTCAACCTTATGAGAGAGTAATACAAAAGGAAGGCCATGTGAAAAAATACTCATGCTTTAAAGGTCTGCATAATGCAATGGGCTCGACCATGCAGAAAGATCTCATGCCTTACAGGTCCTCACAAAGACACGGGCTTAACCATGCGGAAAGGTCTCACACCTTACAGGTCATCATGAGCCCCCTAGGAAATCACAATGACAAAATGCAAAAAAATATAATATGAAGCATATAATACAATACAAACTTAACCAATAGCCCACAATATTCACCACAAGGCCACCACCCAAGCTCTACGATCTATGACACACTACCAACCAACTACGTATATTCATAGCTGACCCGGATCTACATAACCCTCAACATAACTATAATACCATAACTAACTCGACAATGACCGTAATCACATAAACACAACCATATATACACTACCTCTTACTTCTAACTTAACACAAAATCGACGTCATTGGATATGACTTTCTAACAAGAATAACACCAATAATGACTTAAAAATATTTAACAATTGACACTTCGATAGCACGCTAGACCCAAAAATCACATACCTTAAGGAATCATGCCAAAAAAAGAAAGGAATAGCCTTTACATACCTCAAACTCGAGCCCGAATAACTTGATGAAAACAATTTGTTATGATTCAAAATCCACATGATATAAATATCAAAGAAATAATAGAAAAACCATGAGATTTAACTCAGAAAAAGTGACATATTGCTATTTGCTTGAGATATGTATTCGTATATATAGGTAGCGCACAAGAAAAAAAATCATATGCTGCAAATTTTGTTCATGTAGTAGTATCAATATAGAGAGAGTTTGGCCGCTGCAAATATTTATCTTAGGACCAAAAAGTGAAAAAAAAGGACATATACATATAATATAAACAGATGTAGTGGCGGTGGAAAAGTGCTCCAAAGATGAGGTTATGTACATGGCATATTTATCTCATAATTAAAAGGAATTCTAGTACTTTTATGTTAGGTAAAAATAATGTTATCATTAGCATTAATTTTAATCATCATCACATATATAATATAATTACTACACATGTTAAAGAGGTGGGATCCACTCAGGATAAAAATTACTGAATTTATAGTAATAATTTTTTTACATAGCTAGACTTAATATCTTTGTTAAAATGTTAGTAAATAGTAAAAATCTTACAAAATAATTACATACACAAATATATCATAACTAAAGAATTTTTCATAAATACTTAAGACATTTTAAAAAGGCGATAAAAATATACTTTTTTTTAAATTCCAATTTAAATCATATGTTCCAAAATTAAGCGCAGTGTTACAGTAAAATTTTCAAATTTAGGCACGTAAGCCTTCGACACAGGATAAAAGACAATTGTAAACACATGAAGTGTTACATCCTTCTCCTCTTAGGATTATTTATCCTCGAATGTGAAATATAACACACGAGTAAGACTAGGAACTTCTCGAATTTTTGGTAGAATCTCTCCCATAAACTGGACTATACCACACCTGCAAAATAGCCAAAATACAAGCTACAAGCCTCATAAGGCCACTAGGCTCTACCTGAATCTGATCAGGCCCCATACGAAAGAGGATTACACAAACTAAAACCTGGAATGGAAACTTTCCTTAAACATAAAGGAAATCATCCTCGGGTAGGCCATGACAATCAAATCAGAATTGACCTCACCACAAGGTATGCTATGGTATGACGATCACGAAACACTATCGCACGATTTTGATAACAAAACACTTAGGATTTGACTATATAGAACGATCTAGAAGATGAAAGAGCAGTAACTGATCCTAAATACCATGTAGCCTACTGATTAAAAGTGTGATGCATAACACACCCATAAGCAAGACTCTACTAGACACAATTTAGACTCCCTAGGACACTACCACACTCTGATACAAAGTTTGTCACGACTTAAAATTAGGGAGGCGCGACTAGCACTAGGTGCCATACATGATTAAGCGAACCAACAGAAATTGAACCAAACCACATTCATGGGCCATTAAGGCTAAGCAAAACAAAATAAAACGCAACATAAACAAACTCAGATATTACAAAAGTATAATACAAGGACGACCAGGCCACAACTAACTACCAAACCCATAACAGATGTCTACAAGCCTCTAAGATGAAAAACTACTAACCATGAGTTGGGACAGGGCCTCGACATGCCTGTTACCGATTTAAAGCTAAAGAAGACTCCAAACTCAACAACTCTTAAAAGAACAAAGTGTACAAATCATCAGCTGAACTCGACCACACGCAATCTGGACCATTGTCTACCTGGAAATATGTGGGATAAATGCAGCGCTCCCATGCAATAAGGACGTCAATATGAAAGAATATACTTAATATGCAAGGCGACAAAATAACTGAAACATCATAACCAAAAATTTAAACTACAATATGAAAGAAGCTTAAATATAAATGATACCAATATCCCAGCCACGACTAACACAGACACAATATCAGCCCAATATTACCTTACCTTACCCTACACCAAGCCTCACAACAACAACCACCTCAGCACATATCGCCTCCAAAACTTAAGATATAGCTAACCAGAACAATCATAACATAGTAATGCAATACAAAATGAATAACATAGTACATAGGTTCAACCTGTGGAATAAGCTCATGCTTTATGGGAGAGAAATACAAAAGAAAAATATTTATGCCTTATAGGTCCTCATAATACCATGGTTTCGATGATGCGCAAAGGTCTCACGCCTTACAGGTCTTAATAAAGACACGAGCTTGACCATGCGGAAAGGTGTCATGCCTTACAGGTCATCATGAGCCCTCTAGGCAATCACAATGACAAAATACAATAAAATATAATATGCAGCACATAATATAATACAATACAAACTTACTAATAGCCCACAACAATCACCACAAGGTCACCATCCAAGCTCTACGACCTACGACACACCACCAATCAATCACGAATATTCATATTTGACCCAGAGCTACATAAACAATCATAATCCTCAACACAACTATAATACCGTAATTAACCCAAAAATGACCGTAATCAGATGTAATGACCCTTCCGGTTATTTCCACGTATACGTTTTCCTTGAACCGTTAGAGCTTGTTGTAGCGGACCCAAGTCACTTAAGGTTCGTCAGGACCGGTATTTCAGTGTCGGGCCCATTTGTTTGGTCGCATTATAAGTTTTGAAGTCAAGCAAATCGGCAAAAGTTATCGTAAGTTCTTTAATAAATTTTCTGAACTTTGGGTAAAATGTCTCAGGGCTTTTCTCTCAATATTTAAAGAGTTAGAAGTCCCCCAAAATACCAAATCGAAGGTGTACGAGTCTAGTTTCCAACGCACAAAACCTCACATCCATCTGATCTCTGAGTAAAAAGTTATGACTTTTTTACCGCGGACTGTCTGGCAGAAAATGGGTTGCGAACCGGGTCGCGAACCGGGTAGGGTTAAACTCGATTTAAGCCTCAACTTCACGTTTTAAAATGCCATTTCAGTTCTGAAACAGTGAGAAAACATAAGGGAGGGTTCCAAGAGAGTTCTTTAGTATCTAAATCGTGCGATGGTGAGTTGCAAACTTAAATTTAAGAATTTTATTAACATCGCGTGTATTTGAAAATATTTTATTTAAAAGTTGAATTTGGTAAAAAATATATTATTATTACCTTTTCAAAATATTTTAAAGGTTTATGAAAAATATTTTTGTTACGATATAATTGTATATGTATTTATTTTATAAGGTTTTTATACATTGTAATATTTTTAACGGAGATGGTAAATTTAGTTATGTTAAAATGTATTATTATAATATAGTAGGTTCTATTCGAAATAATTTTTTAAAAATTATGGTTTATTCAAAAAGCTATATTTATTTTACTACGAACTTATGCAATACCCAAATACTTACATAGTGGAATGGAATTAATTGTGTGGTGCCACTCCACTTCCACGTGGAAGTGAAGTGGAATGTGCGTCAATTAGTGTACAAATAGGTGGCATCTAATGAATGCCTTGACTTTTTGGTTAAGTAATTAGTTGATTAATTAATGTGAAAAACATTCACTTTGTTCATGATACATATATGTTAATCAATTTCTGTTCGTCAGGATTTGATTACGAGGTGCATGTTATAAACTCTTCAGTATATGTATATACTTACACCCACGAGTGAGGGAAATTGTGGGGAAGAAATTATATTTTGATGTTATGTTTAACTTCGGAAAGGAAATCAATTATCCACGTCAAGTTATTCAAGCCCAAATCCGATTCTGATTTAGTTTTGGATTTTATCGGAGTGGTTCGAGCTTGGACATCATCTTAGCAGCTTTTCATCGGACGACAGGTAGGTTACGGTTTATTTTCCCTAGACTCCGCATATATAGGATAAAATTGTATTAATGGGCATCATTGGGTTGGTTTATTAGGTTGATACCACAGACCTTGACCGCTTTATTCATGTCCGCCTACTTTTGTTCCTCCGTTGCTTGTAGTATTTGCCGATATATTTTATTTACCCTTGTGGTCCTGTGAGGCCTTGTTGACTCTGGAACATAGAAGGTGGGATTTTGGGAATGTCCGCAAGTCCCGGGCATAGAATTATCCTTCTAGGCTGGTTATGCTTGCTGAGTAGTTGTGGGCCTGTGCAGGGTCGATAGGTTGATTGTAAGCTGCTGGGCAGCTATTGTGTTTGATCATACCATTTTCATGCATATAAAAAGGTTTTATACATGTTTTACTACGGTTTGGGCTTCGGGCCTACGGACACTATTTTCTAAACCTTGCATGGCCCGGGGGCCCCATTTTTTATGGAAATAATTTGAAAATGGTTTGATTTAACTTGTGCATATTCCTGGTTAAAAGGAAGTAAAATAATGTTTTAAAACACCAGTTTTATGATTAACGCTAGACTCGGCAGGGCCGGGGTGCTAGTTGAGTTTTCTTGCCACTTGAGATGATTTTAGCCTCGGTCGGACCGAGCACCTGAGATGACTTTCTACTGTTTAGACCCGGTTATGCCCGGGCACCCTTGGAAGGGTTTTTGAGATATTTTCCTACTACTTTAGTCCTAGACAGGGTCTGGGCATGCATATTAGAGACTGGGTCTCTATCTTGATCTCGGACTTGCTTCCGGACGACATGTTTTGATACTGAGTTTTAGTATGGGGTCTGGGACCTCCATGGACCTTGCCTTCTGGGCCAGGGGCTGCGGGCTGCGTGTGCCGGAGGAAGGGTATACGGTGGAGTAGAGGTATACGGGCAGTGTCCTTCCATGGAACCTACCTGCTGGGCCGGATCGGCGCCGGGGGAGGTACATACAGAGATACCATTTCACTGAGATCTTCATGCATCATATCATTCATTGTTTGAGGCTCCACCCTTGTTTGTTGTTTGTTGATTGTAAGCTCCGGTAGTATGGGATGCCGGAGGGTTTGTTTTCACTTGTTTGTGTTCCTCGGTTGTATGGGCGGCCGGGGGACTGTAGGTAGACTCTTGCTATTTACTTACAGAATTATTCCCTATTACGGTTAAGAATGAAATTGGTTACTGCTAAACTGTTAGTTTCTGGATTGAGATTGATATGATTAGTTGAGCTTGATTTATGTCTCTGAGCATGCCTATCATTACTCTTTCTCTCTTCTTACACTTGAGGTTACCGGTATACCGTCCATTTCGTACTTATTTTGTATACACTGTTGTTGCAAGGACCCCAGGTGCGTTGTTTCTTACTCTCACTTGTGCCTATGGTGTGTATATTCTGCTTACTAGCCTCACATGTGGTTCTGTTGATTTCCCTCTGGGCTAGTTCCTGTGTACCTTTCGTTGATTTCTGTGACTGCTTGCTTCTATTTTGTCTATTACTACGCTTTTATCTTATATGTGCCCAGTCGGCCTATGATACCTACTGGGTACCTTATGCTTCGCATTTGGTGCTCACCCCTACCCCCTGCATCTTTGGGTGCAGATCCTAGCGTGGGCCATCGCCGTTAGATCGCTGTGATTCGTGCTTGGAGATCTGTTGGGGACTACTTCAGACTGAGGGTGGGCTCTTGGCGATCGGAGCTTAGCTTTAGTTTATCTTTTGCTTCATGTACTCTATTACCATTCAGAGACATCTGTATATATTGTTTTGGATCGCTTGCACTCTATGTATGTAGTTTTGGCTCTATACTATGATACCAGGTCTTGGGATTTGATTTAGTTTCTGCATATGTATATATATATACTCCTGTTATCTATTATAACCGCTTATTTGTTAGATAGTAGCCCATTACTAACTGTCCTGGGCTACGGGAATTGGTTCGCCTACTGGGGGGGTTGTAGGTGCCATCATGACCGAGAAATCGGGTCATGACAACTTGGTATCAGAGCTTTAGGTTCACCGGTGTCATCGGTATAGGAGCCAATGTCTAGTAGAGTCCTGCGGATTGGGGCGGAGTCGTCCGTACTCAATCTTTGGGAGGCTACAGTGACATTTTAGGAAATTTGACTCTTTCATTACTTCTGTGTCGTGCGTGGAACCCTTGAAGTTTCTGGAAATCTCATTTGTTCTACTTCATCCTTCCGCAGATGGTTCGTACGAGATCATCGGCATCACACGGAGATGAGCCTCCCACTCCAGCGCCAGCTCCAGTACCAGCTCCAGCGCCAGCTCCAGTACCAGCTCTAGTGCCCACTTCTATGCCAGCTCCAGCCGCAGCTCAGTCTCCAGATATTCGGGGATTACTATTACAGCTTTTGGGTATGATTGGAGAGCGGCCTTCTGAGGTAGCGCAGATATCCGCTCAGGGGGCAGCCCTGGGTGCACAGAGCTTAGGAGCGCAGCCGGCTACTGTGGCTCCCCGTGCGGAGGTCATTCTGGTTCCATCTGTTGCACAACCTCTTGCTCCTCGCCCAGTTATGACAGAGTCAGAGCAGAAGGTGTTGGGTAGGTTTTTGAGGTTAGCACCTCCGAGGTTTGCTGGTACTTCTGGACAGGATCCACTTGACTTTATTACTACCTGTGAGGAGATGTTGCATCATTTGGGTTTGTTGGAGACTCATGGGGTTGGTTATACTACCTATCAGTTGGAGGGCCCAACGAAGTTATGGTGGAGGGCCCAGGTTGCTTGTAGACCACCATCGTCACCTCCTTTGGCCTGGTCTGAGTTTTATGAGGCCTTTATGGCCAAGTTCCTACCTCAGAGTGATCATGAGCATCGCAGGGAGCAGTTTACTCACCTTACGCAGGGGTCTACGACTATCTCAGAGTATGAGACCCGTTTTAATCAGCTAGCACCGTTCGGAGCTATGATCATTCCTACCGAGGTTGATAGGATTTGCAGATTTGTATGGGGTTTGAGGCCAGAGATCAGGCAGCCTGCTGAGATATTGATTGCCAGTGGTCGGTCATTCCAGGCTATTGTAGACTATGCCCGCACTGTGGAGGACTTACAGCGACATGATCAGGGGTCCAGAGATAAGAGGCCTCGGCATCAGGGTGTCTATAGTGGTTCCAGATATGGTGGTAGAGGTCCTGGCCAGTGGAGCCAGAGTTATCAGCCACAGCAGTACCAGGGTCAGTCCAGCCGACCGGTTCAGGCTTCCCTTCAGACTTTCGGTAGTACCCAGTTTGAGCAGGGTCAGAGCAGCCATCAGGGCTATGGCGGCCAGTCTTCGAGGGGTACAATTTCTGGGGCATCAGGTCGTGGTGTTCATACGGGATTTGCTGGTCCATCTCGACTGAGTAGGCCGTCAGGGGCTTGTTTTACTTGTGGTGCGATTGGTCATTTTGCTAGAGATTGCCCTCAGCAGGGTACAGTTCAGTTGGCCGAGCCTTTACGGGCAGTTCAGCCCCCGGCTAGAGGGGGTGGTCGTCAGGGAAGAGGTGGTGCCCCGCACGACAGAGCAGGTGGTAGGGATGGCGGTCGGTCAGGTGGAGGTCGTCGTCAGTTTTACGCGGTCCCTAGAAGACCAGAGGCAGAGGCCTCAGATATTGTGATTACAGGTACGATTTCTGTGTGCCATCAGTCTGCTATGGCTTTATTTGATCCTAGATCCACTTGTTCATATGTATCTGCCTACTTTGTGCCTTGTTTGGGGTTGGCTAGTGAGCCATTATCTGTTCCTGTTTCTGTTTCGACCCCAGTAGGAGATTCTTTAGTAGTGGATCGGATTGTGAGATCTTGTATGCTATCTATTGGTGATTCAGAGACTTGGGGTGATTTGATGATTCTTGATATGCTAGATTTTGATGTGATACTGGGCATGGACTGGATATCCCCTCACCGTGTGGTTTTGGATTGTTATGCCAAGACCATTACCATAGCTGTGCCCGGTGTATCCCCGGTTGTGTGGCAGGGTTCTGTTAGCCATGCACCATCTGGGATCATCTCTTGTCTTCGAGCTAGGAAGTTGATTCCCGTGGGTGTTTAGCTTATCTAGCATATGTCCGAGATGTTAGTGCTGAACCCTACTATCTCCTGAGTCTGTTCCTGTGGTTAGAGACTTCCTCGATGTGTTTCCTACCGACCTGCCAGGCCTTCCACCTGAGAGAGATATTGATTTTGCTATTGAGTTAGAGCCGGGCACTAGGCCCATTTCTATTTCTCCTTACCGTATGGCTCCTGCTGAGTTGAGGGAGCTTAAGGAGCAGCTCCAGGATCTGTTAGCTAAGGGGTTTATTAGGCCTAGTGTGTCACCTTGGGGTGCTCCTGTCCTCTTCGTGAAGAAGAAGGATGGGTCGATGCGCATGTGTATTGATTATCGGCAGCTGAATAGGGTGATAGTGAAGAATAGGTATCCGATGCCGAGAGTTGATAACTTGTTTGACCAGCTTCAGGGTTCAGTCGTGTTTTCGAAGATTGATTTAAGGCCGGGCTACCATCAGTTGAGGATTAGGGCGGAGGACATCCTTAAGACAGCATTCAGGACACGTTATGGCCATTATGAGTTCCTGGTGATGTCTTTTGGGTTGACTAATGCCCCCGCAGCCTTTATGAACTTGATTCACAGGGTTCTTGGCCCCGATTTGGACTCCATTTGTGAATAGTTTTAGACGACATCTTGGTGTACTCGCGTAGTAGAGATGAGCATGAGCAGCACTTGGGGGTTATACTCCAGACTTTGAGATATCATCGGCTTTATGCCAAGTTCTCAAAGTGCGAGTTTTGGCTTGAGTCAGTTGCATTCCTAGGGCACGTGGTGTCTAAGAATGGGATTAGGGTTGACCCGGGAAAGATTTCTGTGGTTTGTGATTGGCCTAGACCTACTACTGTTACTGAGGTCCGCAACTTTATTGGGTTAGCAGGTTACTACCGACGGTTCGTTGAGGGATTTTCTTCCATAGCAGCACCCTTGACTATGCTGACTAGGAAGGATGTCCCATTCAGTGGTCGGACCAGTGTGAGGATAGCTTTTAGAGGCTTAAGGCCTTATTGACTTCACCTCCAGTTTTGACTTTGCCGGTTGAGGGTCAGAGCTTCTCCGTGTATAGTGATGCTTCTGGGGTTGGTCTTGGTTGTGTGTTGATGCAGCAGGGTCAAGTAATAGCATATGCATCGAGGCAGCTGAAGGTTCACGAGCGCAACTACCCCACTCATGACTTAGAGTTGGCGGCGGTAGTTTTCGCGCTCAAGATCTGGAGGCATTACCTATATGGAGTTCACTGTGATATCTTCACCGATCACCGTAGTCTTCAGTATATCACGAGTCAGCGAGAGTTGAACTCGAGACAGAGAAGATGGGTCGAGTTACTGAAGGACTATGACTTCATTATTCTGTATCATCCGGGCAAGGCAAACGTGGTAGCAGATGCCTTGAGCCGGAAGGCAGTGAGTATGGGTAGCGTAGCTTCTCTTTCAGTTTCAGAGCGACCATTGGCCTTGGACATCCAGTCCTTGGCTAACCGTTTGGTTAGGCTTGACTTGTCGGATCCTAGCAGAGTTCTCGCCAGTGTTGAGGTTCGTTCTACTTTGATTGATCAAATTCAGAGCCGTCAGTTTGAGGATCAGCAGTTGTGTGACCTTAGTGGTCGGGTTGTTCAGGGTGAGACCAGCCAGGCTACTCTAGATTCAGATGGGGTTCTGAGGGTTGATAGTCGCCTTTGTGTTCCGAGGATTAGTGATTTGATTCAGTTGGTACTTCATGAGGCACATTGTACTAGATACTCCATTCACCCTGGCACAACAAAGATGTATAGAGACTTGAGACAGCTTTACTGGTGGAGTGGTATGAAGCAGGATATAGCGGATTTCGTATCTCGGTGCTTGAACTGTCAGCAGGTTAAGTTCGAGCACACGAGACCTGGTGGTTTGATGCAGCGACTTCCCATTCCTGAGTGGAAGTGGGAAGGGATTACTATGGACTTTGTTGTTGGTTTGCCTCGTACTTCTCATAGGTTTGATTCCATATGGGTGATTGTTGATAGGCTGACTAAGTCAACACATTTCTTGCCGGTTCATACTTCTTATGGCGCGGAGAGGTTAGCTCAGATCTACATTCGTGAGATTGTTCGATTGCACGGGGTCCCAGCTTCTATCATTTCAGACCGTGGCACTCAGTTCACATCTCAGTTCTGGAGGGCTATTCAGCGAGATTTGGGTACAGAGGTTCAACTTAGTACCGCTTTCCACCCTCAGACAGATGGCCAGTCCGAGAGGACCATTCAGATTCTGGAGGACATGCTTCGGGCCTGTGTTCTTGACTTTGGAGGTTCATGGGATCAGTTTGTTCCCTTGGGAGAGTTTGCTTATAATAACAGCTTCCATTCGAGTATCGGCATGGCACCTTTTGAGGCTTTGTATGGCAGGCATTGCAGATCACCGGTAGGTTGGTTTGATGGTTTTAGTACTGGGCCACAGAGCACAGATTTGCTTCGAGATTCCTTAAACCGAGTTCGAGTGATTCCGGACAGACTTCGGGCAGCTCAGAGCAGGCGGAAGAGTTATGCTGATCATAGGCTTCGTGCCTTGGAGTTTAGTGTCGGTGACTTGGTGTTTCTCCGTGTATCGCCCATGAAGGGCGTGATGAGATTTGGTAGGCGGGGCAAGCTTAGCCCCAGGTACATTGGGCCGTTTGAGATTCTTCAGAGGGTTGGTAGCGTTTCCTATCAGCTAGCCTTGCCTCTGATATTTTCAGCTATACATCCTGTATTTCATGTTTCGATGTTGCGTCGGTATGTCCCAGATGAGTCTCATGTGTTGCAGTGGTATTCAGTTCAGTTGGGTGAGGATTTAGCCTTTGTTGAGGAGCTGGCAACTATTTTGGCCAGAGATGTCAGGAGATTGAGGTCTCGAGAGATCCCGGTTGTTAAGGTTCAGTGGAGGCACCGTCCAGTCGAGGAGGCTACCTGGGAGACCGAGAGAGATATGCGGGATCAGTATCCGCAGCTATTTTAGCCTTCAGGTACCCCCTTGACCTTGACTTTCGAGGACGAAAGTCCTTTTTAGTATTGGATGATGTAATGACCCTTCCGGTTATTTCCACATATTCGTTTTCCTTGAACCGTTAGAGCTTGTTGTAGCGGCCCCAAGTCACTTAAGGCTCGTCAGGACCGGTATTTCGGTATTGGGTCCATTTGTTTGGTCGCATTATAAGTCTTAAAGTCAAGCAAGTCGGCAAAAGTGATCGTAAGTTTCTTTAATAAATTTTCTGAACTTTGGGTAAAATGTCTCAGGGCTTTTCTCCCAATATATAAAGAGTTAGAACTCCCCCGAAATACCAAATCGAAGGTCTACGAGTCTAGTTTCCAACGCATAAAACCTCACGTCCAACTGATCGCGGAGTAAAAAGTTATGACTGTTTTACCGCAAACTGTCTGGCAGAAACGGGTTGCGAACCGGGTCGCGAACCGGGTCGGGTCAAACTCGATTTAAGCCTCAACTTCATGTTTTAAAATGCCATTTCAGTTCTAAAACAGTGAGAAAACATAAGGGAGGATTCCAAAAGAGTTCTTGAGTATCAAATCGTGCGATGGTGAATTGCGAACCTAAATATAAGAAATTTATTAGCATCGCGCGTATATTTGGAAATATTTTATTTTAAAGTTATATTTTTTTTATTACTTCTTTTTAAAGTATTTTAAACGTTTATGAAATATATTTTTGATACGATATAATTGTATATATATCTATTTTATAAGGTTTTTATACATTGTAATATTTTAACGGAGATAGTGAAGTTAATTATGTTGAAAATTATTATTATAATATAGTAGGTTTTATTTGAAATGATTTTCTATTAATTATGGTATATTCAAAAAGTTATATATATTTTACCATGAATTTATGCAATACCCGAATACTTACATAGTGGAATGGAATTAATTGTGTGGTGCCACTCCACTTCCACGTGGAAGTGAAGTGGAATGTGCAGCAATTAGTGTACAAATAGGTGGCATCTAATGAATGCCTTGACTTTTTGGTTAAGTAATTAGTTGATTAGTTAATGTGAAAAACATTCACTTTGTTCATGATACATATATGTTAATCAATTTTTGTTTGTCAGGATTTGATTACGAGGTGCATGTTATAAACTCTTCAGTATATGTATATACTTACACCCACGAGTGAGGGAATTTGTGAGGAAGAAATTATATTTTGATGTTATGTTTAACTTCGAAAAGGAAATCAATTATCTACGTCAAGTTATTCAAGCCCGAGTTCAAGTTTGATTTCGTTTTGGAGATTCTTTTCGGAGAGGTTCGAGCTTGTCATCGGACAACAGGTAGGTTACGGTTTATTTTCCCTAGACTCCGCATATATAGGGTAAAATTGTATTAATGGGCATCCTTGGGTTGGTTTATTAGGTTGGTACCACAGACCTCGATCGCTTTATTCATGTCCGCCTACTTTTGTTCCTCCGTTGCTTGTAGTATTTGTCGATATATTTTATTTACCCTTATGGTCCTGTGAGGCCTTGTTGACTCTGGAACATAGAAGGTGGGATTTTGGGAATGTCCGCGAGTCCTGGGCATAAAATTATCCTTCTAGGCTGGTTATGCTTGCTGAGTAGCTGTGGGCCTGTGCAGGGTCGATAGGTTGATTGTAAGCTACTGGGCAGCTATTGTGTTTGATCATACCATTTTCATGCATATAAAAAAGTTTTATACATGTTTTACTACGGTTTGGGCTTCGGGCCTACGGACACTATTTTCTAAACCTTGCATGGCCCGGGGGGCCCATTTTTGATGGAAATAATTTGGAAATGGTTTGATTTAACTTGTGCATATTCCTAGGTAAAAGGAAGTAAAATAATGTTTTAAAACACCAGTTTTACGATTAACGCTAGACTCGGCGGGGCCGGGGTGCTAGTTGAGTTTTCTTGCCACTTGAGATGATTTTAGCCTCGGTCGGACCGAGCACCTAAGATGACTTTCTACTGTTTAGACCCAGTTATGCTCGGGCACCCTTGGAGGGGTTTTTGAGATATTTTCCTACTACTTTAGTCTTGGACAGGGTCTGGGCATGCATATTAGAGATTGGGTCTCTATCTTGATCTCGGACTTGCTTTCGGACGACATGTTTTGATACTGAGTTTTAGTATGGGGTCTGGGACCTCTATGGACCTTGCCTTCCGGGCCAGGGGCTGCGGGCTGCGTGTGCCGGAGGAAGGGTATACGGTGGAGTAGAGGTATACGGGCAGTGTCCTTTCATGGAACCTACCTGCTGGGCCGGATCGGCGCCGGAGGAGGTACATACAGAGATACCATTTCACTTGAGATCTTCATGCATCATATCATTCATTGTTTGAGGCTCCACCCTTGTTTGTTTTTTGTTGATTGTACGCTCCGGTAGTATGGGATGCCGGAGAGTTTGTTTTCACTTGTTTGTGTTCCTCGGTTGTATGGGTGATAACGCCCAAACTACACCTCTAATTAAAGAAGCGTAAGCGGTTGTAGTCAAATATAGAACCCAACAAAGGTTGGGGTCGAATCCCACAGAGAATATGGTGAAGATTAAGCCTTTAGTGAAGTATGTGACTAGTCGTCAATAGTTTCCGGTAAATAGGGGGGTTTTGTGTAAACAATGCGTAAACAAAACGAACAATTAACGTATGAATGATAATCAAGAGGAGAATGAACTAGGGAAGTGTTTACCATGGCGTTAGTAACAATGTCGATTCTAGGCTTAATCGGGTTCTTTTTATATGCGTGTCACGATGTGATTGAAGTAATGGTATCGTCTAAACGTTTCTCAACCAAATAGACAAATTTCCTTTTCTATTCTCTCGACCTCGAAAAGATGTGCTTTGTAGATTTCAATCCTAAACATCAAGTAGATTAATCTAGTTACAGCATTAATCATTAGACGAGAGTTAGTAGTCTCGAATCCTTGTTGTTAATCAAGTTTCCCAGTTTTAATCTCTTTACTCAAGCAAACTTAAACCTAGGCATGTTCTAATGTTTGCAACCACTAGAAAATGTTAAATAATGAATGATTAACAACGTGACAATACATATATTGAACCCAACGCTACCCGGAATCTATATCGCTACGTTTGCCATGGCTCCCACAACCCTAGTTGTGGGAGGTTTAGTTAATCATGCTATAAATAAAAGAGAAGAGAATTGTATTCATAATAAAAAGAATAGATTCTTACAATATAGTGAAAATAATCTTCAATTATCCAAGAACAAGAAAAACCAAGATCCCAAGAACGATTCAAGAACAAGCTTGAGGAGAAGGAAACCGTGTGTAGCGCGTTTCCTCTCTCAAAACTCGCTCAAAAACTCCTAAAACTATTGGGAGAACTATTGTATAGTGAATGAATAATTAAAATAAAAATAACATAGGGTATTTATAGGAGTCTAGGAAACCAATCCCAAAAACGCTCGGATTCCGCGTCGCGGACTGCCTAAGTGTGACGGCCAGGCTGACGGACCGTCACAGGGTTGACGGACTGTCGCCTGGACCGTCACCCTTAGGCAGTGGACTGCCTCACTTGCTGCCTTGGTGTGACGGTTTGGGTGACGGACCGTCACACCCTTGACGGACCGTCACCTGAACCGTCACTCTTATCCAGAATGCTCTTTTTCGCGTATTTCCTTCCATTTTCATGTTTGTCTCCATTTCCTACAAATATAACATAAAAACATCAAAAACGACGATGGTTGCTTGAAAACGTACGATTGTTCTTAGTTAAAAGGAGTCGAAAGTGCTGTAAAATGGCGGCACATCAACACCCTCAACTTAAAACGTTCGCTTGTCCTCAAGCAATATGACATAAACAAAAAACAATACGACGACTCAACTAAGCAAACCAACTCGTGTCTATAGCAACTCATGGTCATTCAAAACTTATTCAATTAAATCAAGCTCCCTCGTCGCACACGAATGTATGAAACACTAACTTGCAAGGATCCAAACATGTCATTCCGATATGATAGAACATTCTACATACACACGTACAACCATCCTAATAATCAATAGACAATGCAAAAATCTTGGTGCCCTCACCACAAAGAAATCCCACACACAAGATTTGGGACTAGGTAAGCGCTCACACTCACAAACGATTTCAAACAATGCACATGCGATACCATAGGTTTGCCCTTACTATTCTATTTCAGTTCTTTAGAAAGCCGCTCAGGATCACTACAGGACTTGTTTAGGCTTGTAATGAGGCTTCGGGTGCAGGTAGGATACATTTAGGGGTTAGTGACTAAGCCCTCCTTGGAACTACCGACGTCTTATTACCACATAACTTACTTTGTCCATCCTTATTCACCTTTTTATTTCTTTCTCTCTAGCTACAGGTGCGGCCTCTTTATCTTGACAATTTTTTTTTTTTTATTACTTTTTCGATCTTTTTCATCTCTTTTTATTTTTCTTTTCTTTTCTTAGGCACACACCCAAATTTTCATTCTATTCCCAACCAATCTTCTTCATCCTCTTTTTCTTATCATTCACCTCTGTAGTAGCCACCCTCAACTTGGGTTGATTGCCTGCGTTGAGGTGCACAATGTCCATGGAAGGACCAGGGCCAAAACAGGGTTTACCTCTATAGTAGCCACCCTCAACTTAGGCTGATTGTCTGAGTTGAGGTGCACGATGTCCAAGGAAGGACCAGGGCCAAAATAGAGATTCAAAGTTAAACATGAATGGTGACAGGTTATTGAAAGAACAAGGTCAATTATGGCTCAAACAGGGATCAAAGGGGTTATTTATATTTGGACGGTCTTTTAGGTTAAGTGGACTGCACACAAAAAGGGCCTGTGATCCTTTCCTAAGCAACCAAACTTCAAACTTAACAAGATAGACCGGGCAAGTTCTAGATGCATGCACAGAGTAAGAATTTATAACGATCATCTCACACACTCTTGGCACCAAGAAACTATATCGCTACCAACTATCAAACAGCCGCTCGGCTTAAGCATACTCATTCTAATCATGATCACACAATGACATCCAAAGATCCAGACAGTCAATCGTTTCAACATAAGTGCACAACCAGAAAAATTTTAAGGGGCCTTTTTTTAGTCCACAAAAATGCCATTTATCACTATAGACACTAATTTTTTTTTTTAAACTAACAACCTAAACATGCCGGTTCTACTAGATAGCACACCGGAGGGAAAAGAAACACGGCAACAAAAACCCTCGGTGGTGACTCACAGGTTTTCCCACACCCTCAACTTAGACTCATGCATTGTCCCCAATGCATACATACGAAAACTAAAAACTGTGAGAATTAGGAATACCTGTGAAGTCGATATGACTCAGATTCTGGAATGATGTTGGAGACTGCCAGGGTCTCCAAAACAAGAGAACTCGATGGAGTGTGTGCACGCGACAACCTCATGTTGCATTTCAGCTTCTTCCTTCATTGGCTCCGCAGCTAGTCGCGACAACTTCTTCGCTCTTTCTTTGCAGATTCTCTTGCGGTGTTTTCGCTTTCTTGATTTATTTTCACCGCTTTCTTTCACCTGCTCGTTCGTTTGCGATCGCGACTTTACTCTCATAACCGCTCGGGTTTCAACACAACCCTTCTCTTCAAGATACACATCCGCAGGGACTTCCTCAATAGCATTGATGACCGCGACCACCCTCATCTCACTTGGTTGCTTCATCAATTTGGACACATCGAACTTGACCACTTTATTGTTTAATCGGAAGGTCAGTTCGTTTCTCTCCATGTCGACCAATGCTCTTGCTGTGGCTAGCAATGGTCGTCCCAAGATTATGGGAACTTCAAAATCCACTTCGCAATCCAAGATCACAAAGTCGGTCGGGAATATAAGCTTACCGATCTTTACTAGCACATCAGACAATATTCCCACAGGTCTTTTCACTGAGCGGTCAGCCATCATCACTCTTATGGACGTTTGTTTAGGAGCTCCCAAACCCAGTTGTTTATAGACGGCTAGCGGCATCAAGTTGATGCTAGCACCCAGATCACACAAGGCTTTCCCAAAGTTGAGCTTCCCAACAGTGCAGGGAACAGTAAACGCACCTGGGTCTTCCTTCTTTTCTACTAACGATCTAGAGGAAATAGCGCTACAGTGGTGGAGGTTGTCTTCCGGTTCAAAACTTACCGACCTCTTCTTTGTAATCAAGTCCTTCATGAACTTGGCATAACCGGGCATTTGTTCCAGCGCTTCCACCAATGGTATGTTTATTGAAATCTGCTTAAGCATGGTCATGAAGTTCAGGAACTTACCATCGTCAGCTTTCTTCTTCAAACGCTGTGGGAACGGAGGTGGTGGCCGAGGCATCATAGTTGGAGGCTTTTCAGCTTCCTTGCTTTTCTCCGCGGGCTTTGGAGTTTCCTCCTCTACCGCCTCTTCATCCTCCGCAACATCACCTTGAGTCTGAATTACCGGATGTGATTCCGGTAATATTTTGCCGCTTCTTGTGGTGATCGCCATACAGCTAGCGTCATTCCTCGGATGAGTCGTGTCACTAGGCAAGGTACCTGTCTTCCTTTGGTTCAGAGATGCCGAGATTTGCCCTACTTGCTGCTCCAGCTGCTTGATCGCGGTGGAATGTGACTCTACTACCTGACTCAATGTTGATAACTCAGTCCTCATCTCCTTTACCCCAGAGTCAGTCGATTCCACCTTCAGCAGCATCTTTGCCATCATGCTCTCCAATTTTGACGTCCCTGTCTCAGTGCTAGCTCTATCCCGATTACCAGGTGGAACATACAACCCACCTTTATCAGTGTGGTTCCTCCAGTTTCCTTGGTCGCGATCTCTGTAGTCGGTTTTCTCATAGTGGTTGTCTCTCTGATAGTTCCGACCTTGGTTTCCTTGGCCATTGGCCTGGAAACCCCCCAAGTAATTCGCTTCCTCAGTTTCCAACTCTGTTGCTCTACCTTGGGAACCCACAGCTTTTACCTTCTCCATACCTCCTGAGAACAAGTGCTTGGTCAGTAGGTCCAACTGCGTTTTCAGATGCGCCATGTCTTGGTCGCGCTCCTCCTCTTTTCTGCGCTGCTCAGCTGACACCCCAACTACATACGTACTAGCTGCTACCTCTGAATCTCGTGTGTGCCAGGCCCTGTTGGTTTTGGTGAGCCTGTCCAAAGTAGTTGTGGCCTCAACAAAGGTGAGACCCATGAATGCACCACCTGCTGCGTTGTCTAACGTCGTCTTGGTAGCCGAATTCAGTGCCCGGTAGAACGTCTGCATCAAAAAGTTATCGGTCAACTGATGGTTCGGGCATTGTGTTATCTTCTTTTTGAATCGCAACCAGGTCTCGTGCAGTGCTTCGTGCGGTTGCTGCCTAAAGTTGCTAATCTCGTCCCTCAACTATATCATCCGAGAGGGAGGAAAGAACCTTTCTAGGAAAGCTCCTCTCAACTCTCCCCACGTTGCGATAGAGTCGGGGGTCAGCTCTGTCAACCACAATGCTGCCTCATCAGACAGAGACAATGGAAACAACCTGAGCCTGATCGCTGTCTGACTCACGCCTGGTAGTTTAAACGACTTGCATATGCCCACGAAATTCATTAGGTGCTGGTTTGGATCCTCCCCAGCGACACCTCGGAACACTCTTCTCAAGTTCAACAGCTGGATCATCGTGCTAGTGATGTTGAACTTGGCTCCGGGCGGTAGCGGTGGAACAACAATGGCGCCCGTAGCGCCAGCTTCATCTAAGTCGAGATCCTCATCATTCCGTGCGATCTCATCCTGCAGACCACCAGCATTCAGATTTTGTTGGGCCTGCAGTTCTGCAGCGATCCTCGCTGCCTCTAGTTGTGCGGCCATACTCCGCCTCAATGTTCTAGCAAGCTCGGGGTCGTAAGGTAAAATTTGTTCCCCCGAACTTCGGGTACTTGGCATGCACAACTGTGTACCCTGTCAAAAACAAAAACAACAAAAAAAAAAACGTAAAGCAGGAAAGTATGACTAAGAGTCAAATAAACACACCAAACTTAATTAACAACCGTATTCCCCGGCAACGGCGCCACTTTTTGATAACGCCCAAACTACACCTCTAATTAAAGAAGCGTAAGCGGTCGT
>QJPP01003105.1:0-181458 GCA_003996215.1 Jaltomata sinuosa | reverse complement strand
ATCCTTTCATACGTCGTCCTCTTTCAGTTTTGACAAACGTCAACCTCATTCAGTTTTGACTTGAACAGATATCTTTGGCCTCGATGCATATCATCCCTATTCGGTATTGACGTGACTTATAGACATTCATCTGTACGTCATACTCTTTTAGTTTGACTTTGAATGAATATCTTTGGCCTTGATACATATCATCCCCATTAGATATTGACACGACTTTGTAATGACCCTTTCGGTTATTTCCACGTATACGTTTTCCTTGAACCGTTAGAGCTTGTTTGTAGCGGCCCCAAGTCACTTAAGGCTCGTCAGGACCGGTATTTCGGTGTCGGGTCCATTTGTTTGGTCGCATTATAAGTTTTGAAGCCAAACAAGTCGGCAAAATTTATCGTAAGTTCTTTAATAAATTTTCTGAACTTTGGGTAAAATATCTCGGAGCTTTTCTCTCAACATATAAAGAGTTAGAAGTCCCCCAAAATACCAAATCAAAGGTCTACGAGTCTAGTTTCCAACGCACAAAACCTCACATCCAACTGATCATGGAGTAAAAAGGTATGACTATTTTACCGCGGACTGTCTGGCAGAAAACGGGTTGCGAACCGGGTCGGGTTAAACTCAATTTAAGCCTCAACTTCACGTTTTAAAATGTCATTTCAGTTCCGAAACAGTGAGAAAACATAAGGGAGGGTTCCAAGAGAGTTCTTTAGTATCTAAATCGTGCGATGGTGAGTTGCAAACTTAATTTAAGAATTTTATTAACATCGCGTGTATTTGAAAATATTTTATTTAAAAGTTGAATTTGGTAAAACTTATATTATTATTACCTTTTCAAAATATTTTAAAGGTTTATGAGAAATATTTTTGTTGCGATATAATTGTATATGTATTTATTTTATAAGGTTTTTGTACATTGTAATATTTTAACGGAGATAGTAAATTTAGTTATGTTGAAATTTATTATTATAATATAGTAGGTTTTATTCGAAATAATTTTCTATGAATTATGGTATATTTAAAAAGTTATATTTATTATACCATGAATTTATGCAATACCCGAATATTTATATAACGGAGTAGGCATTGAGGTGTTAAACAACCCCCAATTCCACGTGGAAGTGGAGGGGAGGGACACACAATGTGGTGTGCTACCACTTGTCCCTTTTAGAATGTATTGCAAGCTAGTTAAGTTGGCAGCATATTACATTTATGTTGACTTCAACATTTTGCAATGCTAATTGCTGCCAACATGCATAATATTGCTTTGGGACGTACTGTTGGTGCAAAATTACCACAGTTCATCATTCACTTGTCACATTAAAGGTTGAATCCAATAAGCAAGATCTTGATAATTTATTGGATCACCGAAAAGAAAATCAATTATCTACGTCAAGTTATTCAAGCCCAAATTCGATTCTGATTTAGTTTTGGATTTTCTCAGAGTGGTTCGAGCTTGGACATCATCTTAGCAGCTTGTCATCGGACGACAGGTAGGTTACGGTTTATTTTTCCTAGACTCTGCATATATAGGATAAAATTGTATTAATGGGCATCCTTGGGTTGGTTTATTAAGTTGGTACCACAGACCTCGACTGCTTTATTCATGTCCGCCTACTTTTGTTCCTCCGTTGCTTGTAGTATTTGCCGATATATTTTATTTACCACTGTGGTCCTGTGAGGCCTTGTTGACTCTGGAACATAGAAGGTGGGATTTTGGGAATGTCCGCGAGTCCCGGGCATAGAATTATCCTTCTAGGCTGGTTATGCTTACTGAGTAGCTATGGGCCTGTGCAGGGTTGATAGGTTGATTGCGAGCTGCTGGGCAGCTATTGTGTGTGATCATACCATTTACATGCATATAAAGAGGTTTTATCCATGTTTTACTATGGTTTTGGCTTCGGGCCTACTGGCACTATTTTCTAAACCTTGCATGGCCCCGGGGGCGTGTTTTTGATAGAAATGATTTGGAAATGGTTTGATTTAAGTTGTGAATTTCCTGGATAAAAGGAAGTAAAATCATGTTTTAAATCACCAGTTTTACGATTCACGCTAGACTCGGCAGGGCCGGGGTGCTAGTTGAGTTTTCTTGCTACGTGAGATGATTTTAGCCTCGGTCGGACCGAGCACCTGAGATGACTTTTTACTGTTTAGACCCGGTTATGCCCGGGAACCCTT
This sequence comes from Jaltomata sinuosa, assembly GCA_003996215.1. Taxonomy (NCBI): domain Eukaryota; kingdom Viridiplantae; phylum Streptophyta; class Magnoliopsida; order Solanales; family Solanaceae; genus Jaltomata; species Jaltomata sinuosa. The sequence continues at coordinate 179,289 of QJPP01003105.1, read as the reverse complement.
GGAGGGGTTTTTTTTTTGAGATATTTTCCTACTACTTTAGTCCTGGACAGGGTCTGGGCATGCATATTCGAGACTGGGTCTCTATCTTGATACCGGACTTGCTTCTGGATGACATGATTTGATACTGAGTTTTAGTATGGAGTTTGGGACCTCCATGGACCTTGCCATTCGGGCCAGGGGCTACGGGCTGCGTGTGTCGGAGGAGGGGTATACGATGGAGTAGAGGTATATGGGCAATGTCCTTCCATGGAACCTACCTGCTAGGCCGGATCGGCACCGAAGGAGGTACATACAGAGATACCATTTCACTTGAGATCTTCATGCATCATATCATTCATTGTTTGAGGCTCCACCCTTGTTTGTTGTTTGTTGATTGTACACTCCGGTAGTATGGGATGCCAGAGGGTTTGTTTTCACTTGGTTGTGTTCCTCGGTTATATGGGCGGCCGGGGGACTGTAGGTAGACTTTTGCTATTTACTTACAGAATTGTTCTCTATTATGGATAAGTATGAGATTGGTTACTGCTAGACTGTTAGTTTCTTAATTTGAGATTGATATGATTAGTTGAGTTTGATTCATGTCTCTGAGCATGCCTATCGTTACTCTTTCTCTCTTCTTCTTACACTTGAGGGTACCGGTATACCGTCCATTTCGTAAACTTATTATGTATACATTGTTATTGCAAGGACCCCAGGTGCGTTACTCCTTACTTTCACCTGTGCCTATGGTGTGTATATTCTGCTTACTGGCCTCACATGTGGTTCTGTTGATTTCCCTCTGGGCTAGTTCCTGTGTACCTTTCGTTGATTTCTGTGACTGCTTGCTTTTATTCTGTCTGTTACTACACTTTTATCTTATATGTGCCCAGTCGGCCTATGATACCTATTGGGTACCTTATGCTTCACATTTGGTGCTCACCCCTACCCCCTGCATCTTTGGGTGCAGATCCTAGCGTGGGCCATCGCTGTTAGATCACTGTGATTCGTGATTGGAGATCTGTTGGGGACTACTTCAGACTGAGGGTGAGCTCTTGGCGATTGGAGCTTAGCTTTAGTTTATCTTTTGCTTCATGTACTCTATTACCATTCAGAGACATCTGTATCTATTGTTTTGGATTATTTGCACTCCATGTATGTAGTTTGGGCTCTATACTATGATACCAGGCCTTGGGGTTTGGTTTAGTTTCCGTATATGTATACATTTATAGTCGTTTTATCTGTTCTCTTTGTATTGTTCTCTTATTTGTTAGATCGTAGCCCATTACTAACTGTTCTGGGCTATGGGGATTGGTTCAACTACCGAGGGTTGTAGGTTCCATCATTACCGAGAAATTGGGTCATGACAACTTGGTATCAGAGCCTTAGGTTCACCGGTGTCATCGGTATAGGAGCCAATGTCTAGTAGAGTCCTGCGGATCGGGGCGGAGACGTCCGTACTCAATCTTTGGGAGGCTACAATGGAATTTTAGGAAATTCGACTCTTTCATTGCCTCTGTGTCGTGCGTACAACCCTTGAAGTTTCTGGGAATATCATTTGTTCTACTTCATTCTTCCGCAAATGGTTCGTACAAGATCATCGGCGTCACACAGAGATGAGCCTCCCACTCTAGCTAAGGGTCGAGGACGCCCTCGAGCAGTGGCACCTGCTAGGGCTTCTAGAGTGGAGATAGAGCCCGAGCGACATGTGGATCAGGGGGAAGCCCAGGTACCACCAGCTCCAGCACCAGCTCCAGTACCAGCTCCAGTGCCCACTTCTGTGCCAGCTCCAGCCGCAGCTCAGTCTCCAGATATTCGGGGATTACTATTAGAGCTTTTGGGTGTGATTGGAGAGCGACCTTCTGAGGTAGCGCAGACATCTGCTCAGAGGGCAGCCCTGGGTGCACAGAGCTCAGGAGCGCAACCTGCTACTATGGCTCCCCGTGCGGAGGTCATTTTGGTTCCATCTGTTGCACAGCCTCTTGCTCCTCGCCCAGTTATGACAGAGATAGAGCAGAAGGCGTTGGGTAGGTTTTTGAGGTTAGCACCTCTGAGGTTTGCTGGTACTTCTGGACAGGATCCACATGACTTTATTACTACCTGTGAGGAGATATTGCATCATTTGGGTTTGTTGGAGACTCACGGGGCTGGTTATACTACCTATCAGTTGGAGGGCCCAGCGAAGTTATGGTGGAGGGCTCAGGTTGCTTGTAGACCACCGTCGTCACCTCCTTTAACCTGGTCTAAATTTTATGAGGCCTTTATGGCCAAGTTCCTACCCCATAGTGATCGGGAGCGTTGCAGGGAGCAGTTTACTCACCTTGTGCAGGGGTCTACGACTATCTCAGAGTATGAGACTCGTTTTCATCAGCTAGCACCGTTCGGAGCTATGATCATTCCTACCGAGGCAGATAGGATCCGCAGATTTGTATAGGGTTTGAGGCCAGAGATCAGGAAGCCAACTGAGATATTGGTCGCCAGTGGTTGGTCATTTCAGGCTATCGTAGGCTATGCCCGCATTGTGGAGGACCTACAGAGACATGATCAGGGGTCCAGAGATAAGAGGCCTCGGCATCAGGGTGTCTACAGTGGTTCCAGATATGGTGGTAGAGGTCCTGGCCAGTAGAGCCGAAGTTATCAGCCACAGCAGTACCAGGGTCAGTCCAGCTGACCGGTTTAGGCTTCTCTTCAGACTTTCAGTAGTACCCAGTTCGAGCAGGGTCAGAGCAGCCATCAGGGCTATGGCAGCCAGTCTTCGAGGGGTACAGTTTCTGGGGCATCAGGTCATGGTGGTCATACAGGATTTGCTGGTTCATCTCGACTGAGTAGGCCGTCAGGGGCTTGTTTTACTTGTGGTGCGATGGGTCATTTTGCTAAAGATTGCCCTCAGCAGGGTATAGTTCAGTTGGCCGAGCCTTTACGAGCAGTTCAGCCTCCGGCTAGAGGGGGTGGTCGTCAGGGTAGAGGTGGTGCTCCACGTGGTAGAGCAGGTGGTAGGGATGGCGGTCGAGCAGGTGGAGGTCGTCGTCAGTTTTACACGGTCCCTAGGAGACTACAGGCAGAGGCCTCAGATGCTGTGATTACAGGTACGATTTTTGTGTGCCATCAGTCTGCTATGGCTTTATTTGATCCTGGATCCACTTGTTCATATGTATTTGCCTACTTTGTACCTTGTTTGGGGTTGGCTAGTGAGCCATTATTTGTTCATGTTTCTGTTTCGACCCCAGTAGGAGATTCTTTAGTAGTGGATTGGATTGTGAGATCTTGTATGCTATCTATTGGTGATTCAGAGACTTGGGGTGATTTGATGATTCTTGATATGCTAGATTTTGATATGATACTGGATATGGACTGGTTATCCCCTCACCGTGTGGTTTTGGATTGTTATGCCAAAACCATTACCATAGCCGTGCCCGGTGTATCCCTGGTTGTGTGGCAGGGTTCTGTTAGCCATGTGATGTGCCGCCATTCTACGGCACTTTTGACGCCTTTAAACTAAGAACAATCGTAAGTTTTCAAGCAACCGTCGTCGTTTTTGATGTTTTATGTTATATTTTTAGGAAAGAGAGACAAACATAGAAACGGAAGGAAATACAAGCAAAACGACGTTCTGGATAAGAGTGACGGCCAGAGTGACGGCCAGTCACCAAGGTGACAGTCCGTCACCCCAAACCGTCAACTTGAGGTAGCACCACTGCCTAGTAGTGACGGCCACCGTGACGGTCCGTCACCCCAAACCGTCAACTTGAGGCAGTACGCGACGCGAATTTCGAATGTTTTTAGGTTTATTTCCTGGACTCCTATAAATACCCTATGTTAGGTTTATTTTATACATTCGATTAATAATTCCTTTGCAATTCATTACCAAATAATTTTAGGAGTGTTTTGAGCGACTTTTGAGAAAAGGAAACACTCAATACACGTTTTTCTTCTTCTTGAATCGTGTTCTTGATTGTTCTTGGGATCTTGTTTTCTTGTTCTTGGATAATTGAAGCTTGTTTTCATTATATTGTAAGAATCTCTTTTCTTTATTATGAATATGATCTTCTTCTCTTTCCATAAAAGCATGATTAACTAACTTCCCACAACTAGGGTTGTGGGAGCCATGGCTAAAGTAGCGATATAGATTTCGGGTAGCGTCGGGTTCAATATTTATGATTGTCACGTTGTTAATCATTCATTCTTCACATTTTCTAGTGGTTGCAAACATTAGAACATGCCTAGGTTTAATTTGCTTGAGTAAAGAAATTAAAACCGGGAAATTTGATTAACTACGAGGATTCGAGACTACCAACTCTCGTCTTATGATTAATGTTGTAACTAGATTAATCTACTTGATGTTTAGGATTGAAATATAAAAGCTCACCTTTTCAAGTTCGAGAGAATTGAAAATAAAATTCGTCTATTTGGTTGAGAAACGTTTAGATGATACCATTAATTCAATCACACCGTGACACGCATATAAGAAAGAACCCGGTTAAGCTTGAATCGACATTGTTACAATGCCATGGTGAAAACTTCCCTAGTTTTCTCTCATATTGATTAAAACTCGTACATTATTAGTTGATTGTTCAAATATTGATTTCACAAACCCCCCTATTTACCGGAAACTATCGACCATTAGTCATCTAATTCACTAAAGACTTAACGTTCACCTTATTCCCTGTGGGATCGACTCCAACCTCTGTTGGGTTCTATATTTGACGATGACCGCTTACGCTTCTTAAATTGAGGTGTAGTTTGGGCGTTTTCAAATTTTGGCGCCGTTGACGGGGAATACGGTTGTTTATTAAGTCTGGTGTGTTTATTTGACTCTTAGTCATATTTCCTGCTTTTATTTTTATTTGTTGTTTTTGTTTGTTACAGGGTACATAGTTGTCCATGCCAAGTACCCGAGGCTCGGGTGAACCAATATTACCCTATGACCCCGAGCTGGCAAGAATGATAAGGCGAAACATGAATGAACAACAACAAGAGGCAGCGAGACTCGCTGTAGCTCAGCAAACCCAACAACGTGTAAATGCTGGTGGTCTTAAGGTCGACATTGAGTTGAATGATGAGGATATCGACTTGGATGGAGTTGGTGCGATGGGTGCCATTGTCCTTCCTCCGCTAGCGCCCGGGGCCAAGTTCAACATTACTAGCACAATGATCCAGCTCTTGAATTTGAGAGGAGTGTTCCGTGGTGTTGTTGGTGACGATGCAAACTGGCACTTGATGAATTTTTTGGGTATCTGCAAGTCATTCGAATTGCCTGGAGTAAGTCAGACCGCGATTAGACTCAGGTTGTTTCCATTGTCTCTATCTGATGAGGCAGCGTTATGGTTGACAGAGCTAACCCCCGACTCTATCATAACTTGGGGAGAGTTTAAAGGAGCTTTCCTAGAAAGGTTCTTTCCTCCCTCTAGGATGATACAGTTGAGGGATGAAATTAGCAATTTCAGACAACAACCTCATGAGGTGTTACATGAGACCTGGTTGCGATTCAAGAAAAAACGGGCACAATGCCCAAACCATCAGTTGACCGAAGAGTTTTTGATGTAGACGTTCTACAAGGCACTAAATTCGGCGACCAAGTCGACATTGGATAACGCAGCAGGTGGAGCATTTATGGGTCTTACTTTTGCCGATGCCACAGCTATTTTGGACAGGCTCACCATAACCAACAGGGTCTGGCATACACATGATACAGAGGTAGCAGCTAGCATTTACGCAGTTGGTATATCAGCAGAGCAGCGTAGGAAGGAGGAAGAGCGGGACCAAGATATGGCTCATCTGAAGACGCAAATGGATCTACTGACAAAGCATTTCTTGTCAGGAGGTATTGAGAAAGTAAAAGTTATGGGGTCCCAAGGTAGAGCAGCAGAGTTTGAATCTGATGAGGAGGCAAATTATTTGGGTGGTTTCCAGGCCAACGGCCACGGAAACCAAGGTCGAAACTATCAGAGGGACAACTACTATGAAAAAGCTGGCTACAGAGATCGTGAACAGGGGAACTGGAAGAATAACGCTGATAGAGGTGAGTTGTATGTACCACCTGGTAACCGAGAAAGAGCTAACACCGAGTCAGGGTCGTCCAAACTAGAGAGCATGATGGCTAAGATGCTGCTGAAGGTGGAATCTATCGAATCCGCGGTAAAGGAGATGAGGACTGAATTATCGACAATGAGTCAGGTAGTGGATTCACATTCCACCTCGATCAAGCAATTGGAATAGCAAGTGGGTCAAATCTCGGCATCTCTAAATCAAAGAAAGACAGGTACCTTGCCGAGTGACACCATTCAAAACCCGAGGAATGATGCGAGCTGTATGGCGATCACTACAAGAAGTGGTAAAATATTACCGGAACTGCATCCGGTAATTCAGACTCAGAATGGTGATATTGCGGACAACAAGGTGGTAGAGGATGCTACTCAAAGACCCGCGGATAAAAGCAAGAAAGTTGAAAAGCTTCCGACTATGATGCCTCGGCCACCACCTCCTTTCCCACAACGCTTGAAGAAGAAAGTGGACGATGGCAAGTTCCTGAATTTCATGACCATGTTCAAGCAGATATCAATAAACATCCCACTGGTGGAAGCGCTTGAACAAATGACCGGATATGCCAAGTTCATGAAGGACTTGATTACCAAGAAGAGGTCAATGAGCGCTGAACCAGAAGATAACCTCCACCACTGCAGTGCTATTTCCTCAAGATTGTTAGTGGATAAGAAGGAAGATCCAGGTGCTTTTATTGTTCCCTGTACTATTGGGAAACTCAACTTCAGAAAATCCTTATGTGATCTTGGTGCTAGCATCAACTTGATGCCGCTAGCAGTTTATAAACAATTGAGTTTGGGAGCGCCCAAACCAACTACCATGAGGGTGCTAATGGCTGACCGTTCAGTGAAGTGACCGGTGGGAATATTGTCAGATGTGCTAGTAAAGGTCGGTAAACTTATATTCCCAGCTGACTTTGTGATCTTGGATTGCGAAGTGGATTTTGAAGTTCCCATAATCTTGGGATGACCATTGTTAGCTACTGCAAGAGTGTTGGTCGACATGGAAAGAAACGAACAGACATTCAGATTAAACAATGAATTGGTCAAGTTTGATGCGTGTAAGTTGATGAAGCAACCAAGAGACATGAGAGTGGTTGCGGCTATAGCTGTGGTTGATGAAGCCCCTGCGGAGTTGCATATTGAGGAGAAGGGTCCTGTCGAAACCCTAGCTATTATAAGAATGAGGTTGCGACCGCAAGAAGGGAAACATGTCGAGGAAGGTGGTGAAAACAAACCAAGGAAGAGAAAACACCGCAAGAAAGCCAGCAAAGAAAGAGCAAAGAAGTTGCCGCGACTAGTTGTGGAGCCAATAAAAGAGGAAGTTGGAGCTCAATGGGATGGGGTAGTTGGCACCTATTCCATCGATTTCGCCTGCTTTGGAGACCCTGGAGGTCTCCAACATCATGCCAGACACTGAGTCCTATGGGCTTCACAGGTATTCCTCTCTCTCACAGTTTTAGTTTTCACATGTATGCATTGGGGACAATGCATGAGTCTAAGTTGAGGGCGTTGGGTTACCTGTGAGTCTTTCACCACCGACGGTTTTTGTTGTCGTGTTTCTTTTCTCTCCGGTGTACTATCTAGTAGAACTGGCATGTTTAGGTTGTCGTTTAAATTTTAGTTGTTTTCTAGTGTCTATAGCAAGCATGACATTTTTTTGAAAAATGCACTAAAAGGAGCCCCCTCTGAAAAAGTTGATTTTATAGTAGGTCGGTGATTCCAAGGAGGGTTTAGTCACTATTCCCCAAACGTATCCTACCTGCACCCGAAGCCTCATTACAAGCCTAAACAAGTCCTGTAGTGATCCTGAGCGGCTTTCTGAAAAACTGAAGTAGAATAGTAAGGGCAAGCCTATGGCATCACATGTGCATTGTTTGAAATCGTTTGTGAGTATGAGCGCCTTACCTAGTCTCAAATCTTGTGTGTGGGACTTCTTTGTGGTGAGAGCACCAAGATTTCTGTATTGTTTATTGACAGGTAGGATAGATGTGCGTGTGTATGCATAATATTCTATCATATCGGAATGACATGCTTGGATCCTTGCAAGTTAACGTTTCATACATTTGTGTGCTACTGGGGAGCCTGATTTAAAATTGAATAAGCATTGAATGACCATGAGTTGCTAGAGACACGAGTTTGTTTTCTTAGTTGAGTCGTATTATTGTTTTTGTGTCATGTTGCTTGAGGACAAGCGAACATTTTAAGTTGAGGATGTTGATGTGCCGCCATTCTACGGCACTTTTGATGCCTCTAAACTAAGAACAATCTTAAGTTTTCAAGCAACCATCGTCGTTTTTGATGTTTTATGTTATGTTTTCAGGAAAGAGAGACAAACATAGAAACAGAAGGAAATACAAGCAAAACGACGTTCTGGATGAGAGTGATGGCCAGTCACCAAGGTGATGGTCCATCACCCCAAACCATCAACTTGAGGCAGCACCACTGCCTAGTGGTGACGGCCACCGTGATGGTCCGTCAAGCTTGTGACGGTCCGTCACCCCAAACCATCAACTTGAGACAGTACGCGACGCGGATTCCGAATGTTTTTGGGTTTATTTCCTGGACTCCTATAAATACCCTATGTTAGGTTTATTTTATACATTCGATTAATAATTCCTTTGCAATTCATTACCAAATAATTTTAGGAGAGTTTTGAGCGACTTTTGAGAAAAGGAAACACTCAATACACATTTTTCTTCTTCTTGAATTGTGTTCTTGATTGTTCTTGGGATCTTGTTTTCTTGTTCTTGGATAATTGAAGCTTGTTTTCATTATATTGTAAGAATCTCTTTTCTTTATTATGAATATGATCTTCTTCTCTTTCCATAAAAGCATGATTAACTAACTTCCCACAACTAGGGTTGTGGTAGCCATGGCTAAAGTAGCTATATAGATTTCGGGTAGCGTCGGGTTCAATATTTATGATTGTCACATTGTTAATAATTCATTCTTCACGTTTTCTAGTGGTTGCAAACATTAGAACACGCCTAGGTTTAATTTGTTTGAGTAAATAAATTAAAACCGAGAAATTTGATTAACTACGAGGATTCGAGATAACCAACTCTCGTCTTATGATTAATGTTGTAACTAGATTAATCTACTTGATGTTTAGGATTGAAATATAAAAGCTTACCTTTTCAAGTTCGAGAGAATTGAAAAGAAAACTCGTCTATTTGGTTGAGAAACATTTAGATGATACCATTAATTCAAACACATCGTGACACGCATATAAGAAAGAACCCGGTTAAGCTTGAATCGACATTGTTACAACGCCATGGTGAACACTTCCCTAGTTTTCTCTCATATTGATTAAAACTCGTACGTTATTAGTTTCTTGTTCAAATATTGATTTCATAAACCCCCCCATTTACCAGAAACTATCGACCATTAGTCATCTAATTCACTAAAGACTTAACGTTCACCTTATTCCCTGTGGGATCGACCCCAACCTCTGTTGAGTTCTATATTTGACGACAACCACTTATACTTCTTAAATTGTGGTGTTGTTTGGGCGTTATCACCATGCACCATCTGGGATCATCTCTTGTCTTCGAGCTAAGAAGTTGATTTCCCGTGGGTGTTTAGCTTATCTAGCATATGTCCGAGATGTTAGTGCTGAACCTACTTCTCCTGAGTCTGTTCCTGTGGTTAGAGACTTTCTCGATGTGTTTCCTACCGACCTGCCAGGCCTTCCACCTGAGAGAGATATTGATTTTGCTATTGAGTTAGAGTCGGGCACTAGGCCCATTTCTATTTCTCCTTACCATATGGCTCCTGCTGAGTTGAGGGAGCTTAAGGAGAAGCTCCAGGATCTGTTAGATAAGGGGTTTATTAGACCTAGTGTGTCACCTTGGGGTGCTCCTGTTCTCTTCGTGAAGAAGAAGGATGGGTCGATGCGCATGTGTATTGATCATCGGCAGCTGAATAGGGTGACAATGAAGAATAGGTATCCGATGTCGAGGATTGATGATTTGTTTGACCAGCTTCAGGGTTCAGTCATGTTTTTGAAGATTGATTTGAGGTCTGGCTACCATCAGTTGAGGATTAGGGCGGAGGACATCCCTAAGACAGCATTCAGGACATATGGCCATTATGAGTTCCTGGTGATGTCTTTTGGGTTGACTAATGCCCCCGCAGCCTTTATGAACTTGATGCACAGGGTTCTTGGCCTGTATTTGGACTCATTTGTGATAGTTTTTATAGACGAAATCTTGGTATACTCGCGTAGTAGAGATGAGCATAAGCAGCACTTAAGGGTTATACTCCAGTCTTTGAGAGATCATCGGCTTTATGCCAAGTTCTCAAAGTGTGAGTTCTGGCTTGAGTCAGTTGAATTCCTAGGGCACGTGGTGTCTAAGGATGGGATTAGGGTTGACCCGGGAAAGATTTCTGCAGTTCGTGATTGGCCTAGACTTACTACTGCTACTGAGGTCCGCAGCTTTATTGGGTTAGCAGGTTACTACAGACGGTTTGTTGAGGGATTTTCTTCCATAGCAGTACCCTTAACTATGCTGACTAGGAAGGATGTCCCATTTCAGTGGTCGGATCAGTGTGAAGATAGCTTCCAGAGGCTTAAGTCCTTATTGACTTCATCTCCAGTTTTGACTTTGCCGGTTGAGGGTCAAAGCTTCTCCGTGTATTGTGATGCTTCTGGGGTTGGTCTTGGTTATGTGTTGATGCAACAGGGTCGAGTAATAGCATATGTGTCAAGGCAGCTGAAGGTTCACGAGCGCAACTACCCCACTCATGACTTAGAGTTGGCGGCGGTAGTTTTCGCACTCAAGATCTGGAGGCATTACCTATATGGAGTCCACTGTGAGATCTTCACCGATCACCATAGTCTTCAGTATATCACGAGTCAGCGAGATTTGAACTCGAGACAGAGGAGATGGTTCGAGTTACTGAAGGACTATGACTTCACTATTCTGTATCATCCGGGCAAGGCAAACGTGGTAGCGGATGCCTTGAGTCGGAAGGCAGTTAGTATGGGTAGCCTAGCTTCTCTCTCAGTTTCAAAGCGACCGTTGGCCTTGGACATCCAGTCCTTGGCTAACCATTTGGTTAGGCTTGATCTGTCAGATCCTAGCAGAGTTCTTGCCAGTATTGAGGTTCGTTCTACTTTGGTTGATCAGATTCAGAGCCGTCAGTTTGAGGATCAGCAGTTGTGTGACCTTCGTGATTGGGTTGTTCAGGGTGAGACCAGTCGGGCTACTCTAGATTCAGATGGGGTTCTGAGGTTTGATAGTCGCCTTTGTGTTCCGTGGATTAGTGATTTGATTCAGTTGATACTTCATGAGGCACATTGTACTAGATATTCCATTCACCCTGGCACATCAAAGATGTATAGAGACTTGAGACAGCTTTACTAGTGGAGTGGTATGAAGTGGGATATAGCGGAGTTCGTATCTCGGTGCTTGAACTGCCAGCAGGTTACGTTCGAGCACATGAGACCTGGTGGTTTGATGGAGCGACTTCCCATTCCTGAGTGGAAGTGGGAAGGGATTACTATAGACTTCGTTGTTGGTTTGCCTCATACTTCTCATGGGTTTGATTCCATATGGGTGATTGTTGATAGGCTGACTAAGTCAGCACATTTCTTGCCAGTTCAGACTTCTTATGGTGCAGAGAGGTTAGCTCAGATCTACCTTCGTGAGATTGTTCGATTGCATGGGGTCCCAGCTTCTATTATTTCAGACCGTGGCACTCAGTTCACATCTCAGTTCTGGAGGGCTATTCAGTGAGATTTGGGTACAGAGGTTCATCTTAGTACCGCTTTCCACCCTCAGACAGATGGCCAGTCCGAGAGGACTATTCCGATTCTGGAGGACATGCTTCGGGCCTGTGTTCTTGACTTGGGAGGTTCTTGGAATCAGTTTGTTCCCTTGACAGAGTTTGCTTATAATAACAGCTTCCATTCGAGTATCGGCATGGCACCTTTTAAGGCTTTGTATGGCAGGCATTGCAGATCACCGGTAGGTTGGTTTGATGGTTTTGATTCTAGGCCACAGAGTACAGATTTGCTTCGAGATTCCTTAGATCGAGCCCGAGTGATTCAGGATAGACTTCGGGCAGCTCAGAGCAGGCAGAAGAGTTATGCTGATCGTAGGCTTTGTGCCTTGGAGTTTGGTGTCAGTGACTTGGTGTTTCTCCGTGTATCGCCCATGAAGGGCGTGATGAGATTTGGTAGGCGGGGCAAGCTTAGCCCCAGGTATATTGGGCTGTTTGAGATTCTTCAGAGGGTTGGTAGCGTTGCCTATCAGTTAGCCTTGCCTCCGATGTTTTCAGCTATACATCCTGTATTTCATGTTTCGATGTTGCGTCGGTATATCCCAGATGAGTCTCATGTGTTGCAGTGGGATTCAGTTCAGTTGGGTAAGGGTTTAGCCTTTGTTGAGGAGCCGGCAGCTATTTTGGCCAGAGATGTCAGGAGATTGAGGTCTCGATAGATCCCGGTTGTTAAGGTTCAATGGAGGCACCGTCCAGTCAAGGAGGCTACCTGGGAGACCGAGAGAGATATGCGGGCCCAGTATCCGCAGTTGTTTGAGCTTTCAGGTACCCCCTTGACCTTGACTTTCGAGGACGAAAGTCCTTTTTAGTAGTGGATGATGTAATGACCCTTCCGGTTATTTCCACGCATACGTTTTCCTTGAACCGTTAGAGCTTGTTTGTAGCGGCCCCAAGTCACTTAAGGCTCATCAGGACCGGTATTTCGGTGTCAGGTCCATTTGTTTGATCGCATTATAAGTTTTGAAGCCAAGCAAGTCAGCAAAATTTATCGTAAGTTCTTTAATAAATTTTCTGAACTTTGGGTATAATGTCTCGGAGCTTTTCTCTCAACATATAAAGAGTTAGAAGTCCCCGAAATACCAAATCGAAGGTCTACGAGTCTAGTTTCCAACGCACAAAACCTCACGTCCAACTGATCGCGGAGTAAAAAGTTATGACTATTTTACCGTGGACTGTCTGGCAGAAAACGGGTTGCGAACCGGGTCGCGAACCGGGTCGGGTTAAATTCGATTTAAGCCTCAACTTCACGTTTTAAAATGCCATTTCAGTTCTGAAACAGTGAGAAAACATAAGAGAGGGTTCCAAGAGAGTTCTTTAGTATCTAAATCGTGCGATGGTGAGTTGCAAACTTAATTTAAGAATTTTATTAACATCGCGTGTATTTGAAAATATTTTATTTAAAAGTTGAATTTGGTAAAAATTATATTATTATTACCTTTTCAAATATTTTAAAGGTTTATGAAAAATATTTTTGTTGCGATATAATTGTATATGTATTTATTTTATAAGGTTTTTGTACATTGTAATATTTTAACGGAGATAGTAAATTTAGTTATGTTGAAATTTATTATTATAATATAGTAGGTTTTATTCGAAATAATTTTCTATGAATTATGGTATATTTAAAAAGTTATATTTATTATACCACGAATTTATGCAATACCCAAATATTTATATAACGGAGTAGGCATTGAGGTGTTAAACAACCCCCACTTCCACGTGGAAGTGGAGGGGAGGGACACACAATGTGGTGTGCTGCCACTTGTCCCTTTTAGCATGTATTGCAAGCTAGTTAAGTTGGCAGCATATTACATTTATGTTGACTTCAACATTTTGCAATGCTAATTGCTGCCAACATGCATAATATTGCTTTGGGACATAATGTTGGTGCAAAATTACCACAGTTCATCATTCACTTGTCACATTAAAGGTTGAATCCAATAAGCAAGATTTTGATAATTTATTGGATCACCAAAAAGAAAATCAATTATCTACGTCAAGTTATTCAAGCCCAAATCCGATTCTGATTTAGTTTTGGATTTTCTCAGAGTGGTTCGATCTTGGACATCATCTTAGCAGCTTGTCATCGGACGATAGGTAGGTTACGGTTTATTTTCCCTAGACTCCACATATATAGGATAAAATTATATTAATGGGCATCCTTGGGTTGATTTATTAGGTTGGTACCACAGACCTCGACCGCTTTATTCATGTCCGCCTACTTTTGTTCCTCCGTTGCTTGTAGTATTTGCCGATATATTTTATTTACCCTTGTGGTCCTGTGAGGCCTTGTTGACTCTGGAACATAGAAGGTGGGATTTTGGGAATGTCCGCGAGTCCTGGGCATAGAATTATCCTTCTAGGATGGTTATGCTTGCTGAGTAGCTATGGGCCTGTGCAGGGTCGATAGGTTGATTGCGAGCTGCTGGGCAGCTATTGTGTGTGATCATACCATTTTCATGCATATAAACAGGTTTTATCCATGTTTTACTATGGTTTTGGCTTCGGGCCTACTGCATTATTTTCTAAACCTTGCATGGCCCCGGGGGCCTTTTTTTATGGAAATGATTTGGAAATGGTTTTATTTAACTTGTGACTTTCCTGGATAAAAGGAAGTAAAATTATGTTTTAAATCACCAGTTTTACGATTCACGCTAGACTCGGCAGGGCCGGAATGCTAGTTGAGTTTTCTTGCTACTTGAGATGATTTTAACCTCGGTCGGACCGAGCACCTGAGATGACTTTTTACTCTTTAGACCCGGTTATGCCCGGGCACCCTTGGAGGGGTTTTGTTTTGAGATATTTTCCTACTACTTTAGTCCTGGACAGGGTCTGGGCATGCATATTCGAGACTGGGTCTCTATCTTGATACCGGGCTTGCTTTCGGACGACATGTTTTGATACTGAGTTTTAGTATGGGGTCTGGGACCTCCATGGACCTTACCATCCGGGCCAGGGGCTGCGTGTGCCGGAGAAGGGGTATACGGTGGAGTAGAGGTATACGGCAGTGCCCTTCCATGGAACCTACCTGCTGGGCCGGATAAGCACCGGAGGAGGTACATACAGAGATACCATTTCACTTGAGATATTCATGCATCATATCATTCATTGTTTGAGGCTCCACCCTTGTTTGTTGTTTGTTGATTGTACGCTCCGGTAGTATGGGATGCGGGAGGGTTTGTTTTCACTTGGTTGTGTTCCTCGGTTGTATGGGCGGCCGGGGGACTGTAGGTAGACTTTTGCTATTTACTTACAAAATTGTTCTCTATTATGGATAAGTATGAGATTGGTTACTGCTAGATTGTTAGTTTCTGGATTTGAGATTGATATGATTAGTTGAGTTTGATTCATGTCTCTGAGCATGCCTATCATTACTCTTTCTCTCTTCTTCTTACACTTGAGGTTACCGGTATACCGTCCATTTCGTAAACTTATTATGTATACATTGTTATTGCAAGGACCCCAGGTGCGTTACTCCTTACTTTCACCTATGCCTATGGTGTGTATATTCTGCTTACTGGCCTCACATGTGGTTCTGTTGATTTCCCTCTGGGCTAGTTCCTGTGTACCTTTCATTGATTTCTGTGACTGCTTGCTTCTATTCTGTCTATTACTACGCTTTTATCTTATATGTTCCCAGTCGGCCTATGATACCTACTGGGTACCTTATGCTTCGCATTTGGTGCTCACCCTACCCCCCTGCATCTTTGGGTGCAAATCCTAGCGTGGGCCATCGCCGTTAGATCGCTGTGATTCGTGCTTGGAGATCTGTTGGGGACTACTTCAGACTGAGGGTGAGCTCTTGGCGATCGGAGCTTAGCTTTAGTTTATCTTTTGCTTCATGTACTCTATTACCATTCAGAGACATCTGTATATATTGTTTTTGATTATTTGCACTCCATGTATGTAGTTTGGGCTCTATACTATGATACCAGGCCTTGGGGTTTGGTTTAGTTTCCGCATATGTATACATTTATAGTCCTTTTATCTGTTCTCTTCGTCTTGTTCTCTTATTTGTTAGATAGTAGCCCATTACTAACTGTTCTGGGCTACGGGGATTGGTTCACCTACCGGGGGTTGTAGGTGCCATCATGACCGAGAAATTAGGTCGTGACAGACTTATAGACATCCATCTGTACGTCATCCTCTTGCAGTTTTGACAAACGCCAGCCTCTTTCAATTTTGACTTGAATGGATATCTTTGGCCTCAATGCATATCATCCCCATTCGGTATTGACATAACTTATAGACATCCATCTGTACGTCATCCTCTTTCAATTTTGATGAACGCCAGCCTCTTTCAGTTTTGACTTAAATGGATATCTTTGGCCTCAATACATATCATCCCCATACAGTATTGACATGACTTATAGACATCCATCTGTACGTTATCCTCTTTCAGTTTTGATGAGTGCCATCCTATTTTGGTTTTGACTTGAATGGATATCTTTGGCCTCGATGAATATCATCCCCATACGGTATTGACATGACTTATAGACATCCATCTGTATGTCATTCTCTTTCAGTTTTAACGAGCGCCATCCTCTTTCAGTTTTGACTTGAATGGATACCTTTGGCCTCTACACGTGGTTCTTACAGAAAGAATAAGCATGTAATATTCCTCACGGTAGTTGAAGAAAACATCACCTTTAATATGATGCTTGTCTTATTGATGCCTTTCACATGTACCTGCGCTCAAAGCGAACGATCTGTAGACACAATGTCGCTTTTGCTAGCGAATAAAGTTAAAATGTCAAGGAAAGCTTAAAGAAAACATTTGTAGAAAAGGATAGATGACTTTGTTTGCAAATATCATCCTCTTTTCGAGGTGGTAGACAAACAAGAGGTCATATAAGTGAATGATCGAACCCCATCTCTGGGGGCAGTTATAAATACTGCCCTTGAACATCATACATTCACTGTGATCTATGATTTGTTGGGGGGTTTGAGGAGGACATCATTGTTCTTCCCTCATTTAATGATCTCTCCGATCAGTTTGTTGTCATGTTGACTTCCTAGCATGTACCTACGCTCAAGGTACAATTAGTAGAAATAGCATCGTTTTTACTGGCGACAACAATCAAATTTTGGAAAAGCTTTAAAGAAAGCATTCGCAACATAAATGGAATGGCCTTGTTTGCCAACATCCTCCTTTTTCAAGGTTATATGGTCAAGCAAGAGGTTTTTCAATTGTAATGGAATGGTTGAACCCTGGCTCAGGGCACAACTACAAATATTGTGCTTGAACTTTGCATGTTCATTGTGATTCATGACTTGTTAGGAATTTGAGGAGGACGTCTCTATTCTCTCCTTGTCTGGTGATCCCTGTATCCATAAAATAATTTTTAGTCTTGGAAAGTTCTATCGCCTTGGGCTCTTTCCAATCGTCTTGACTCCTTCTTGTTGACTTTGTGCATTCAACTTTGTTGTATTCTTTTGAATAAAAGAATATGCTAGATAATTAGAACCCATTACTGATCTTTTGTCGATCCTGGGATAACTTGCATCCACAGAAAAATTATTAGTTTTTTGGTGAAACTTATCTGTGTTGACTTCCTTTGATCATCAGCTCCTGTCTGGATATTTTCGGGTGCTTATTAGCTTTGGGTGTCTGGATTGATTCCCTGATTCACGGTAGATGTAAGACAAGATCAATTTTCAAAAGAGTAGTTTTGATATAAAGATTTTTAAACTAAGTTTGAAAAATAATGATTGTGAAGAATGATTTGGAGAAGGTCTCTGTCAATCTTGTCATGTCATGTAATAGCTCAAAGAACGTCCTTCATTCGAGGCCTTGATATATCTGACACACTGCTAGCGAGCTCTGGAGATTCTTCAGCATCCTAGATGGAAAGTTTGAAAAATGGTCCTTCGAGAAATATTTCATAACTGGCGATTAGTCCACTTGGACTTCGTTGCAGCCGATATTTTTGAAGTTGATTTTGATCTTTTGGTGTTAAAGAATTCTCGGAGTTTATCTCTGACTCACAGATGAGGCTTGGTGGAAATTTTGAGGTCATCCTCAAAATTTCTGCCCCAGTTAGAGGTTTAGTGACGAACTCTGTTCCCTTGATAAGAGGTTTGATACTCTGTGGGATCTTGAGATTTTTTCTCAAAATTCATTTTGGTTACACTCATCGGCATAATATGCATACTGACTTGATGAAGAACGATATTCGCCTTCTGAATTTTTGAGATTCCTTTCTCAAAAATTTTGCCCCAGTTTTCATTTCCTGGGGTGATATGATCGAGCTATTGTGGGGCCTACATATCTTGTTGAAACAGAAATCAGGTCAAATGTAGTTCCCTCAATCGTAGCGGGAGAAAATTGAAAATAAATAAAGGTGTGACCAAAGTCAATAAAGCCGCCTACATATCTCGTTCATGGGGATTCAGGTCATCACGTAGTTCAAGATAAAAAGGGGAAAGATAAATTTTTCTAACGGGTTGACTGAAGCTGACACAGGTCGCCTACGTATCTTATTCTTGAGAATTCAGGTCAAACGTAGTTCGTACATCAAGGACTGGGGATTTTAAGCTGTTACAAAGCAACGATTACAAATAAAAATTGCGATTTCAGGAAAAGAAATAAAGGAAAAACCATCTTCAGATATAGCTTCTGAGTTGATTGATTGTGGCCGCTCTTGACCATTTAGCTCTGACAAGATCAAAGCGTCTCCGGATGACGTCTTCATTACTTAGGTGCAAACTTTCACCATGTGTTCTAAAATGAATTTCGGATTAATCAGTGACATATCCTTGTATGTCCAGACAAATATATCATTGTTGGAGCAATTGACAAGCTCTCTTTTGTGCTTTTGATAGAAATACACTGGTTCTGATCTCTTTGAATCGGTTGTCATCTTCAAAATTTCACCAATTCAGTTTTCTTCTGAATTGGGTTTCTCTTGATCCTTAAGTTATTTCAACTCTTCCATTAAATGCTCAGGAACATAATTTCTTTACCATGTTCTTCAAATTCATCACCATCTATCTCAAATTGTTCATTCATCTTATGACATGACATTAACAAGTTTTTAAACTATTTTTACTAAAATCATATTTAAACAAGTTTAAATAGTAACATTTTAAACACGATAGGTAATAAAAAGTTTGATATTTTTAGATAGGAAAGGCTTTCATTGAATATTTAAAGACATGAACTTTGACTGTGACCCACATCAATGTGAGTCTCTTGCCTTTTTGAAAACATCACGAAGGAAGTAAAGACATAATAGGAAAATAAGACATAAAAGGTGGGTCTAGGCCTCCTCCAGACCATCACCAATTTTAGAAATAAAAAATTTGTCTTTTCTCTACCGAGACAAATGAGGAATCACGAGCGGAGTAGATGTCCAGTTATGCAACTGTTCTTCTACATTAGTGTTTCATATTTCCATCTCCTTGGTTCATTCTTCCAGAATCATGTTACCTTCCATCCCTTTCCCTTTCCCTTCGCTTTTGTTCCATGCTTGAACAGGAAAAGATTGACATGTATGAGGCAATGATTTTTATAGCTCTTGATCGATCTTCCGCTTGGCCTGATCTACGGACAAACTTTCTTTGATTGGAACATCGCCTAAACCAAATTTGGGAGGCTTCTCCAGAAATGCTTGATGAGGCACGGTCATCACCATAAACTTCTTGCTTATGCTCAGAGCGGCCATAATATTTTCTACAGTGTCAGGACTTTCTTGGGTTATGGCTTTACTTATGAGCCATTCTTCATTAGTCTCAATCATGTTTATAGTTACTCCTCAAAAGTTTCGAAGGGGATTGTGTTAACATTGGGTGCAACTGTAATACCCCAGAACTCCCAAGCCTAGACTTAGCTCAGAAAACCAGAAGAAAATAAAATTTCCAACTGTCATTAGAACCATGAGTCACTTCCATGAGCCGTGGAATAGTCCACGAGTCATGGACTGGACTCGTAGAACTCAGATCAGAGGACTGCTCCTCTGAAGTCTGGACCACGATTCTTGTCCATGGTCCGTAGAAGTTTCCAAGGACCGTAGATGCCATCCATGGAAGACTTATTCCAGTAGCCCAGTTTTAAGTCTTCAGGAATCACGAGTGGGTTCCACGACTCGTGGAAGCTTCCACGAGTCGTGAACCCAACTCGTGGAACCAAACTTCAGAGAACCACCAATTTCAGCACAGGAACCACGAATGGGTTCCATGACCTATGGAAGCTTCCAGGAGTCGTGAACCCAACTCGTGGAAGTCATTCCTGTAGCTCATATTTCCTACTCAAGAATCACGACCGGGTTCCACAAGCCGTAGAACCCATCCGTGGAACCTGAGACGCGAATTTCCAGTAGCTTTTAATTTAATTTCTCAAGGGTGTTTTAGACCTTTCCTTTCAAGTTTAGCTCCGACTATAAATAGTCTTAGGCTTATTTTATTAAGTCTATTTTCCCAAAAAACAAAGTCAAACTTTTCTAAAACCGATTCAAGTTAGAATAGAGCGCCTTCTCCAAAGATCCACGCCTAGGGTTCTTTCCTTCAAGCTCCAACTCTAGATTCTTGTAGGGATTTTCATCCACCAGGTATGTGGGTATTCAGTAAGGGTTTAGTTCACCCTTATGCCCAAAACTCTCAGCTCTTTATAGTGTTTTCCATGAATTCAAGAATTAGAGTTCCTATCCAAATTATGCAAATCTTTCTAGAGTTTTGTCATTTTGATTCTCATATGATATATATATTGTTTTATATGATTGCAATAAGTTTTCAATAATTTGCATGAGTTTTCACCCTATTTTGGGAAGTTAAGGAAATGGCCCTAAATTGTAGGAATTTTCTAAAGTATCACATGTCCTTTGAACTGATTTCAGATTTTTAGTATGAGCTTTAAAAGCAGAATTTAACTAGTTTTTAGTCTACTACAGTATTTCAGAAAAACAAAGATTTTAGACTAGTTTATTCCTGACCTAGAAACTCAGAATGTCAGTTTGGATTGAGATATATTTAGTTTAGGAGCAGTATTTCAGCACCGAGTTGGTCTAGGGTTCAGCGTACCCTTAAGGTCCCAAAACTACATGCCAACGTAGGATTATAAGTCCCCTCTATTGCGCATCAGATTTAGTGATCACGCCACAACCATGCCTTTATACCCTGGCAAGGTATATTGGGTCCTCTCGATGGGGAGTATACATCAGACTCCATGTTTAGCTCACGTGGTTTATGTCGGTTAATAATCTCTCCCATAGTATTAGATTCAGAAGTGTACTCTAGGCCCTCAGTTATATTTATTTTCTGCTTTCAACATACTTTCATGGCTCAGTTGCTGCTTATCGAGGACATGACCCTAGATAGGAAGGTGTGGAGGATGCGGATTAGGGTAGAAGAGTAGTAGGTAGAAGTGTGTGTAGGCTAGTAGGTAGGAGTGTTTTTCCTTATTGTCCCGACTAGTAATCGTAGTGCTACGCTTATAGTTTCCTGTTCTTGGATTCCTCGTGGTAGTATTTTGTGGCAGTGCTCTGTTTCTGTCTGTTGTTTGTTACTACATATTACTTCCTAGAGTCTCTTGTAGTTTTATCTTGTATTTTTACCCTGTATCATTGTTACGTCCTTTTTAGCCTATTTTTAGACTATTTTGTCTTAAGCCGGGGGTCTATCAGAAACAGCCTCTCTACCTCACCTCTGAGGTAGTGGTATGGACTGCGTACACTCTACCCTCCCCAGACCCCACGCTGTGGGAATACACTGGGTATGTTGTTGTTGTTGTTGTTTCAACATACTTTCATGTTACTCCTGCATCTCAGCTATTTTATGCATGATTATACATTTGGGCCTACGTACTACAGTTTAGTTCAAATTACAGCTTTTAGTATTTTTAGCATGTTTACATTTTAGTCAGCTTTGCATATCCCTTATTCTCAGTACGTTCAAAGTATTCACACATACTCTATGTTGCATCTTATTATGATTCAGGCTCAGGTTCTCAGGTTCAGCCATGTGATTAGCTCCTATCGGCGCCACATCAGCTTAGTCAGGGATGCTTCCTCATCCTTTGAGGACATTTTATTATGCTTTTTGATTTAGTCAGATATTGTTAGTTTTAGTATTTTAGAGCTAGTTGGAGACTTGTTCCAGCAATTCATCAGTATTAGAGGCATTCAGACATAGAGTCAGTATTCAGTTGATTTGGGTTGTACTGTTTGAACTCAGTCATTTCTTTTAGATATTATCAGATATACTCTTTAGCTTTGCTCATTTCATAGTTATGCTTCTGCTTGTTTTTGAATTATATTCAGTATGCTTGTGATCTATGAGATTCAGGGTTAGCTCGGGGTTACTTATGACCCTGGGTCCCATGTTACGTCGAGGCTAGCCTCGGGGCGTGACAAACTTGGTATAAGAACATCAGGTTCAAGAGTCCTAGGATGTTTGAAAGCCGTACTAAGTAGAGTCTCTCTCATGGGTGTGAAGCATGCCACACTTATGAGGGGGAGGCTATGAAGTGTTCTAAGAAAAACTTTACTTATTTTGTTATATTTATCGTGCGATTGAGTGTAAAGCAACTTCTCCCTTCTAATCCGATGATATGCACTTTATATCATGCCTCCTCGCAGAGCTAACGCATGCAATGCTAACGCAGTTCCTCCAGTCCGAAACCACGAGGTTACGAATGCAGAGTTTCAAAATGTGATTCAGTTATTGGCTGAGACAGTTGCCAATCAGGCTAATCAGCAAGCCCCAGTTCCTGCAAACCCCGCTAGGGGATCACCTATAGTCAGGGTTTGTGATTTTGTGCATATGAATCCGCCAGAGTTTTTAGGGTCGAAGGTTGGCGAAGAACCACATAACTTCATTGACGAGATAAAGAAGATTCTTGAGGTGATGTAAGTGAATGGAACTGATAATGTGGAGTTAGCATCCTATCAACTCAAGGATGTGGCTCACATTTGGTTCACATAGTGGAAGGACAACATGGGTGCTATTGCAGCTCCTGTGACATGGGACTATTTCACTGAAGCTTTTCTGGAAAGGTTTTTCCCGAGATAGTTGAGGGAAGATAAGGCCCTGGAGTTCATGAGCTTTAGGCAGGGGTCCGTAACGGTCCAAGAGTATGGGCTGAAGTTCACTCAGCTCTCCAGATATGCTCCACACATGGTGGCCGATTCGAGGGCTCAGATGGGCAAGTTCTTGTATGGGGTATCTGATTTGGTAAAAGATAGAGTGAAGGAATGCTATGCTATTAGGGGATATGAATATCTCTAGGATGATGACCCATGCGCATCAGGTTGAGGAGGATAAGCTTAAGGAGATGGCTAAGGATAATAAGAAGGCTAGGATAGGTAACTATGAGTTTTCTCAACAGAGGTCGGGTGGTGGAAGTCGCTAACAGTTCCAGTAGAGGTTGGCAGCCCCAACACCTTCATTAGCTAGCACTCCGTCTCCCAGGCCTCGTCATGATTAGAAAAATCAAGTACCAGGCTCAAAATCTCAAGGCAGCATCTCAGGCAATCGTACTTTTCCAGCGTGCCCCAAGTGTGGTAAGAATCATCTAGGTGAGTGTTTGGCTGGACGAGAAGGGTGTTTTGGGTGTGGTCAGCTTATCCATAGGTTGAAGGAGTGCCCTTCCGCTAGAAAAGGGTAGGGAGGTAACAGGGCTCAATCTACCATTTCAGTAGCTCCAGTGGGTCGCCCTACTCAGCAGGGGGCCTCTTCTGTTACCGATGGTGGTCAGCATATGAAAAAATTATATGCTTTTTAGACTCGCCAGGACTAGAAGGATTCTCCTGATGTGGTCACGGGTACGTTGCAAGTCTTCCATTTAGATGCTTATGCACTGTTAGACCTAGGTGCTACACTTTCCTTTGTAACCCCTTTCATAGCAGTAAACTTCAGTGTCAGTATATAGATCCTCCCAGAACCCTTCTCATCCTCTATTCCAGTTGGTGACCTAGTTATAGCTAGACGGGTGCATAGAAATTACCCACTCACAATTTCCCAGAAAGTTACCTCAGCAAATCTTGTAGAGTTAGAAATGGTAGATTTTGATATTATTCTAGGCATGGATTAGTTACATTCCTATTATGCTTCAGTCGATTGTGGAACTAGGGTCTTTTGATTTCAGTTTCCTAATGAACCAGTCTTAGAATGGAAGGGTAACAACTTTGTGCCTGTAGGTCATTTTATCTCATACCTTAAGGCCAGAAAGATAATTTCCAAGGGGTACATCTATCACCTTGTTTGGGTTAAGGATTCAAACTCCGAGACCCCAACTATTGAGTCAGTCCCAGTGGTGAATGAGTTTCCAGAAATGTTCCCAGAAGATCTTCCCAGAGTTCCTCCCGAAAGGGAAATCGACGTCGAAATAGATCTCCTTCCAGATACCCAGCCTATTTTGATTCCTCCTTACAGAATGGCTCCAATTGAGCTTAAGGAATTGAAAGAACAACTAAAAGACCTCCTAGATAAGGGCTTCATCAGACCAAACATCTCTCCATGAGGTGCTCCAGTGTTGTTCGTGCGTAAGAAAGACGGTTCCCTCAGGATGTACATTGACTACCGTCAGCTGAACAAAGTCACAATCAAGAATAAATATCCCATCCCCAGGATTGATGACTTGTTCAACCAGCTCCAGGGCGCTAGTTGCTTTTCCAAGATAGACCTCAGATTCGGCTATCATCAGCTCAGAGTCAGAGGTAGTGACATCCTGAAGACAACCTTCAGGACTCGGTATTGTCACTATGAATTTGTAGTTATGTCTTTTAGACTAACCAATTCTCCTGCAGCTTTCATGGATTTAATGAACAGAGTGTTCAGACAATATTTGGACTTGTTCATCATCGTCTTTATTGATGATATCCTTGTTTATTCTCGAAATAAGGAAGACCATGTGAGTCATCTGGGGTCGTTCTACAGACTCTCAAGGACCGCCAGTTATTCACCAAGTTCAGTAAGTGTGAGTTTTGGTTGAAATCAGTTGCTTTACTTGGTCATGTGGTGTCTAGTGATGGCATCTGAATTGACTCTCAAAATATTAAGGCAGTAAAGGACTGACCTAGACCCACTTCTATGAAAGATATCAGAAATTTCTTAGGTTTGGCTGGTTACTACAGGAGGTTCGTAGAGGGATTTTCATCCATAGCTGCCCCACTGACCAAGTTGACTCAGAAAAAGGTCAAGTTCCAGTGGTCAGATGAGTGTGAGAAAAGTTTCTTGGAACTGAAGACTAGGTTGACTACATCTCTTTTTTTGACTCTACCAGAGGGTTCAGATGGCTATGTGGTTTATTGTGATGCATCCAGAGTTGGCCTGGGTTGTGTGTTGATGCAGCAAGGTAAGGTCATAGCGTATAAGAAGAACTACCCGACTCATAACCTTGAGCTTGCAGCTGTCCTATTTGCCTTGAAGATCTAGAGGCACTACTTGTATGGTGTTCATGTTGATGTGTTCACAGATCATAAGAGCCTCCAGTATGTATTCACCCAGAAAGAGTTGAATCTTCATAAGAGGAGATGGCTTGAGTTCCTCAAAGATTACGATATGAATGTGCTCTACCATACGGGTAAGGCCAATGTAGTGGCTGATACTCTCAGTAGACTGTCTATGGGTAGTGTATCGCATGTTGAGGAAGAATTGGTCAGAGATGTTCATCGGCTTCCTCCCTTAGGGGTTTGCCTTATGGACACGTCAGATGGTGGTTTGATAGTTCATAATGGGTCAGAATCTTCATTGGTAGTGGAGGTTAAGGAGAAATAGGATAGTGACCCCATATTACTTCAGCTGAAAGGTGCAGTTCATTAGCAAAGAGTTGAGGTTTTCGCCCAAGGGGGAGATGGTGTACTTCGTTATCAGGGTCGCTTATGTGTTCCTAAGGTGGGTGAGTTGAGATAACAGATCCTTTCAAAAACCCATAATTTTAGATATTCCATTCATCCAGGTGCCACTAAGATGTACCATGATCTACGTGAAGTATATTGGTGGAACGACATGAAGAGGGACATCACAGAATTTGTGGCTAAGTGTCTCGACTGTCAGCAGGTGAAGGTGGAACATCAGAAACCAGGAGGTGTGACTCATGAGATTAAAATTTCTACTTGGAAGTGGGAAGTGGTAAACATGGATTTCATTACGGGTTTACATCATACTCGCAGACAACATGACTCTATTAGGGTGATAGTGGATAGGTTCACTAAGTCAGCTCACTTCTTGGCATCAAGACTACAGATTTGGCAGAGGATTATGCCAGACTCTACATCAATGAGATAGTCAGGTTGCATGGGGTCCCCTTGTCTATTATCTCAGATAGAGGTCCTCAGTTTACATCCCATTTCTGAAGTCTTTTCAGAAAGGTCTTGGTACTCAGGTGAATCTTAGCACAATATTTCATCCGTAGACAGATAGTCAGGCAGAGCATACCATTCAGACCTTAGAGGACATGTTGAGATTTTTCCTAATCAATTTCAAGGGTGATTGGGATGATCACCTACCTCTTGTAGAGTTCACCTATAATAACAATTATCACTTCAGTATTCAGATGGCCCCATATGAGGCACTCTATGGGCAAAAATGTAGGTCTCTGGTGGGTTGGTTCAAAGTAGGTGAAGCAATCTTGATCGGGCTTAATTTGGTTCATGAAGCTATGGAGAAAGTTCAGCTCATCAGGAGAGATTGAAAACATCTCAGAGTCGTCAGAAGTCCTATGCAGATCTAAGGAGAAGGGCCTTAGAGTTTGAGGTCGATAATTGGGTTTTCTTGAAAGTGTCACCCATGAAGGGGGTGATGAGATTCGGCAAGAAAGGGAAACCCAGTCCCAGGTATGTAGGTCCTTACAGAATCCTGAAAAGGGTTGGTAAGGTGGCTTATGAATTAGAGTTGCCTGCAGAGCTAGCAGCGGTTCATCCAGTCTTTCACATTTCCTTCTTGAAGAAGTGTGTGGGTGATCCAACATCGATAATACCTCTAGAGAGTGGCTGTGAAAGATAGCCTCACCTATGATGAGGTTCCAATTGAGATTCCTGACCGTCAGGTTCGTAGGTTGAGGAATAAAGAAGTTGCCTCAGTAGAGGTTTTGTGGAGGAATCAGTCCATAGAGGGAGCTACTTGGAAAGCAGAAGCGGCCATGATGGCCAAGTATCCTCACCTCTTCCCTTTCGATTCAACCTCCGCTTGAGGTAATAGTCCTCTCTAGTATTTCAGTTAATTGCATAATTCAGTATTAGTACCTCGTTCCTTCAGTTATCCTTGCATTTCAACATAGTTGCATGTTCATGGAACTCAGTTCAGTCATATATTAGTCTCTAGTACTCAGTTGGTAGGGATTGCAACTCCTTCCCTCCAGACTCAGCTTGTTTAGCCTTCATTCAAGGACGAATGATCCCAATGGGGAGATATTGTAATACCTTAGAAATTCCAAGCCCAGACTTAGCTCAGAAAACCAGAAGAAAATAAAATTTCCAACTGTCAGTAGAACCACGAGTCACTTCCACGAGCCGTGGAACAGTCCACAAGTCATGGACTGGCCTCGTGGAACTCAGATCGAAGGACTACTCCTCTGAAGTCTGGACCACGATTCATGTCCATGGTCCATAGAAGTTTCCACAGACCGTAGATGCCATCAATGGAAAACTTATTCCAATAGCCTAGGTTTAAGTCTTCAGGAACCACGAGCGGGTTCCATGACCCGTGGAAGCTTTTTCACTAGTCGTGAACCCAACTCATGGAACCAAACTTCAGAGAACCACGAATTTTAGCACGTGAATCACGAGTGGGTTCCACGACCCGTGGAAGCTTTCACGAGTCCTGAACCCAACTCATGGAAGTCATTCCAGTAGCTCATATTTCCTACTCAGGAATCACGACAGGGTTCCACAAGCCGTGGAACTTCCCACGAGCCGTAGAACCCGTCCGTGGAACCTGAGATGCGAATTTCCAGCATGTTTAGCTCCGACTATAAATAGTCTTAGACTTACTTTATTAAGTCTATTTTCCCAAAAACAAAGTCAGACTTTTCTAAAACCGATTCAAGTCAGAACAGAGCGCCTTCTCCAAAGTTCCAAGCCTAGGGTTTTCTCCTTCAAGATCCTACTCCATATTCTTGCAGGGATTTTCATCTACTAGGTATGTGGATATTCATTAAGGGTTTAGTTCATCCTTATGCCCAAAACTCTCAACTCTTTACATCATTTTCCATGAATTCAAGAATTAGAGTTCCTACCCATATTATGAAAATCTTTCTAGAATTTTGTTATTTTGATTCTCATATGATATATATACTATTTTATATGATTGCAATACATTTTCAATGATTTGCATGAGTTTTCACCCGATTTTGGGAAGTTAAGAAAATGGCCCTAAATTGTAAGATTTTTCTAAAGTATCACATGTCCTTCGAACTCATTTCAGATTTTTAGTATGAGCTTTAAAAGCAGAATTTAACTAGTTTTTAGTCTACTACAGTATTTCAGAAAAACAAAGATTTTAGACTAGTCTAATCATGACCTAGAAACTCAGGATGTCAGTTTGGATTGAGCTATATTCAGTTTGGGAGTAGTATTTTAGCACCGAGTTGGACTAGGGTTCATCGTACCCTTAAGGTCCTAGAACTACGTTCCAACGTAGGATTATAAGTCCCCTATGTTGGGCACCAGATTTAGTGATCACGCCACAGCCATGCCTTTATACCCTGGCAAGGTAAATTGGATCCTCTTGACGGGGAGTATACATCAGACTCCATGTTTAGCTCACGTGGTTTATGTCGGTTAATAAGCTCTCCCACAGTATTAGATTCATAAGTGTACTCTAGTCCCTCAGTTACATTTATTTTCAGCTTTCAGCATACTTTCATGTTACTCCTGCATCTCAGCTGTTTTATGCATGATTATACATTTGGGCCTACGTACTACAGTTTAGTTCAGATTACAGCTTTCAGTATTTTTGGCATGTTTACATTTCAGTCAGCTTTGCATATCCCGCATGCTCAGTACATTAAAGTACTGACGCATACTCTATGTTGCATCCTATTATGATGCAGGCTCAGGTTTTTAGGTTCAGCCACGTGATTAGCTCCTACCAGCGCCACATCAATTTAGTCAGGGGTAAGTCCTCATCCTTCGAGGACATTTTATTATGCTTTTTGATTTAGTCAAATATTTTCAGTTTAAGTATTTTGGAGCTAGCTGGGGACTTGTCCCATCAGCTCATCAGTATTAGAGGCATTCAGACATAGAGTCAGTATTCAGTTGATTTGGGTTGTATTGTTTGAACTCAGTCATTTCTTTTAGATATTATCAGATATACTCTTTTAGCTTTGCTCATTTCTTAGTTATGCTTCCGCTTGTTTTTGAATTATATTCAGTATGCTTGTGATCTACCAGATTCAAGGTTATCTCGGGGTTACTTGTGACCCTCGGTCCCACATTACATCTAGGGGCTAGCCTTAGGGCGTGACAACAACCTTCTGGATAGTAATGACCTCCTGATTGATTAGGTTCTGAATTTGGTGCTTCAAATTGAGGCAATCTTTAGTGGTATGTCCAATACTTCCTAAACGATATGCACAATGTCGATCAGGTTTGAAGAATTTAGATGCTGGATTAGCAGGCTTTGGCTCGATTGGTGGAATTAGTCCAGCTGCTTTCAATCTCTCAAAGTGTTGTTCGGCTTCAGCTAATGGAGTAAAGAATCGGGGAGGTTTTTTCTCAAAATTTTGACAGGGAGGATTATAATGATTTTGGCGGTTAGGGGGTGGTGTTTAGTAGTTTGGTTGAACATAAAAAACATGATGAGAATTTTGTGAAGCTGTGGGGTAACTCTTTAATGGTGTGGTTTTTTTGGGGCTGGATCTGGAGGATTTATTTGATTTCATGGTTGGGCTGAAGGAAATAGAAGACACCTCTTCTCCTTTATTTCTTGTGAATCCTTGAGATTGTGGCATTGTAGGGACCTTGGTGATTTTTCCAGTCCTAAGACCTTCTTTGACAGTCTCACTAATTTTGACTAAGTCAGCAAACTTCGCACTGACCGCAGATATCATCTTGTAATAGAATTCTAATTCTTGAGCATGCATAAATACCACAACAATTTCTTCTTCGGTCATAGGAGGCTGGACTCTCGCTGCCTCCTTTCTCCATCGGTAGGCATATTCATGGAAGTGATCATTAGATTCTTGCTCGATACGATTTAGAGAATACCTGTATGGGACAACCTCCACATTGTAGGCAAATCTTCCAGCAAAATATTTGGCTAGCATACTCCATCCTGACCACTTCTTCAGATCTTGCAAAGTAAACCATTCTAACGCTTCTCCATAGAGACTCTGACTGAAAATTCTCATTAGTAGTGCTTTATTTTACTAGCTCCCACCATTTGGTTACAATAACTCCTCAAATGGACTATGATATTTCTAACGCCGTTAAACATTTCAAACTGTGGGATTTTGAATCCTTCTGGCAGACTCAAATCTGAATAAATGCAAATATTATCATAACTGTATTTTTCTTTATCAGGGGAACTCTGTGATTCCTTGATCTTGACAATCTCTTCTTTCATTAGCATCATATCCTTATCGTGCCTGTCATTCATGGATTTCAATTCCCCCTATTTTCCCTCGTAATGGTCAGTCTTGGATTTGTCTGGGAAGGTAGTATAGCTTTTGAGTGTACTGGCATAAAAAGTAGCGGTTGGCATAGTTTGGATAGGTGGCGGGTGTTGGACATTCAAAGTGGAATTTTGGTATGTAGGAGTAAAGTCTTGTGGGTTGCTGGCATTTGGAATGACAGTGGAAGGGACATTCTGAGAGATAAAAGTATTTGAAGGGGTATTTTGGTAGTTAGAAGGGAGATTCTGTGGATTGTATGCACTTGGAGTAGTATTTTGGTAGTTAGAAGGGAGATTTTGTGGATTGTATGTATTTGGATTGTTGTTTTTGTTAGTATGCTCAGTATGGACTTGGTACGATGAGCCAAATTGAGGTGGGTTACTGGAGATGGGAACTGTGGAAGGTGGTTAGATAGAAGCATATGGCGTGTTGTTTGGATGGTTTTCGACATTGGGAGAGTTATGAGGAGGAAGATGGAGCGGAGGCCTCATTTCGTTAGGAATCCTGGTGAATTCTCTGTTTTGTTGTATTTCTTTCCTTATCATAACTATTTGTTGCAGTATTTGCACCATAAGTGCGCTTTGATCCATTGAGATTGGGTCTGCTATGGCTATGTTTGTCAATCTAGGCTCCTCAGTATTGTCAGTCATTTTCCTTCTCTTCTTATCAAGCTACGATCAAGGGAGGATTCTACTTGCGAAGTAAGCTAGTTTTTCAACACAGATCAGTTTCTTAACTTTTACCTCATAAGAGAAAAATAACTCAAAAGATAATCATGTTAGATTTTGTTTACAATAAACAATGCAAGATATTTGACAGAAGGTAAGCAAACAATTGTTGCTTTTTTCTGAAGGTGAATTAATCCGCGGGTGGATTTTGATAAAAATGACTCAAACAGACAGAAATTTGTCCGTTAATTTGATAGAAAGGTTGGCTTGTTGCTCTTACACTTTTTATTGATAGTTGTTGATGTCAATAAAGTGACTTTTTCACAAAAATGGAAAAATTAAAATTTTCAAAGATAGGGGACGAGCCTCGAAAGGGCTGCCCACGTTGTTCAAATAAGGTAAATTAACTTTTCGGAGAGATAGTAATAAGATTTAGAGGGCTTTTCAGGAGGTTTTGATTTTTCTGAGAAACTTGAAAAACTCGAAGAATCGTTTGATCAAATTTTGTATTGTGGACTTGTATTTCTGCTTATGGGCCCTAAAATACTTTAGTAGGAGTGTATTAATTCACCTTCAATTGAAGCAACACGCAGTCACACAAAAGTAGTTATATTGCATAACATGTAAGCAATTCATAGCACGTCCAATACAGATATGTGACCTTCTTACGCCAAAGGTAGGCCTAACGAATTGAAGGATATATGTTGTTTGTAAGACCTTCCATTGCCCCAAAAATATATTATATACAAATTGATCAAATTGAATCGAGATACAAAATAGGGAAAGGGATATATAATAAATATTAGTCCCACGCATGGGTACAATCTTACACTAAATCACTGTGGGAGGTCCTTCATTTTCGAACTTCTTGGACTTCTTACAATTGCAAATGCCTTTCGGATGAAGATCTTAAAAAGACTATCTAAATACGTTCCAACCCCGAGGGACAATGGTTCGTCCAATCCAACATCACATCCTTCAATTAACACATAAGGGATGATTGTTCTTTCGGGTCGTGGGCCCTTTCGAACACAAGGTTGTCTTCTAATGGACTTAATATCCCTTGGATATTAAGACATCTTAGGCCAATGACTATTTTTGGGATTTGGATTCGCTCTATCCTAGGTTTACTAGAATAGGTTTCAAAATTGACCGGGAACCCGGGCGGACAACCACGGGCTAAAACAATAAGTAACCGTTAACTGACCGCAGATCAACTACTTCACTCGTCTGTTTTGATAAATTGTGTTTTTTGTTAAGAACGACTGTAAATACTTGCATAATCACCTCTTCACCCCTAATGTTATCTAATGCTTTGCTAAGAGAGGCGGAAGATGCCATGAACATTTTATAATTGCGAAAAAGTAAATAAATAAGGAAAGCAATAAAATACTAATTATTATAATCCGAATAGTTAGTCAAATAAGAGTTAGTTAAAATCATTTTGGTTAGAACCTAGTTAAATTCCCAGCAGAGTCGCCATTTCTGTTTTAGAAAAAAATAATATGTTGTTTCGACTTTAAAAATTATTTCAAAAACTAAGTTAAAAACAATTCTCAAAATAACTTTAGATAAGCAAGGGTCGCCACTTACTTTAATTTTAAGGAAAAATCAAGAAAACCTTTTTAAAAAATTTCTAAAGTTTAAAACAGATAAAAACTTCAAAAAATTAGAGATTAAGGGTAAGCGGTTCAGACTAATACTCTTAGAAGGGTGTTAAGGCACCAAAAGTATCTGCTAACTCGCGATTTATCACGATCCAAACCACCGTGACTGGCACTCACCCAACCCCTCGGGCGAGCAAACCATCACTACGCAGAACTTAACCGTTCTAACAGCTCAAAACCAGAATGCAAGAAACAAACTAGCAAATCAAAATAGTCTAAAACTTTATAAATAACCTGCAGAAAATCCCTCCCTAGAATCTGAAAGTCATCGTACCAAAATGCTACCTAAAATCTAGAGTACAGGGATGCAACCCCAAAATAAGCAATAGTCTAAGCCCAAAACAAGTGGGTTACAACCAATAGGAAAGAAACCAAGGTAGCTCGATCAAATAGCTCACCCTTGATATCTTGAAGTGTTAGGCCTACAGGTGAGGTCGTGCATCAACTGGCGAAAGATTTTTTGTACTCACAAAAGAAACACAAGTGCAGTATCAGTACACAACTATATTGTACTGGTAGGATCATCAGCCAGTTCCAAATAAACAGTATATGAGCAGTACAAAAGTCAAGTAAAAGTACAGAAAAATATGTAAACAGGACAACAAGTATTCCTAGACTACAAGTCTCTTCCTATATTGTCCCCACATGTAACCCACTTTGTAACCATGATCAACCATCAACAATCCACAATCAATAACTAGTATTCCATTTTACATAGACGGGACCCACCCTGGGATCCCCCTAAACAACACCTAAGTGTTAACGTGCAACCCGGTCTACACCAAGACCAAACTCACGAATCAAAACAATAATGACCCAGCCTCTCAAGGAACATATGCATAATCAGAAATCATAAACACAACCTGGTCCACTCATGGAACCCAATCAAAATGCAACAATGCAATAATGTAAACCCATACCAGGCGTGGTACTCGAGCCAACCATTAGTATTTCTGTATCAGGCGTGGTACCCGAGCCAACCGTTAGTATTCTCATACCAGCTTTTGTACCTGAGCCAACCGAATATCACACAAAATCCACAGTCACAAACAATGAACAATCAACACTTGTAAACCCATAAGCAATAACACCTAGTTCATTTCACAAGACTGAAAACAGGACTTTTGGACATTCCTAAATCATTCCCTAATCAACGCAAACCATACAAATACTTAGACAAAAGTACACAAATATACAATGCATACAGGAATCATTAACCATTACCTACCTCAAATAATCAAGCTCTGCAGTTCCAGAGCTTTCCCTTTCACAGGATCCCTCGCTTGTTCTTCGTCTAGAAACAACACATAAACACTATAATTAATTAACTGGCCTAATTTACCTGGATTATACAAAATCTTAATCCCCAGGCCAAACCATGATCATTCCAACCCTTTTTGGGCTTTTCCTCCATTAATTCACCTAAGATTATCATTTATACCAATACATTTAGAGAATTAAAGCTTGGTGATCATTACCCATTAACTATAAACAATACCGAAGAACTCTAGCACCTTAGAATTCCCATTTTTCCCCGGATTCTACAATCTTAGGTTATTCCAAACCTTTCCTCAAGTTCACTCCTAGCAATTCTATAGCATAGGAAAGATATTAGAAGTTTGGGGAGTAGAATCCTTACCTTTAGGATGAAAAATGGTGAAAACCTATAGAAATCACCCCAAATTGCCCTCTTCTTCTCCTAAAATATGTTGACAAAAAACTAAACTGTTTTGGAGTCGTCCGCTATGGCAGAACATGACCAACGTTGAATGCCTCTTATCTTTTCTGGTGCTTCTCTTACCAAGTCCACGCCCAAAGGATTTACATCGCCTTCTTCAAACCACCCTATAGGTGACCTACAACTCCTCCCATACAGTGCCTCAAACGGTGCCATGTCGATACTGGAGTGGTAGCTATTATTGTATGAGAACTCACACATTGGTAGAAACTGGTCCCAATGACCCCCGAAGTCAATCACACATGCTCTTAGCATGTCCTCCAATACCTGAATCATCCTCTCCGACTGACCATCAGTCTGAGGATGGAAGGTTGTACTAAAGGTGAGTTGAGTGACCAACTCCTCATGCAACTTACCCCAAAACTTAGAGGTAAACTACGTACCCCTGTCTGAAATGATAGACAGTGGTACCGCGTGCAATCTCACAATCTCCTTCACGTAGATCTTAGACAATTGTTGTAAATTAAAATCCACCCTGACCAGAATAAAATGAGATGACTTGGTCAGCCTGTCAACAATAATCCAAATAGAGCCATAATTCTCCAATGTATTAGGAAGACCCACCACAAAATCCATGGCTATTCTCTCCCACTTTCACTCTGGAATGGGAATTCTCTGAAATAGTCCTGCAGGTCTTTGGTGCTCATTCTTTACTTGCTGGCAATTTTGACACCTAGACACAAAATCATCTATGACCCTATTCATTCAGGGCCACCAGTAAAGCTGTCTCAAATTCCTGTACATCTTGGTTACGCCCGGATGGATCGAATACCACGAACCATGATCTTCTGCCAAGATTTTCTAAATTATATCATCAACCCGAGGAACACAAATCCTCCCTCTAAAATTTAACACGCCGCCCGAATCTAACATGGTGTCCCCCGACTCTTCAAATATTGTCTGGCTTTGAAGCCTGCTCAACTACGAATCCTGGAACTATTTAGCCTTTATCTCCTCTATGAATATGGATTTGACCTCAATACTGACCAATACTCCACCTTGTTATGAAATACCTAAGTGCATGAACTTAGATTCCAACGCCTGAATCTCCGTAGCATGTGGTAGTTTGGACACCCCCAAATAAGCCAAACTGCACATGCTAACTGTCTTCCGGATCAATGTGTCTGCCACCACATTAGCCTTATCTGGATGGTACTAAATGGTCACATCATAGTCCTTTAACAACTCCATCCACCTTATTTGCATCAGGTTCAAGTATTTCTGAGTGAAGACATATTGAAGACTGCGATGGTTGGTGAACACCTCACACTTGACACTATAAAGATAGTGTCTCCAAATCTTGAGTGCAAACATCACCGCTGCCAACTCCAAATTGTGAATCAGATAGTTTCTCTCATGCACCTTCAACTGCCTAAAAGCATAGGCTATCACATTCCTATCCTACATTAACACAACACCCAAACTAGAATGTGAAGCGTCACAATAAATAATAAAGTCCTTACCTTCAACTGGCATAGACAAAATATGAGCCATGGTCATAAGTGTCTTGAGATTTGAAAGCTCTCCTCGCACTTGTCGGACCACACAAATGGTATGTATTTCTGTGTGAGCCTTGTCATGTGAGTAGCAATAGATGCAAAATTCTTAACAAACCTACGGTAATAACCTGTGAGCCTAATAAAACTCCTCACCTCAGTCACAGAGCTAGGTCAGGACAAACTCTTGACTACCTCTATCTTCTGGGGATCTACCATCACCCCCTTTTATGACACTATATGCCCCAACAAAGCAACCAAAGTCAACCAAAACTCACACTTAGGGAACTTCGCATAAAGCTTTTGACGTCTCAAAATGTCCAACACTATACGGAGATGTTTAGCATGCTCCTCCCTATTCTTGGAGTAGATCAATATATGATCAATAAAAATGATGATGAACAAATCCAAGTAAGGTTTAAACACCCCATTCATCAAACTCATGTACGCTGTTGGTGCAATGGTCAACCCAAACGACATTACTAAGAACTCGTAATGTCCATACCGAGTTTGAAAAGTAGTCTTAGGAATGTCCTCAGGCCTAATATTTAACTGATGATATCTTGACCTCAAGTCAATTTTCAAAAACACATATGCACCCTGTAACTGGTCAAAAGATCATTAATACGAGGTAAAGGGTACTTATTCTGAATGGTAACCTTGTTCAGTTGCCTGTAATCTATGCACATACGCAGACTACCATCCTTCTTTTTGCACAAACAAGACCCGAGCACCCCATGGTGAAGCACTGGGATGGATAAATCCCTTATCAAGAAGTTCATGAAGCTAAGACTTAAGCTCCCTTAACTCTGCTGGAGCCATACGATAAAGAGGGATAGAAATTGGGCGAGTGCTCGGCTCCAAGTCAATACAGAAATTGATATCCGTGTCCGGAGGCATACCAAGCAAATCCACTGGAAACACCTCTTAAAACTCTGAAATAACTGGAACTGACTCAATAGAGGGGGACTCCACACTATCATCCTAGAGATGAGCCAAAAAGGCCAGACACCCTCTGTAACACCCCAAAATTTGATCTAGCTTTTAAACTTAAGAAATCTGAGAA
This sequence comes from Jaltomata sinuosa, assembly GCA_003996215.1. NCBI lineage: Eukaryota > Viridiplantae > Streptophyta > Magnoliopsida > Solanales > Solanaceae > Jaltomata > Jaltomata sinuosa. The sequence goes on along the minus strand of QJPP01003105.1, from coordinate 142,297 downwards.
TTTTGAATGTTTCAAAAATTACAGGTCCAAATCATGAACTGTGGTTTGAACCATGAGTTGTGAAATAAACTCGTTGTTCTAGTCTGTTGGTTCAGTCTCTAATTTGGGAACCACAAGTTGGTTTTACGGACCATGGTTCTGACTACGGCCCATCCTGTCAACTCGTGGAATCAGACCAGAGGGTTGACAATTTCCCGAGGTTTCACGACTAGTTTCTACGGCCCGTAGTCTGAACTATGGACCATCTTGCTAACCCGTAGAACATGTTCAGAGAACTGCAAGTTTCCCAGAAACTAGAAGTTAGGTCTACGACCTGTGATTCATTGTCTAGGTTCATCCTGTTGACTCGTAGTTTGGCTTCTGCAGCCTATTTAGTTGGCCAGGAACTATGGATGAAAAACATGAGCCATGGTTTGATCTACGACTCGTGAAATCCGTCCATGGTCCCTGAAAGTCAACTTTTTCCAGCTCTTTCCTAATTATGTCCCAGGGGTATTTTAGTTATTACCTACCCTTTTAACTCCTAAGTGAGGTCGTTTTGGCCATTCTTAGTATGATTTCTAACCCTATTAGCCTAAGTCTTTTCTCATTACCTCATTCACCTCCCAAAAAGGAAAAGGATTCCTCTCAAGCTCTAAGTCTCAAACTCCAAGTTCAAGCCTCCTTTCTTTTCAATTTCAAGTGGGTTAGCTTCATTCAAGGTATGTGGGTATTCAAAAATGGGTTTATTTCACCCTTGTGCCCAAAACCCCCAATTCTTATTTTGAATTATGATCTTGTGAAATTAAGGTTTTGATCTAAATTGGGGAAAAGTTTATGAAATCAATTTTTAAGCATTAATTCATAGTTTATTATGGTTTACTTATGATTTGATTAAGATTCCTTAATTGGTTTCAAAATCCCATGTATTAAAGTTGATTTCTAGCATGATTCCATTGAATTGCATATTTTCAAGTGAAGATTTGACATGTTTAGATGACATGGTTATACGTATTTATGAAATTACATGTCTAATTCTTCAAGTATGAATTTAGAAAGAAAAGTATGTTTTAAATTATGGATATGCTAAGCTTCAAGAAGTTATGATATGAGAATTGTATGATACCCGATGTGTCTTCATCATTTTCAAACAAGATTTGGCATGAGATTATGCCATTATGATTTTATGAGCTATATGTATATTTTGGGAGTATTATTTAGCACTGAGTGATGAGGGTTCCACTACCTAAGTCCAAAACTACGTTGGCAGCGTAGGTTATGAATTGACCTATGGGCTTATGAGAGTGGTTCCATATCATGATCATGGTGTCTTGTGGTTTAGTGGGCATTAGGGCATCTTTGCCAACTAGGGTTATATAGTTGGATATGGTGACTCGTTCCTTGGCGGGGTTCGAGTCAGCTTTTCTAACTAGGGTTATATAGTTAGATTCCATATGGCTCGCATGGTCTATTGTCGGTTATAAGAAACTCATGTATGAAAGTTTTGACCTGTTTAAGCTTATGATATCTATTTTGAAGTTTTGACTCTCATCTCACGTTTACCATTCAAATTATGATGTTTACTTTTTGTATTTATCTTTGCATGAACTAAGTTTCTATTCATGTTTTAAGTATGTTTTCATCATGACCATGCATATCTCACATACTCAGTACATCCTATAGTACTAACGCATATCTTGCGCTGCATCTTTTTAATGATGCAGATTCAGGTGTTTCTCATTAGGCTCGTGGCTAGACGAAGACGAATATCCAGATCTTGTTGGTTAGTCCTCATTATTTAAGGTCTAGGGTTATCCTAATTATGTTGCTCATCTTTCCTTCAGAATCTCGAGTTAGTTGGGATCTTATCCCATTAACTCTATTTGATAGTTAGAGGCATTTCAGACATAGATAGTATTTGAGTATCTTTTTTTGGATTTGTGTGACTATTTGACTCAGTTATCTATATACTTGATTTTGAATCTTCTTACTGTGCTTCCGCTTGTTTATTGTTTTGCCAGAGTTATGCTATGACCAAAGTTTAGCTTGGGACACTCATGGTCCTAGGTCCCTTATTATGTCTAGAGGTAGCCTCAGAGCATGACAAACTTGGTATCAGAGCCTCAGGTTCAAGACTTGTACGTTTGAGATTATGCCTCGACATGTTATGCCTCACCGAGTTGCTCAAAATGCTACTGCTCCAGTTTTGGCCCCCGAGGTCACAAATGAGGAATTCAGGAATGCCATCCTCTTGCTAGCCCAGACTATGGCCGCCCAGGCCAATCAACCAAATCCTATCCCCAGCCAACCTTAAGGTGGGGTAGCGTCTCGAGTTCATGATTTTATCTGTATGAACCCACCTGAATTTTGGGGTTCGAAAGTGAGTGAGGATCCACTTAGTTTCCTTAATGAGGTAAAGGAAATCTTTGATGTTATGCAAGTGGTTGGTGTTGATTATGTAGAGCTCGCATCCTATCAACTTAAGGATGTAGCTCATATCTGGTTCACGCAATGGAAGAGAGCTAGAGCTAGGGACGTGATCCTTATGACTTGGGAGTATTTCGAGAGGGCTTTCCTTGATCGGTTCTTTCCCCGAGAGTTGAGGCAAGCTAAGGTAGAGGAATTTGAGAACGTAAGGTAGGGATCGATGTCAGTCTAAGAGTACAGTTTGAAGTTCACTCAGTTGTTTAGGTATGCCCCCTCTATGGTGGCTGACCCACAAGATCAGATGAGTAAGTTTATCTATGAGGTTTCAGATATAGTGAAGAAATAGTGTAGGTTTGCTATGCCTTTGAGTGACATGAGTATCTCCAGACTTATGTCTCATGCTCACCAGATCGAGAGAGACAAGCTTAGGGAGATGGCTAGGGAGAAAAAAAGAATCAGATCCGAGGGTTTGGGATTTAGCCACCAGAAGCCCGGAGGCAAACATCGTTCTTCCTTTCAGAAGAGGTCATCAGGACTCATACATTCTACAGCCATTACTCCTTCGCAGGCCTCCAGGCCCCGTCATGATTAGTCCGATAGAGGTGCAATCTCTTATATGCAACGGAGTGGTGCAAAGGGGCCTTCTTTCCCCATTTGTACCAAGTGTGGGAAGAGTCATCCCAGTGAGTGTCTAGCCAATTCAGGGAATTGCTTAGGGTGTGGTCAGGATGGACATCGGATTAGAGATTGCCATTCAACTAAGAAGGGACAGGGAGGTAGTAGAACTCAGTCTACCCTAGCAGCTTCAGGAGGTCGACCAGCCCAGTAGGGCACAACTTCTAGTTCTGGTGGTCAGTGCCCGAACCACCTTTATGCTATGTCCTCTCATTAGGACCAGGAGAGTTCACTAGATGTTATCACTAGTATGTTGAAAGTCTTCTCTCTTGATGTGTATGCTTTGTTGGACCCTGGTTCCTCCTTATCTTTTGTGACCCCTTATGTAGTATGCAAATTTGAAATTTGTCCTGAATTTCTTTTGGAACCCTTTTGTGTGTCTACTCCTGTTGGTGAGTCGATCCTAGACAAAAGAATCTACCAAAATTACCCCATCTCAGTCCTTCATAGAGTCACTTCAGCGGATTTAGTAAAGTTGGAGATGACTGATTTTGATATTATTCTTGGTATAGACTGGTTGTATGCTTGTTATGCTTTGGTTGATTGTCGTACTCGGGTTTTCAGTTTCAAGTTTCCAAATGAACCCGTCTTAAAATGGCAAGGTTGTCCCCCATTCTCAAAAGGTCATTTCATATCTTACTTTAAGGCTAGGAAGATGATTTCTATGGGTTATGTTTATCATATAGTTTGGGTTATGGACACGGAGTCCAAGACCTTATCCATTCAATCTATTCCTGTTGTGAATGAGTTTCCAGAAGTTTTTCCCGAAGATTTACCCAAAGTCCCTCCTGAGCAGGAGATCGACTTTGGGATAGATCTTCTTCCATGTACGAATCCTATCTTTATTCCTCCCTATAAAATGGCTCTTGTGGAACTTAACGAGCCAAAGGATCAGTTGAAAGATCTTCTTGATAAGGGTTTCAGTAGGCCTAGCATTTCTCCATGGGGTGCCCTGGTTTTGTTTGTACGAAATAAGGATGGTTATTTTAGAATGTGTATTGACTACTGCCAGTTGAACAAGGTCATAGTTAAGAATAAGTATCACATTCCTAGGATTGATGACTTATTCGATTAGCTTCAAGCTGCTAGTTTCCTCTCCAAGATAGACCTTAGATCCGATTATCATCAGCTTTGTATTCGAGAGTGTGATGTTCCAAAGACAACCTTCAAAACTCGATATGGTCATTATGAATTTATTGTTATGTCATTTGGTCTAACGAATACTCCTGCAGCCTTTATGGACTTGATGAATTGTGTGTTCAAACAGTATTTGGACATGTTTGTGATTGTCTTTATTGATGATATTATTATCTATTCTCGGAGTGAGGAGGAGCATGAAGACCATTTGAGGGTCGTATTGCAAACTCTCAAAGACCGGCAGTTATTTGCTAAGTTTAGCAAGTGTGAGTTCAGGATGCAGTATGTTGCTTTTCTAGTGCCATATTGTGACTAAGGATGGTATTCAAGTTCTCTCAAAAGATTGAGGCATTAAAGAACTGGCCTAGACCTACTTCCCCATCTGATATTAGGAGCTTTTTGGGTTTGGCTGGTTACTACACGAGATTTGTGAAGGGGTTTTCTTCCATTGCTGCCCCTTTGACTCGATTGACTCAAAAGAATATTAAGTTTCAGTGGTTCGACCTATGTGAGGAGAACTTTCAAGAATTGAACACTACATTGACCACAGCTCCGGTGTTGACCCTACCCGAGGGTTAGGATGATTTTATGGTATATTATGATACTTCCAAGATTGGATTGGGTTGTGAGTTGATGCAGCGAGGTAAGATAATTTCTTATGCTTCTAGACAGCTTAAGGTTCATGAGAAGAAATACCCTAGGCATGATCTTGAGTTGGAAACTGTGGTCTTTGCTTTGATGATTTGGAGAAATTACTTTTATGAGGTGCATGTTGATGTGTTCACCAATCATAAGAGTGTTCAGTATGTGCTCTCTCAGAAGGAGTTGAATCTTTGTCAAATGAGATGGCTAGAGCTCCTTAAGGATTATGACATGAGTGTGCTTTACCATCTGGGTAAGGCCAATGTTATGGTGGATGCACTTAGTAGATTGTCCATGGGTAGTGTGTCCTTAGTCGAGGACAGAAAGAAGGAATTGGTTAAGGAGGTTCATAGGCTTACTCGGTTGGGAGTTCGCCTTATGGACTCAACGAAAGGTGGTGTTATTGTTCAGAATGGTTTTGAATCATCCTTGGTAGCTGAAGTAAAATCAAAGCAAGAGAGTGATCCCATCTTGCTTCAGCAAAAGTATGCAGTCCATCAGCAAAGGGTTAAGGTTTTCTCCCAAGAGGGAGATGGTGTGCTTCGTTATCAAGGTTGATTGTGTGTGCCAGATGTAGAGGGATTGAGATAACTGATTTTGACTGAGGCTCACAGTTCTAGATACTTCATTCACCCTGGTGCCACCAAGATATATCGTGATCTACAGGAAGTCTATTGGTGGAATGGTATGAAGATAGATATAGTCAATTTTGTGGCTAAGTGTCCCAACTATTAGCAAGTGAAGGTGGAGCATCAGTGACCGAGTGGCATGATTCAGGATATTGACCTTCCTACTTGGAAGTGGGAAACGATCAATACAGACTTCATTACTGGTTTGCCTCGTACTCAAAGGCAGCATGATTTTATTTGGGTGATTGTCGATCGGATGACCAAGTCATCCCACTTTTTGGCTGTTAAGACTACCGATTCAGAAGACGATTATGCCAGACTCTACATTCGGGAGATAGTCAGACTGCATAGTGTTCCTTTGTCTATCATCTTAGACAGGGTTACTCAGTTTACATCCAAGCTTTAGAGATCATTTTAGAGAGGTCTTGGTACTCAAGTGAAGCTTAGCATAACTTTTCACCCACAGAAGAATGGCCAGGCTGAGCGTACTATTCAGACTTTGGAGGATATGTTGAGAGCATGAGTGATTGATTTCAAAGGTAATTGGGATTATCACTTACCTCTTATCGAGTTTGCCTACAATAACAGCTTTTACTCTAGCATCCAGATGGCTCTTTATAAGACACTTCATGGTCGGAGGTGTAGATCTCTTATTCGTTGGTTTGAGGTAGGTGAGGCAGCTTTGATTGGTCCAGATTCAGTTCATGAGACTATGGAGAAGGTTTAGCTTATTAGGGAAATATTGAAGACCGCCCAGAGTCGACAAAAATCATATGAGGATGCAAGGAGAAGGGAATTGGAATTTGAAGTTGATGATTGGGATTTTATGAAAGTGTCACCTATGAAGGGTGTGATGAGATTTGGCAAGAAAGGGAAGCTTAGTCCCTTCTATGTTGGTACTTATTGGATTTTGAAGAGAGTTGGTACTGTTGCTTATGAGTTGGATTTGGCAACAGAGTTAGAAGCGGTTCATCCAATTTTTCATGTTTCCTTGTTGAAAAAGTATGTTGGTGATCCGACCTTGATAGTTCCTTTGGAGGATGTAGGTGTGAAGGATAGTCTTACTTATGAGGAGGTTCCCATAGAGATCCTTGATCGTCAGATTCAGAGATTGAGAAATAAAGAAGTCACTTCGGTAAAAGTTCTTTGGAGAAATCAGCTAGTCGAGGGAGCTACTTGGGAAGCAGAATCAACCATGAGAGCCAAGTACCCTCATCTCTTTCCTTCTGATTTTATTTTAGCTTGAGGTAATAGTTTCCTCCTTAGTATGTTCCTCCGATTCTATTTCATCAATTCCCCTCATGATCCTAGCATGCATTCATGTTTTGAAGTTGATTCAGTCATGCTTTAAGTTTAAAAGCTCAAGTTTCATGTTTGTTCTTCAGATCTTATGTGTTGTTGACTAGTTGGGATGTTTTCTCTTCAGTTTTCCCTTGATTAGCCTTCATTCGAGGATGAATGATCCCAAGGGGGGATATTGTAACACCCCAGAATTTTATCCAGCTTTTAAACTTAAGAAATTTGAGAATTCTAAACTTTTCAAAAATTATGGGTCCAAATCACGGACCATGGTTTGTACCACGAGTCGTGAAATAAACACGTGGTTCCAGTATGTTGGTTCTGTCTCTGGTTTAAGAACCACGAGTTGGTTCTACGGACCGTGGTTCTGACTACGGCCCGTCCTGTCAACTCATGGAATCAGACCAAAGGGTTGACAGTTTACCTAGGTTTCACGATTGGTTTGTATGGCCCGTAGTCTGAACTACGGACAGTCCTGCTAACCCGTAGAACGTGTTCTGAGAACTGCAAGTTTCCCAAAAACTAAGAGTTGGGTCTATGACGTGTGATTCATTCTATGGGTCCATCCAATTGACCCATAGTTTGGCATTTGTAGCCTGTTCAGTTGGCCAGGAACTACGGATGAAAACAAAGAGTCGTGGTTTGGTCACGACTGGTGGAATCCATCTATGGTCCCTGAAAGTCAACCTTTTCCAGATTTTTCCTAATTATGTCCCAGGGGTATTTTAGTCATCACCCACCCCTTTAACTCCTAAATGAGGTCGTTTTGGCCATTCTTAGTATGATTTCTAACCCTATTAGCCTAAGTCTTTTCTCATTACCTCATTCGCCTCCCAAAAAGGAAAAGGATTCCTCTCAATCTCCAAGTTCAAGACTCATTTTTTTTCAATTTCAAGTGGGTTAGCTTCAATCAAGGTATATGGTATTCAACAATGGGTTCCTTTCACCCTTGTGCCAAAAACCCCCAATTCTATCTAAATTGGGGAAAAGTTTATGAAATCAGTTTTTATGCATTAATTCATGGTTTCTTATGGTTTATTTATGATTTGATTAATATTCCTTAATTGGTTTCAAAAGCCCATGTATTAAAGTTGATTTCTAGCATGATTTCATTGAATTGCATATTTTCAAGTGAAGATTTGACATGTTTAGATAACATGGCTATACGTATTTATGAAATTGCATGTCTAATTCTTCAAGTATGAATTTAGAAAGAAAAGCATGTTTTGAATTATGGCTATGCTAAGCTTATATAGCAGTAGACTTTGGTATCAGTCCAGAAATCCTCCCAAAGCCTTTTTCAATCTCTATGCTTGTTGGTAATTCAGTCATACCTAGACAGGTATACAAAAATTATTTGGTCACAGTTTCTTAGAAAGTCACTTTAGCGAATCTTGTAGAGTTAGAAATGATAGAATTTGATGTTATTCTTGGCATGAAATGGTTACAATCGTGTTATGCCTTAGTCGATTGTAGAACTAGGGTAGTTTGGTTCTAATTTATCAAATAAGCCAGTCTTAGAGTGGAAGGGTAATACTTCAGTGCCTATAAGTCAATTTGTCTCTTACTTTAAGGCCAAAAAATGATTTCTGAAGGGTGTATCTATCATTTTATTCTGGTTAAGGATTCAGATTTCGAGACCCCAACTCTTGATTCAGTCCCAGTGATTAACGAATTCCCAGAAGTATTTCCAGAAAATCTTCCTAGAGTTCCTTCCGAGTGAGACTTCAGAATAGATCTCCTTCGAGACACCCAACCTATTTAAATTGCACAATACAGAATAGCTCTAGTTGAGCTTAAGAAGTTAAAGGAACAACTGAAGACCTTCTATAAAAGAGCTTCATCAGACCCAGCATCTCTCGATGGGGTGCTCTAGTCCTGTTCGTGCGTAAAAAAGATGATTCTCTCAGGATGTGCATCGACTACCGTCAATTAAACAAAGTCACAATCAAGAATAAGTATTCCAATCCCAGGATTGATGACTTGTTTGACCAGCTTTAGGGCTTCAATTGCTTTTCTAAGATAGACCTCATATTCGGCTATTATCAACTCAGTGTCAGAGAATGTGACATTTTGAAGACAGCCTTCAAAACTCAGTATGGTCACTATCAATTTGTAGTTATGTCTTTTGGACTAATGAATGCTCCTACAACTTTTATGGATTTGATAAACAGGGTGTTTAAGTAGTACTTGGACATGTTTTTTATTGTTTTTATTGATGACATCCTTGTGTATTCTCAGAGTGAAGAAGAGCATGCAAATTATTTGAGTGTTATGTTGCAAACTCTCAAGGATCGCCAGTTATTTTCCAAGTGCAGTATGTGTGAATTCTCATTAAAGTTAGTTGCCTTTCTTGGTCATGTGGTGTCTAGTGAGGGCATCTGAGTGGATTCGGAGAAGATAGAGTCAGTGAAGAACTGGACCAGACCCACTTCTCCTATAGACATTAGGAGCTTCTTGGGTTTTGCTAGTTACTACCAGAGGTTTGTTGAGGAATTTTCATCCATAGCTTCCCGATTGACCAGATTGACTTAGAAAAAGGTTAAGTTCAAGTGGTCATATGAGTGTGATAAAAACTACCAAGAGTTGAAGACCAGGTTGACCACAACTCTAGTTTTAACTCTACTGGAGGGTTTATATGGCTTTGTTATGTATTGTGATGCATCTAGAGTTGGCTTGGGTTGTGTCTTGATGCAACATAGTAAGTTCATCGCTTATGCCTCCAGACAGCTTAAGATTCATGAGAAGAACTATCCAACTCATGACCTTGAGCTTGCAGCAGTTGTATTCGTCTTAAAATTTTGGAGACACTATTTGTATGGTGTCCTTATGGATGTGTTTATGGACCATAAAAGCCTCCAGTATGTGGTCACCCAGAAAGATTTGAATCTTCGTTAGAGAAGGTGGCTCAAATTCCTCAAGGATTATGATATGAATATGCTCTACCATCCGGGTAAGGACAATGTAGTGGCTGATCCACTTAGTAGACTGTCTATGGGTAGTGTGTCACATGTTGAATAAGATAAGAACGAATTAGCTAAGGATGTCTGTAGGCTTGCTCGCTTAGGAGTTTGCCTGACGGACACAACAAATGGCGATGTGATAGTTCAGAATGGGTCAGAATCTTCTTAGAAAGAGCGTGATCCCATATTACTTTAGTTAAAAGGTGTGTTTCTTCAGCAGAGGGTTGAGGTTTTCTCCCATAGGGGAGATGGTATGCTTCACTATCAGGGTCGATCATGTGTTCCAAATATGTATGAGTTGAGGCAATGGATCCTGACAAAGGCTCATAGCTCTAGATATTCTATTCATTCCAATGTCACTAAGATGTACTTGATCTACGAGAAGTCTATTGGTTGAATGGCATGAAGAGGGATATTGCAGATTTTATGGCTAAGTATCCCAACTGTCAGAAATTGAAATTAGAACATCAGAGTCAGGGAGGTGTCACTCAGGATATAGACATTCCTACTTAGAATTGGGAAGTGATCAATATGGATTTTATTACGGGTTTACCTTGTACTCACCAGTAGCATGACTCTATTTGGGTGATAGTGGACAGGGTGACTAAGTCAACTCACTTTTTAGATGTCAAGACTAAAGATTTAGAAGAGGATTATGCCAGACTCTGCATCTATGAGATAGTCAGATTGAATGGGGTAACCTCGTCTATCATCTCAGATAGGGGTACTTAGATTACATCTCAGTTTTGGAGATCATTTCAGAAAGGGCTTGGTACTCAGGTAAATCTCACTGTAATATTTTATCCACAGACAGATGGTCAGGCAGATCATATCATCCAGACATTAGAGGATATATTGAGGGCTTGTGTGATCGATTTCAAAGGTAATTGGTATGAACATTTACCTCTCATAGAGTTTGCCTATAATAACAACTTTTATTCTAGCATTCAGATAGCCTCATATAAGGCACTTTATGGGCGGAAGTGTAGATCACCTATTGGCTCGTTTAAGGTAGGTAAAACAGCCTTGACAGGGCCATATTTGGTTCATGATGCTATGGAGAAAGTTCATCTCATTAGGTAAAGGTTGAGGACTTCTCAGAGTCATCAAAAGTCCTACGCAAATATGAGGAGAATGGACTTATTGTTTGAGAATGATGATTGGGTTTTCTTGAAGGTGTCACCCATTAAGTGTGTGATGAGATTTAGCAAGAAAGAGAAGCTTAGTTCAGGTATGTGGGTCCTTACAGAATTCTGAGGAGGGTTGGTAATATAGCTTATGAGTTAGAGTTGCCAGCCGAGCTAGCAACGGTTCATCCAGATTTCTATGTTTTGTTGTTGAAAAAGTGTGCTAGTGATTCGCATCAATTATGCCATTAGAGAATGTGGGTGAAGGAGAGCCTCACCTATGAAGAGGTTTCAGTTGAGATTCTTGACCATCAGGTTCAAAGGTTGAGAAATAAAAAAGTCGCTTCAGTGAAAGTTCATTGGAGAAATCAGTCAGTTGAGGGAGCTATTCGGGAAGCAGAAGCAGCTATGATTACCAAGTACCCTCACCTCTTCCCTTCTGATTCAGTTTCAGCTTAAGGTAATAGTTCCTCTCTAGTTTTCTCAAATCCCTCATGTGTATTTCCCTTCAGTTTCATGTTCCCTCAGCTATTCTTGCATTTTCAGCATGCTTTCATGTTCTTAGAAATTAGATCAGTCAGAAATCAGTTTATATTCACTTGGTAGGGATTGAAGCCTTTCCCTTCAAACTCAGCCTGTCTACACTCCAGAAAAATCTAAGCCTAGAACCAGCTCAAAAATCCTAAGTGTGAACTGTCAAAGTAACAGTCCAAGAACCATGAACGGTTTTCACGAATCGTGAAAGGGTCCATGAGCCGTGGATAAGCTTCGTAGAAAGAGTCCTCTAGACCACACCTCTGGACCCTGATCCACAAAAAGGATCCATGGACTATGGATGCGATGCCCTTCATGAAAACTGACCTGAGTGTCAGTCTCCTCACCAGAAACCATGATAGGCCTCTACAGGTCGTGGAAAGTTCCACAAGCTATGATTTCCCCTCGTGGAACTCAGAACTGCAACTGGTCAAAAAGGGTTAGGAACAATGAAAGGGTTCCAAGACTCGTGGAACCATCCATGGGTCATGGTTCCTATCCGTGGAACCCATTCAAAATATTTCAGCAGTTTTTATTTATTTGTTCCAAGGGTATTCCACACCTTTCCTACTCTCTTAAAAGGCTAAACCCTGTCATTTTAACTAGCCTAAGACCAATTATTAAGCCTAGATCTACCCAAATCCCTCATTTTCTCAGATTTTATTTGACACTTAGCAGAATACAGCATAAAAAAGTGTTCTTATTCTCCAAAGCAGAAACCAGGGTTCTTCAATTTCAGGCTCCAAACCCAAGGATTTTTTCAAAGGTTCTATTCTCACGTATGTGGGAATTCATCAATGAGTATCATTTCACCCATTGAGTCCCTAAGTTAACTCAGTTTCTCAGTTTCAATTAGTTTTCGGAGCCTAGGATTCCTCAATTGAGTGAATTCCTTGTATTTCAGTTTCTTTGTGATGTATGAATCTTATTGCATGTTTTGTTTGAAACCTAGCATTGTTGTGTACTCAGAATTCTCAAACCCTCTGCATGTTGTTGAATTTATGACTTTGAACTATGATTATGAATTGCATACATTATTCAGAATCTAGCATTGTTAAAAGTAGTTCATTTCCTCGAGATGGTGGGTTATGAACACCCAATAAGTTTAAGACTTCATTCATTTTTAGTCATATACTCAGTTCGTTCAGAATTACATGATTAGAATGCTTTCAATCTCATTATTATTTTGCATTTTCAGGAAGTCAGTATTTTGAGCTATCTAGTATGTCAGCTTGTTTCTTTATTCAATTAGGAGTAGTAATTAGCACCGAACGAACGAGGGGATGAAGGCTCACCCATCAGTTAGGCTGACATCTTTAGTAGAATTCCCTAAGTCATAGAACTACGGCACCACCGTAGGTTCTAAAGGGTCACCCATCAGACCAGGATTGACACCTTAGTCTTTTTTAGACATCAGATTAGTGATTCCACCCCCAACCAATGTTCGTACCCTTGGCAAGGTATGAACTCCCTTCCAGCCAGAGTTACAGGTTGTCCCCATAGTTAGCTTATCTTGGGGTATGTCGGTTAACAATAGCTTCCACAGTTCAGATTCAGTTATTACATTACCTTGTTGTAAGTTATTCAGTTTTAGTATTGTACAGTTGCATATTTTCTGCTTTCGATATATGTATCCCTTACCAAGCGTGGTACCCAAGCCAACCGATATGTATCCCATACCAGGCGTGGTACCCGAGCTAACCGAATGTCACACGCAATCCAATAATCAATAATAACAAACAAAATCACACTTGTAAACTAAACAACCAACAACACAAGTTCATTTCACATGATTGACAACCGGATACTTAGAAATTTATAATTCCATTCCCTAAACCATGCAATGAACATATAATACTAAGCAACAGTTACAATGTACACATATCGCAAATGGCAAAACAACAACCACCACGTATCTCAAATAGCCTGAAAGCTCTACTGGATCGGAGCCTTTCCGTTTCCTGAAGCTTTTGCTTGTCCTTGGTCTAAAAATAATTACACATAATACTAAAATTAGTTCAAATGGCCTAACAACCCCTGGATTATACTCAAATCCTAATCCACAGGTTAAACCATGATCATTCCATCCATTTCAGGGATTTTCCACTATTAATTCACCTAAAACTATTATTTTTATGAATACATTAAACACTTTATGATATTTTAATCATGAATAAGCAAATGTAATCACAACCCAAGAATTTTTACACCCTAAAATCCCTATTATACCAGATTTACCATCTTAGGTCAAGTAAAACCTTTCCCAAAGACCATAATTATCTATTCTAAAGACTGGGAATTGAAGTACTAAAGTAGGGGAGTAAAATCCTTACCTTTACAATGATTTTTGGTGGGAAAATGAGTTGAAATTGCCCAAATCGCCTCAGCCCTTCCCCAAAATGTTCTTGGAAAATTTTCAACGTTTTTGGGGGAGTTTATGCATTTACAGTGACTTATTCTTCTATAGTGGTCCTCGTTCCACTATAGCGGAACTCACCCACCATGGCGGTGCTTACCGACTTGACTTCCGCTACAGTGGGAATTTCTCCACTATAGCAGTCATTATTGTAGCATACTGTAAGCTATTATAGCACTTAACATGGAACAGAACCTTGGGAAATCCCCCAAAATTTCTCATTTTACAACACACTTCAAATCCTAACATTCTGAACCAACCCTTTCACATCAACTTCAATATTGGAAGTTCTACTCGCCTGAATTCACTTCCGAAAAGTCTCTCAGACTCCTTAGCATCTTAGATAATGAAAAAACTATCTCAACCTACGACATTTTATCCAATCTTTGCATGGATTTCCCTAGACCACACCTCGCTCAAAATTCATCCGAGACTAGCCTAGCCTAAAATTTCTAACTCCCAAACTCGGAAGTTTTCTAACCTGATTATTCACATAAATGGTTTACCCATAACGATAGAATAGGTTGTTACAATAGATACCAATTCACCCATCGTTCATCCCCGAATGATCAAACCCAAAAAAGATGAGCTAAAAGAGAGAAAAGGGTAGTACCTGAATTCTCAAACAAGTGAGGGTACCTGTCCCACATGTCCTTCTCGATTTCCCAAGTGGTTTCCTCTATCAGACAATGTTTCTATTGAACCTTCACCGATCTAATTTCCTTTGTCCTCAACTTTCGTACATCCCAATCAAGAATAGCAATTGGCTCCTCCATGTACTAAAGATCCTTATCTAGCAAGATTGAATCCCACTTAATAATGTACTCCCTATCCCCATGGTATCACTTCAGCATGGATACATGAAAGACTGGATAGACTCCAGACAAACTGGGTGGTAGTGCTAACCTATAAGCCATTGGCCCTACAATCTTGAGAACCTCAAATGGACCAATATACCAAGCGCTAAGCTTGCCCTTCTTGCCGAATCGCATTACCCCTTTTATTGGAGACACTTTCAACAACACTTCTTCACCAACCTGAAATTCCATGTCGCTTACCTTGTGATCTGCATACTCCTTCTGCCTACTTTAGGCTGCTTGCAACTCGGTTTGAATACCCCTCACTTTTTTTTCGAGCTTCCTTTACCAAGTCAATGCCCAATGGTTTCACATCGCCTGCCTAAAACCACCCTATAGGTGATCTACATCCCCTTCCATAAAATGCCTCAAAATGTGCCATATCAACATTGGAGCAATAGTTGTTGTTGTATGAGAACTCACACAATGGTAAGAACTGGTCCCAATGTCTCACAAAATCAATTACACATGCTCTCAGTATGTCCTTCAATGCCTAAATTTTCCTCTTTGACTGTCGTCTGTCTGAGGATGGAAAACTATGCTAAAAGTAAGTTGGGTGCCGAACTCTTCGTGCAACTTGCCCCAGAACTTAGAATTAAACTGCATACCTCTGTCTAAAATGATGGAGACTCTCACCCAATGCAATCTCATAATTTCCTTAACATAAATCTTGGCCAACTGCTATGAATTATAATCCACCCTGATCGGAATGAAATGGGCTAACTTGGTCAGCCTGTCCATAATGACCCAAATGGATTCATACTTTCTCAAGGTCTTAGGAATACCCACCACGAATTCATGGCTATTCTTTTCCACTTCCACTCAGAAATAGGCATTCTCTGAAGTAATCCTACATGCTTTTGGTGCTCATACTTAATATGCTTACAATTTTGACACTTAGGCACATTATCAGCTATGTCCCTCTTCATCCTAGGCCACCAATAAAGTCACCTCAAATCTTGATATATTTTGGTTACACCCGGATGGATTGAATACTGTGAACCATGAGCTTCTAACAACACATTCTATATCAAGTCATCAACACGGGGAACACAAATCTGCTCCCTAAAGAATAACACCCCACTAGCATCCAATGTGGCATCCCAAGCCTCCCCGAATACCACCTTGTTCCAAAGTTTGTTCAATAGTGCATCCTAAAACTGTTTAGCATTGATTTCCTCTAGAAATGTGGGTTTAACCTCAATACTGGCCAACTCCCCACCCTGTTCTGAAATGCCCAACTAGATGAACTTGGATTCTAGAGCCCGAATCTCCCTAACCAAGGGTCGTTTGGATACCCCAAACAAGCCAAACAACCCATTCTAACAGCTTTCTATCTCAATGCATCTGCCATCACATTAGCCTTACTCGGATAATACTGGGTGGTCACATCATAATCCTTCAACAGTTCCATCCACCTCTTGTATCTTAGGTTTAAATACTTTTGCGTAAACACATGTTGCAGGTTGCGATGGTCTATGAACACTTCACCCTTGATACCATAAAGGTAGTGTCTCCAAATCTTGAGTGCAAAGACCATTGCTGCCAACTCCAAATCATGGATTGGGTAATTCTTCTCATGAGGCTTCAACTGCCTAGAAGCATAAGCTATAACATTCATGTCCTGCATCAACATAGTACCTAACCCAAATGTGAGGCATCATAAAACACAATGAAATCTTTACCTTCGATCGGCAATGATAGGATGGGAGTTATAGTCTGAAGTGTCTTGAGCTTTTGGAAGATCTCTTCACACTTGTCAGATCAAACAAAAAGTACCTCTTTCAGCTTCAACCTTGTCAAGTGAGTAGAAATAGAAGCAAAGTTCTTGACAAACCTGCAATAATAGCCTGCAAGCCCCATAAAACTCCTAACTTCAATCACAGATCTAGGTCGGACCCAACTCTTAACTTCCACGATCTTTTGGGAATCCACCATCAACCTTTTTTTTGAAATATATGTCCTAAGAAGGAAATCGAAGACAACTATAATTCACACTTCAAAAACTTGGCATATAATTTCTGGTGCCTCAATATCCCCAGAACAATGCGAAGATGCTCGGCATGTTCCTCCCTAATCTTGGAGTAAATCAAAATTTCATCTATAAATACAATGATGAAAGAATCCAAAAATTATTTGAAGACACCATTCATCAAACTCATGAAAGTCGTCGGTGCATTGGTCAACCTAAATGACATTACTAGGAACTCATAATACCCATACCAAGTCTGGAATATCATCTTAGATATATCATCCAGCCTAATCTTTAGTTGATGGTACCCTGACCTCAAATCAATCTTCGAAAATATGGAAGCACCCTGCGACTAATCAAAAAGGTCATATATGAGAGGTAAGGGATATTTATTTTAGATGGTGACCTAGTTCAGTTTCCTGAAGTTAATACACATCCTCATACTACCATTTTTCTTCTTTAGAAATAATATCGGAGCACACCAAAGTGAAGTACTGGGACGAATATAGCCCTTATCTAAAAGTTCCTGAAGCTGAGTTTTAAGTTCCCTCAACTCTATTGGGGCCATATGATAAGGAGGAATAGATATTAGGCAAGTGCCCGGCTCTAAATCTATGCAGAAATGATATCCCTATCTGCAGGCAAGCCAGGCAAATCCTCCAGAAATACCTCCTAAAATTCAGAAACCACTGGAACTGACTCAATCAAAGGGGACTCCACACTAACATCCCAAAAATAGCCAAGAAGGCCAAACAACCTTTCCCCACTAACTTTCTAGCTTGAACAAAGGATATGATCTTAGTCGACTTAGGCCTGTACACACCTTCCCACTCTAGTTTGTCCCTACCTGGAATCTCTAGAGTTACTATCTTAGCATTACAGTTTAACACAGCATGATATGGAGACATCCAAGTCATACCTAAAATAACATCAAAATCCAGTATATCCAGAATAACCAAGTCTGCAACCCCACAAACACCACCGAACAAGTACGATACACATGGGTTGCCACCACAGACTCTCCGACTGAGGTAGAAACATAAATAGGGGAATCAAGGACATCACAAACTAAATCTAGACCTAAAGCAAATTTACACATACATACGAATATGTGGAACCTGGATCAAATACTACAGAAACCATCCGATCACATACTAGAATTATTTTCCTTGTTATCACAGCGTCCAATGCCTCGGCCTCAAAGTTCCCTGGGAATGCATAATAATGGGTCCTATTATCAATTCGAGCAACCTCTCTGACTGGATGTGATACTCCCCTGACTGCACCACCATTCCCTCTGTACCCACGACCTCTCTGAAAGTTACCTCATTCACCCTGTGGATGACCCCTGCCATTGCCACCTCCACCTGCCAGAACCACAGCCTTGCGCTGCTGCTGAGTCTGATTCCTATCTACTTGTGAGGGTATTCCCTCTTAAAATGATTTGGATCACCGCAATGAAAGCATCCACGGTCAAGAAAAGGCATGCTAGTGGAAGTATAAAAAGCCCTCTGGCCTCTAGGAGCTAAAAACTGCTGATTGGCTCCTAAACAACCACCCGCAGAAGCTGGCAGGGATAACTGAATAGGATGAGCCAAATAAACATGTTAACTGTGACACCTGGAGTAAGAACCACTGCAATTACATTCGTTCTGGTACTTCTTACCTAACACCTTAGCCTGCCCAACTTGTCTGAACTCCTCCAGTTTCATCACATAGTCTGTCACTTTATTAAAACTCTTCCTTGCCGAGGTCATATGGATATAAAATACCTGCAACTCAGTATTCAGGCCCTTAACATACAAATAAATTCTCTCCTCCTCAGTACCCAAAAAATAAGTAGAACAACGTGACAAGGCATGAAACTTAGCTTCATAATTTGAGACAAACATATTATCCTGCTCAAGGGCCAGAAACTCATCTTTCTTGCGATCTCTCAGAGTGTGAGGCATATATTTCTCCAAGAACAGGGCATAGAATTTATCCCAAGTCATCGGAGGCAAGGCTGAAGGTCGACACTCTACATGTGCCCTCCACCACTGCTTGGCATCACCTTGTAGCTGAAAAGTAACAAATTCTACCCCATGTTGTTTCACAATCCCCAACTTATGCAGCCTCTCATAGCAATCCAAAATAAACTCAAATGCATCCTCCTTCTCTGTACCATGAAATGTCAAAAGGTTTTAGTTTCAAGAACTTGGTCAGCAGCTCATGCTCGGTCCCGATCATAACAGGGGACTAGCATCAGACAAAAGAAGGCATCAGTACCTGACATTGCATCCTTATGGAGAGACACTGCAATAATTAGATGAGCTCCCCAAACCTGATATGTTGTCCCAATAGGGGTGGCCCTAGTACCTACCAGCCCACTCAGAAAATCCCACACCTAATGGAATACCTCGAGTGATATAGAGGGAAAGCATGCACCTCCGGTTGTTGCCGCCCCTCCTGCTCTTCACCCTCCTCAAGTACAACCTCAACGTCTTCCTCAACAGTATCCTAGGGTTAGGGAGGGGTCACCGCTCTTGGCTCAGCCACTGCTTGAGCTTCACCCCTGGCAGGTGTTACTCTTCCTCTGCCCCTGTCCCTGCCCCTTCCTCACCTTTTGGTTGCAGGCCTCGCAGTGAACAACTACCCTTGCTCCACTACGCCTGGTGTCAATCATCTGTGGACAAAAGAGTGAAGGGAGTTAGATATCAATTTCGATCACCAGATACCAATTAGAATCGAGTTATAGCATGAAGGAAGAAAGAAGAGATAGTTGTCTAAAGTCCTATAGCCTCTCAAAGAAAAGTACAGACGTCTCCATACCATTCGGCAAGACTCTACTAGACCCATTTTGGTATGACGAGATCAACGAACCTAGGAGTCTGATACCATATTTGTCATGACCTAACTCGCTGCGAGTGGCACCCACCTAAACCCCCTAGATGAGCGAACCCATAAATCAACTAACACTTAGCAAAAATAATAGCTCAAAACTTGTAACGACCAAATCCATCGTTATTTCAAGAACTACGACGTCATGAAATTTTGGAAAATGAATTAAAATATTTTCAGTATTAAGTAGGGTAAGGTGATGGAAAATTTTAGATTTTTAGAAATTATCCGGGCTGACGTCACTCTGCTATAGCTGTATTTTATCCGCTATAGCAAAACCGCAATGGAAGAAGGCCATCCGCTATAGCATAATGACGGGGGGAAGTAGCCTCAAAATGGTATTTTAATAAAAGATTTCTCCTTCTCAGTTGGGAAACATACGAGGGTTTCTCCAAAAACCCTCCTATGATGCTCCAAGACTTGGGAACAATGGGGAGGAGGGATTATGACTGAAGGGATGCAGAAAACAAGATTCTAGGATCGTCATCCAGCTGGGAATGCTTTCACGGAGCCAGAAAATGCAACCTTGCAGCTGCATAGCATCTAGGTGCTAGGTTTTCACTTTTGAGTAGATAGACCTGTTTGCATTTGTACTTATTGTATAGTTGAAAAGGAGAATCCATGATTAGGCCTCCGGGCACGGAGTCTGGTAGATTCGGTGTTGGTTATGTGTGAACTAGGAATTATTGAATTGAATAGTGGGAAGATGAGATATATTTTTGGGTTTTTCATGTTGTCTTGATATGGTGAAATGATAGGATATTTGGGGATTGGGATGTCGGAAAGGTTCGGGGAATCGGGATTTGCTTGGGGTAATTAAATGAGTAATAAAAATGGAGAATTTCTAGATAGTGTTTGGGCTTATGAATAGGATAATAATGAGTGGCCAAATCACCAGGGTTAAGGGGTGGTTACCCACATTAAGACTATCTAGGAAAGGGTTCAAAATCAATGTAGTTACTAAGATGTGCTAATAAAAAGGGTGAACGAGATATAGTCTTTGAACGGATTCAGGACTAAGTTATGTGCCTGGGAAAAAGGTTAGGTGATGGTTATTGATTCATGTATGCTTTGTGTGTTTGTGTACTCATGTCTAAGTAAGTATATGGTTTATGGTTTAAGAATGTTCAAAAATCATATTTTCAGTCTTGTGAAATGAACTAGGTGTTTTGCTTGTTGGTTTACGAGTGTTGTTTGTTCATTATTGTGACTGTGAATTTATTTGACATTTGGTTGGCTCGAGTACCACGCCTGGTACGGGATATACTAATGGTTGGCTCGGGTACCATGCCTGGTATGGGATATACTAATGGTTGGCTCGGGTACCACGCCTGGTACGAGATATACTAACGGTTGGCTCGGGTATCATGCCTGGTACGGGTTTACTTTATGGTATTGTTGCATTTTTATTTAATGGTTCCCTGAGTGGACTGGGTTGTGTTATGATTTGTGGTTGTGCATTTGGGTCCTTGAGAGGCATGGTTGTTATATTGCTTTATGAGTTTAGTCTTGGTGTAGACCGAGTTGTATGATTAACAGTTAGGTGTTGTTTAGGGGGACCCCAGGGAGGGTCCGAGCTGTATGAAAAAGGAATGTTTCTTGCGTCATTAATTGTTGATCACGATTATAAAGGTGGATCTCATATGATTGATAAGCTAGGGTAACGACTGTGGGTCTGGCATTGCATTGCTAGATGGTATAGTCACCTTGAGGGAATTATCTATGGACCCTAGTGGGTTCAGATACTTTTGAGTAGCATCATGAGAGTAGTGGGTCTGGATTGACAGTGACTGGGTTGTTCTGGGTGCATAGTCAGTAGGGTGACTAGGATAACGGAAGGGTAGTCCAGGGGACTTAGTGGCTGAGTTAAGGGTAGGTGACTTGGTAAGTCTAAGGTTAGGTAACTTGAGAAGTCTAAGGTTAGGTGACTTGGGAAATCTAAGGTGAGGTAACTTGGGAAGTCTAAGGTTAGTGTGATCCGGAAGTCTTGACAATGAGGGAGTTAGCAGTGGAAGGAAAAGAAATGGTTTAGGTCTGAATTGTAGTTAGAAGGGTGAACGAGGTTGGGTCTGGATAAAGGAGGATGTTGGAGGATGGGACTATTTTTGGTTATTTTCATGTTTTTCCTAGTTTCTTATATGACGGTAGGAGTGGATTCGGGTCGACCAATGATGTCTACCAGTATGTGTGTGTATTGATTCTACTCTTGCTATACCTTTCTGGTATAGTCTGGCTGCAGGGTTGGTGATATTTCATAGGTACATGACGAGGTATCTCCAGCAACTTCTGTCCTTCGATTCTATGATGGAAGTTGTGTCTTTTTTACTTTTTCTGCATAAATTCTGTAGTAGCCCTTGTACCTGTTTAGACTAGGTCCTAGGGAGGTTGTTGTAAAGTTGTAAAAATAGTTGTATTATATTTCTTCATAAAAGAGTTTTCCTGAATAAAAGGTTGTAAGGTTTTCATGTATTAAAAATGAAGGTTGATGGTTATACTTGAGTTTTTCTGCATTTACCTGTTGGACGGGTGGTAAGGGTTCATCTGTATAGGTGCATAGAATTGGCGCCCGCACGGTCCGGTAGGTTGGATCGTGACAAAACTAGATGCATTAAATTAAACTAGCATTCATAGCTAAAGATACTAATAATAAAGATCATGTGGAAAACACCCCTAGAATCTGAAAGTCATGTACCAAAACATCTACTAATGTCTAGAGTGCAGGGATGCAACCCCAAAAATAAGAAGTCTAAGTTTGAAACAATGGACTAGAAATAAGCTAGATGAAACCATGGTATCCCAGAAGAAGCAGCTCACCCTTGGATAACGTCGGGACTACAATTGAGGTCGAGTAGCAGCCGCCGAAATATATCCTATACTCATAAAAGGAAAGCAAGTGCAGTATCAGTACACAAAATCATAGCGTACTGGTAGGATCATCAGCCAGCTTCAATAAACAACATATGAACATATAACTAAAGCTGAGTAAAGCAGGACAAAACATGTATCAACAAGCCAGAAATGTAACCCATACTCTCAGTTCTCCCCCTAACTTACCAGCTACATGAAACATGCCAATGACCACCTCAAATAACAACAATTACAAACAAACCAACTCTTTTCAAGCAACCCGGACCAACCAAGGTTTCCTAGGACAACACCTACAGTGTTCAACATGCAATTTCGAACTACACAAGGACCAACCCCATAATTAAGTACAACCACCTGACCACTCATGGGATAATATGAAACAATCACAATTCAAGTAATAACCTGGTCCACTCACGAAACCATCAACAGAATACAATCAAACAAGTATAAACAAACATGTACCATGCGTGGTACCCGAGCCAACTAATATAGAACCTATACCAGGCATAGTACCTGAGCCAACCGATATATGTATCCCATACCAAGCATAGTACCCGAGCTAACTGATATGTATCTCGTACCAGGTGTGATACACGAGCCAACAAAATGTCACACACAATCCAATAATTAACACTAATGAACAAAATCACACTTGTAAACCAACAAGCAACAAGATAAATTAATTTCACATAATTGACAATCGAATACTTAGACATTCATAATTCCATTCCCTAAATCGTGCAATGAAAATACAATACTAAGCAACAGTTATAATGTACACATATCATAAATAGGAAAACAACAATCATCACCTACCTCGAATAGCCTGAAACCTCTACTGGACCAGAGTCTTCCCGTTTCCTGAAGCTTTCGCTTGTCTTTGATCTAAAAATAATTACACATAATACTAAAATCAGTCCAAATGGCCTAACAATCCCTGAATTATACTCAAATCCTAATCTCCAGGTCAAACCATGATCATTCCACCCATCCCAGGGCTTTCCCACCATAAATTCACCTAAAACTATCATTTTCATAAATACATTAAGCAATTTATGATGGTTTAATCATGAATAAGTAAATGTAATCACAACCCAAGAATTTCTACATCCTAGAATTCCCATTACACTAGATTCCACTATCTTAGGTCAAGTCAAACCTTCTCTAAGCCCGTAATTCTTTATTCTAAAGTCTGAGAATCAGAGTACTGCAGAAGGAAAATAAAATCCTTACCTTTACGATGGTATTTGGTGGAAAAACAAGTTGAAATTTCCCAAATTGCCTCTGCTCTTCCCCCAAAATGTTCTTGGAAAATGCTGAAGATTTTTGGGTAAGTTTCTGTATTTACAGTGACTTATTCTCTATAGCAATCCCCACTCTGCTATAGTGGTGCTACCATAGCAGAACCTGCTCGCTATGACGGTGCTGACCGGCTTGACTTCCGCTACAACAGGAATTTCTCCACTATAGCGGTCATCGTTGTAGCACAGTAGCAGTTGACACGGAAAAGAACCTCAAAAAATCCCCCAAAATTGTCCATTTATGACACACTTCAAATCCTGACATGTCGAACCAACTCTTTCACGTCAACTTTGATATCAGGAGTTCTACTTATCCGAATCCACTTCTGAAAAGTCCTCCAGACTCCTTAACGCCTTAGCTAATGGAAAACCTAGCTCATCCTACAATATTTTACCCAATACTTTCCCGGATTGCTCTAGACCATACTTCGCTCAGAATTCATCTGAGACTAGCCTAACCCAAAATTTTCTACTCCCAAACTCAAAAGTTTTCTAACCCAATTCTTTGCACGAATGGTTTATCCATAATGATGGAACAGGTCATTACAAAGGAGTGGCTCTAATACCATTCATAATTATCCATCCCGCTAGTGATAGTGTCCGTTCTGGGCCTAGGCTTGCATGACTTTAAAATGTATTACTAGGAAGTAAGGTTTGCTTACTTATATACCTAGAATCTCTCCTATATTTTACCGATGTAAGACTTCTAATTCTAATCTGGGGTGTAATAGTCTGTTGCGGCTTGGTTGGCTTTGTAATATTTTTTTTCATATTCGAGTTTATTTTCATTGTTATTCTTTTGATTTGTCTTGGACTTAATGGGTGTAACGATCCGTTCGATTGTTTCAAGTATCAGTACTTCATTTTGCATGTCATACGCTTTAAATCTTGTGCTATATTATTTTTGACTTGATTGTAAATTTAAGGTCAATCTTACGTCGTTTAGTTCACTTTCGGTGAAGAATTTATTTTGGAATTCCGACATTATATTATCTGAGATATTAAATTTACATTGGGAAAATAAGCTTTTTTGGTAATTGGAAAGTTTCATTAGATTCGTATTATCATTTGTGACCAGTGTGAACTTTGAGAAGTGATTTATATTTAAGAGATACCTTGACAAACTAAAGTTTCAAATAAGTGTGCATAATACCTAACTTCAATCAAGAATAGAGCCAAATCTATAAGGAATTTGGAGAAGTGCAAAACATGAAAGTTGTAGCCCTTTGAAGCTCGTTTTCAATGCAATAAACCGTTTGTCAATTGGAGTTATGTACAAAAGGTTATGCAGAATTTACTGAAGAGTGTCTGACAGAAAAATATGAATCTTGAGGTACAGCCTGTGAGGAAATGGTACTAGTCGCTGAAGTACCTGGGGGATGTTTAAGAACCCAAATAACAACTATTTTCTTGAGAAATGTTGAGCTTAAGCTTGAGAATAAATGGAGATGGAGCTTGGGGATTATCCTACCAACGAAGGTGAGTTTATATAGTATTTTGATCTTATTTTACTCATTATACATGGATTATAACATCAATTTTATCTCATTTCCTCCATCAATTTATGATTTGGGTTGATTTAAAGTGGGTTTTGAACCTTAACTTGAAAAGAAAATTTTCTTCTAAGACTTGAATTGAAGATTTGGAGATTATATTTACCATTATCTCATGGAGTATCATACTCAAATTTGGTGATGTTTCATCCATGAAAATCTTAATTTTTAAAATTTTAAGTTTGAGTTGTTCATGAACTCAAGGACACCTTTAAGTGAGAATTAAATGGACATTTGGGGATGGTAATGAACTTCAATTGACTTGATTTTTAAAATAGAGTGCTTGTAGAATATTAGCTCACCAAAAATTTTACTCGGGTTTGGATTTCAAGAATTTGACCCAAGGGTTGACTTCTTACTTTGATCGTTGTCTTTGACTATTTTTTTTTTTTTGAATTTGTAAAAATATGTATCCTAGCCTAATTTCACGTGCTCTTTCACATTTTGGATAGTATTAAACAATTTGAGATCTTCATGATCAATTTTTGGTCACTTCTTGATCATAGTACTTTGGAAATTTTGACGCTATCAAGCTTGTTACTATCAAAGGCTTTGTTTGTTAACTTTGAGCAAGTGCTTGATCATAGTATTTTGCCAAATGTGAAGTAGGGGAGACTTGACTACTACTCACTTGCTCTCCATAATTAAAATATGAATTATTTATTGTGAACTTGTTGTGAAGACCATTATTATGTTATAACTGAATCTTAAGTTTTTGAATTATTTCTTCTATTTAGATTTATTAAAATATTTGATATAAAAATGTGAGATATTTGAGACATTCAAATTTTGAGTTGAGATTTTTCTTCTCTTTAGATAACTCATTGAATTGACGTGGTAAATCATTATTGTTTATTGATTGAGCACTTATGTCATTTTATATATTTCATAGGATTTATTTGGAGTTGTTTTCTTTTACTTGAGCTCTTATGTTTTAAGATAAGTCATGATAATTATAATGATTGTCATATTGTCTATGGCAAAGTTTGATCTTGATGAATTTATACTCGATGTTTAATAATAGAAACTATTATATACTGTGTAAAGGTGAGGGCCTATGATTATATTTGGTCTAGCCTAGGTGAAGGTGAGGGCCTATGATTATATTTGGTCTAGCTTATATGAAGGTGAGGGCCTATAATTATATCCCACCCCACCCAAGAACGCTTATGTCATAGGGGAATCCTAACTATTACCATTTTCTATTATGGAGATGTGTGTGTAGAAGAAGCAGTATATTGATAAAGAAAGTTTTTTCCGAAGTCAAAATAGCGATTAGGTTGAAAAAATAAAGGATTTCTAACCATCTTATTATCCTATAACACTATAACATAGACCAATTAAATGAAACTAAAAAAAAAAAAGATGATAGAGAATCCGTTGAGAAGTTTACCTGTATCCAAGGTATCTATTCTTACTATAATACTTTGTTTTAACTGTATCGCACTATGTATCATTTGATAACCCTCAAAATCTTCCATCTTTGGTTCAAATCAAATTTTAACTGGAAGAAATCTAGACTATGAGAAGATAAGGGCCTATGATTATAATTGATCGAGCCTAAAAAAGGGTGAGAGCTATGTTGATTATTTAGTCTAGCCATACGAGCCGCTAAGGACTTATAATTGAGTTATGACTTGCTGACGAGATCTTTGAGTGAATTCTCTATTATGCACATTATAAGATATTGGCATCTATTCCATACTAATGAGATTTGATAAATTTGGTATGTCTATTGCACTTTAGATCAACTGAAAGCAGTAAGAACAGTGAAATGATCGGTGATCCTAGGGAGTGTTGTAGACACTCACCCCTACAATTTTCTTACAGGTTTTACTTTTTATGTCACGATGGGCATTTCTTAGTCCTGTACGGTGCTATCTCTCAATAATGTCGAGTCGAGATATGATAGAGTCTATCATTTCATATTTTATTTTTTAACTTTTATTGTTGAGCTTAAATCTCGTGTTGTATTTTAAAACTTCAATATATGCTCCATGACTAGTATGAGGATTTTGACAGGTTTTGGTTTCATTTTTTCTATATTTTAAACACTTATATTAAATGCTTCATTTATATCACTTTCACACATTTAAATTATCTTTTTCTTGATTAAATATTTCAAACATACTTTTACTTTTTGGACTTGATTGTTTCTTTCACAAAATGGTCAATCTGCATTAAACTTGTTGAAAAGAAATAATATTTTTAAGAGATCCGCCTAAGGAATTGTGGCTCATTAGGTGCATCGACGTCTCATGAAATATGGGGAGTTACAATGGCCCATATGTATTGTTTAGTTTGGTTTCAGTTGATTTACTCGATCAAGTGAGGCATCAGGTGCATCATGCCTTCCCGAGTTTGGGGCATGATAAAGCCAACATAGATAAAGCCAAAATATGTTGGCTTCTCATTCACACAGAATCACATCTCATGCAATAACTTATTCTCCTTCACATGACGCAGAAGCATATAATGGATTATCTATCCATTGAATTTGCGATATTCTTATATTTTTCTAAATTGTTCAAAACATGAATGCTTGAACCTTCTCTTAAGTCTTTGATCTTTTAGAATTTGTTTAAATTCATAATACATCATCATCCTAGACCTAACAGAGATCTTTTTGTTGAAAATGATCCAAAGTCATGTCCAATGCATTAATTTTCCTTGCACAAAATGGCAAGGACATAGAATCAACAACCTCGGCACCATCTCTCCCATTACCCTTCTCAATATCATTACTATCTTTAGGTGTATTTGCTTCACCGCCCTCGTCAACATATTGATCGATATAATTCATTGTGTCGGAGTTTGACTATGGTTCATCTTCTACAACTTTTTTCCTTTTAAAAATCCTTGTAACCTCTTTAATTTTCTTTTCCTGGCACTAGAACGATTGTTTACCACACATCCTCCTTTACTTCTAATCATTTTTATGATCTATATAAAAAAGATTGTCGTTGATCAACTATGACATAAAAAATACTAATCGATCATAAGTCTATTAATACTAATCGATTCCAAGTTTATTAATAAAATAAAAATTTACAATAATAGAAACAGAGAAATGCACAATCAAAACAAGCAAACTAAGCATGATTTCTCCACATATTTGACAATTAAATAGGCAGCAGCACCATTATAATGAACAAAAATTCAAAAAAAAATCTAAAATTCTATACATAGGAATCAATAAAATATGGAAAAAATTGCTACAAAATCAAGCAAATCAAGTATAAATAACACACACTTTCAATAAACAAAAACTTTAAATTCCCCAAAAAAAAAATCATGAACACTAATGTTCAGTCCACAAAATGAAGCAGAAAGAAAAAACATCGATATAAAATTTAAAATGATCGAAAGAATAATTAAACTTACCCGAGGACGATGAAAAGAGAGCTTTGATGTTAGAGAAGAAGATGAATCAAAAATGAAAAAAAAAAAGTCAACAGTTTAAGGTAGAAGTGGGAAAGTCAAGAGCAAGATGAGAGAGAAAGAGAGTTGTATATATCATAAGAAAATAGAAAGGAACTTGGATGTATTTTAATAGACTTAAAAAATTATTCAAAACTTTGCAACCGAAAAGGAATCCGACCCCATCATTTTCTATTTTTCTTAACCATAATCCTAAAAAATAAAGAAAAAAAAGGAAAAATTACTTGACATAGAAAAAAGGAGGTCATAATTACTATACATGAGCAATATTTGCAATAACTACCATCTATAGATAAGTATAGCTATGTCCCTCCCCTATCTATCCCTATCTCACTCGCCCCTCCCCCCCCCCTCGCTCTTCCTTCCTCTCTCTCTCTCTCTCTCTTATTCGCTCGCTCTTTCTGTCCCCTCTCTCTCTCTCTTTCATTCTCCTTCTCTCTCTCTTCTAGTTCAGGGGGAAAATACTGACAAGAACAGTAGATTTTTTATTAAATACAGCCACGAATCCAACTGAATCAATGAACAAAGCAATGTCCGATGCATAAGTGGACAATGATGTCTTAGGTTATGATCCAACAGTACTACGTCTAGAAGCAAAGATGGAAAGAATCATGGGCAAAGAAGAAGGGCTGTTAATTTGTTCCTTCAAGCACAATTGGAAATCTCATTTGTTTGCTTACTCATTGTAAAATTAGGGGAAGTAAAGTGATTCTTGGTGACAATTCACATATTCATGTGTGAAAATGAAGGGATTTCGACTATTAGTGGCGTTCATTCAAGAACATTGAAGAACAATGAAGATGGTACAATGGATATTGGAAGGAGTCATATATGTATCAATTTATGATATTTGTATCTCTTTTCAATGATAATATACAAATACATCTATTGTATATGTATCAATATGTGATATTTATATTTGATTTTAATTGTAATATACAAATGCATTTATTGTATATGTATTTGTATATGACAGCCTCAAACAAATACAAATGATGTATTTGTATTTGTAAGTCATAGAAACAAGTAAATACATTTAATTGTATTTTGAATACAATTGTTCAATTTTATATATGATTTTGTACAATTAAAAATATATATATCAAATTTTAGAACAAACGTATACATAAATCAGTATATATCTCATATTTATATATTTGTATGTCAAAAATCACTTATATCATTCTATATAAAATAGAGTGAGAGAAAGAGATATAAATACAAAATACAAAGAGAAAGTGAAAGATGTGAAAATAAAAAGAAATACAAAGAGGGAGAGAAAGAAAATTAAAAAGAAGTATATTAATACAATTGTATTTTTATTTTGAATATATTTAATCTATTTTTGAATATATATAAGCTTTTTGTACTTGTATTTGTGTATTTTTAGCAGATAAAACATCACATCTTTATGCATTTATATTTACATATATATATTTTACTGAAATATTCTACGTCAAATACAAATGGTATGAGTTGTAATCTCTAATGGAAGATTTGAATTAAGATCATTTCCTTGATTTAAGTGATTTTTTTGGTTAAGAAATCTTATGGAAGACTGAGAAAATATTTTGAGCTTAATTTATGGGATTTTTCTTTTAAAAAAGATCTTGCTATGAGAGTCCAGATCAAAAAAGGAAGATTGAGAAAATATTTTATGCGTGATTTATGAGATTTTCTATTTTAAAACAAATCTTTTCCACCAAATTCTCTCAATTAATGCTAAAACAAAATATATGTATATTTTGTACATATATATTTCCAAACGTATACCAATCATCTATCTCCTCTCTCTTCTCCATAGTGATACAAATGATACTTGTTTATATATAGATACAAATGATAAATTTACATACAATTTAAAATGATACATTTGTATCAAATGACACATTGCATATTTGTATATAATAGACACAAGCAAATGTAAATACTGCATATACTTATTTGTGTACAAATACAAATGATAAATTGAAAATATTCACGGCTAAATTATCCAAATACAAATGATAAATTTATATAAAATATATTGTTTGATACAGAAAATGTGTAAAACATAGAATACAAAAAAAAAAGAATACAAAACGGATAAACGAATATAATCGTATCAACGAATATAATCGTATCAACGAATACAATTCGTATCAATGAATTCAATTATATCAACGAATACAAAACATGATTTGTATCAACAAATACAATTCGTATAAACTTGAATGAAATAATTGTATTTGTTGATACAAATTAAGAGGCTTGTTTTTCAAAAAAATACAATTCGTCTCAATTTTCAGACTTGAATAATTTTGCACTTAGAATTTCCTCCCAATTTTCAGATTTAGAAAGTCATTACCAAAAAGAAAGAGAAGAAAGAGATAGAGGAAAGGAGAGAGGCAGAGAGAACGAGAGAAGAAGAAAGAGAGAGAGAGAGAGAGAGAGGGGGGCAGAGAGAGAGAGAGAACGAGAGAAGAAGAGAGAGAGAGAGAGAGGGGGGGGGGGGGGGAGTAGAGAGGGGAGAGGGATGTTATAAATCATTTTTAGCTTATAGCTATGGATTCTAATTAGCAAACTTTAACTATAGACACCCCCAATTAAGTTTAAACTTTAGTTATTTATGAAATTTTGCCAAAAA
The DNA here is from genome assembly GCA_003996215.1 of Jaltomata sinuosa. NCBI lineage: Eukaryota > Viridiplantae > Streptophyta > Magnoliopsida > Solanales > Solanaceae > Jaltomata > Jaltomata sinuosa. The sequence continues at coordinate 110,971 of QJPP01003105.1, read as the reverse complement.
TATAAAATAAGTATCTATTTTACAAATTAAATTTTCAAATTGGCTAGTGGACCAAATCTTCTCATCAAAGTACATAAAAAGACAAAGACTTGTAAGGCCCTATATAGCAAAAGAAATCTTTCATGATATAGCAAACTATTCTAACAAATTTTTCGTGATTCTACTTACATTTGGAGACTAAAATCTTCCTGACTTTTACTTTTCACTTGGTGACTAAAATTCTCAGATTTTCTATTCCTATTCAAGATTAAAATCTACACGATTCTTTACTCACTTTTTTAGACCTAAATCTTTGTAATCTTTTACTAATATATTTTGATATAAAATCATCAACAAATTTGTTTGTCATTTTCAATACATATGACAGAATCAGTATCCATGTTGTACTCCTCAAGCGTGCTTCTTTGTAGGGGCACCAATATAAGAGCTCAAAAAAAAATATTCTGAAATCGAATTCAAGAAATAACAATAAAAAATGTTATTTTCGTTGGATTCAAAAATAATTTTGTAAATATTTTCGTGCATACCCATCGAATTCTTAATTTAATCCAGAAAATTCTACTTTGTTCATAAAATTGGTCATCTATTCTGTTACAACAAATAGAGCTCTTTTTATAACCAAAAAAATGTGCGATAAAAATTTACTCGCATGGAGTGTAGATTATTTAAAGTTTTATTACACGAATTAAGAAATTTACTTAATAGTTTTAACCACAATAGTTACTTGACGAAATTACCTTTTCTCTTCGAATTAAGCCCAACCTCTTTACAATACATCATTGTTCCTCATTTACAAGAACTTTTATAGGTACTTTTTATATATTTTAACCTTACAATTAATAGGTGAAACAAATGTTTTATAGTATATTTTAACGTATATATGAGGTTAAATATTATGTTCTTGGCTACAACTATATATATATATATAATAAGTATTTTGCAAATAAATATTCACAAATAATTAGTAAGTATTATAGGAAACAAAAATATGATAAAGGGGAAGAATTTCAATCAAAGATTGTTAATGTTGAAATTCAGAATCCGACTATGTCTACATACATCACTTGTTAATTTCAACTACATCGTCTAGTGGAATGTTCATATTAAACATATTCTCGAAAAGACAAGACATATGAGCAGGATTTTCCGTTCGGCGTGCCAATGCTAGTGATCTTGGAAGATCAATCATCAATCTTGTGAATTTTCTCTTTATTGGATCATAAGTATAAAATATGTTGTCCACTTTTTGTGATTCAAAGCAAGATAGTACCAATTCACCAGATGGAAAATTCCCAATAGGTGTAGCCTCATAAAAGTATTTCTCAACTTGTCTTGGTAATTCAATAGTGATCTTGGTCCATTTCTTTTTAGAATTTTCATCATCATCTCCCAACACCCAAATATCCAAAATCCAAGAATGATATGATGGTGCATCCTTATGTGTATAAGATAGTGCTAGGTTCCCTTCAAATTGACCAAATCTTCTAGTTGGAGCCGTTGGTGGTGGTGGTTCAATAATGGTGATTTTTTCTTTGTGGACATCAAAACAAACAATACTTTCACTTGCTTTTTTTTTGCCAATAAACTTCCAAAAAAAATTCCCATTTACATAGTAACTTTGACCGATGACATTACAAAACTTGTCATCGTATTTGGAAACGTCTTCCTCCCCCTTCCATTTCCCTTCCGATATTGAACTTGATTTCAAAGTGAGGATGTCGTAAACTAGTTGATAATCATTGTCATGTTCATATCCATAGTCGTATTGGCTTCGGGTTGGTTTGCTGGAGCAAACTTTGAGCAATTTGTACACATTGTCTATAGGATCAAAACCAAGTGCATACCAAATGCCACGAGATTTAGAATGTAAAGTTGAAGAGGGAGGAAGGTTCATAATCTCGCAAGTAGATATATTAAAAAGTGAAACTTTATGGCCAGTGTAAAGACAAGCAACCCCGTTTACGACTGGAGTAATGTTTTCGTAATCCAAATAGGGCAAAGTTAATTGTTGAACAAATGTTTCCTGCAAAACAGAATCAACAAATCGAAAAAAAATTAAAAAATTACCAATGTCAGTTTTGTACAAGTTTTTGTATTTTCAATTCAATCAATTTCAAAAAGATAAAGATGCTTATCTCAAATACGGGGTACACCATATTAAATATTTCAATGGTGTAAAAGTAACCGCCGCGATAACCCCCTTTTTTTTTAGTAATGGCATGACATGTGTGTGTGCCGATATATATGTGTTGCAACGATTTTGCAAATAGCTAGGTATTTTTATCATATACAAACAATTAGAATATTAGATATGTACAAACAAGACTATGATTTAGTCCCCTAGCCCCGTTAAATCAAAATACAACAACAACAAGTGAGAATTCAAGTCACTCACCACGTTTAAATCCTGAATTTGCTCGTGTTTGAAAGAGGCAGGGGCGCGGATGGGTGCATAAAAGAGGCCAGTTTTCATGAAACTCGATTTGGGGACGCAACGAGTGTCATCGGGCGTGATATTGATTAGTATGTGGCCGTAAGGCCTATGTTGGAAAATCATAGAGGACCAAGAAGTTGATACACACTTAAATCTGTTCATAGCCTTTAAGGGTAGCCAACCTAAAATTTGGAACATAATTTCATATGGGGTTTCTTTTACTTTCTCCATTATTATTATGTGTCTTCTCTGGAAATAGAGGAACATAAGTTTATTTATAGGCAACTAGGAATTTCAAGAGGCGGCTTAACTATTTTAGTGGTAAATTTATATGGAATAATCTTAAGCCTAGTTTTTTTTTATGTCTTTTTTAATTAAGGAAAAGAAAAAGAATTAAGGGTATTTTTAAGAAGGATGTGTTATATTTTGTGAAATTGAAGAAGGAAAAAGATGGCCTACATCGCGGCGGGGGGGGGGGGGGGGGGGGGGCAAGAGAGGGCCCAAAATCAATAGAAAACTAGCTATTCTTTAGCCATTTTGTTTGGTATGATACATATATGGATATTGCGCGCTAGCTTGTAGCTTAGGGGTATAGTAGGGGTGCCCCTTTCTCAAACTCTTTCCTGAAGCTGAAACTTGACGGTAAGGAGAGGGCCTTCTTCTTTTTCTTTATTTATTGAATTTTCTCATACCGAGTTTGTCATTGTCTTACCTGCTTTCCTGCAGCCTCCTTAAGCCCGGGGGAGAATGCTTGTTGTCAGCTTCTATTCTCTATTTCTATCCGAGTCTATTTTTCAGAGAGAACCTACCTCTTCCATGGTACACACCTTCAAACAAACTTATACTATTTAAATCATTTAGAATCCGTTTGATCATAGAAATGTCAAATACAACTTTGCTAGCGTTTGACCATAGATTTTCAAATAGTTTTGGCAAGTCAATTTTGCGTGAAGTTTCTCGTGAAATTTCAACTTGTGTTTGGCCATAGATTTGTTGGGTTCGAAATCGAGAGGGCGTCATGCGGAACCTAATAATTGCAAACCATCATGGCAATAAATCAGATGACAAAGAAAACTAACTAAAAAGCATAATACTATTATATGGTTTGGCCAATTGTCCTACATATGAAAAACTAATATAAAAAATTATATGAAAACTATTGAGAGAAAATCTCTCCCTAAGCAAAACTCTCTAAACTACTACATTGTGGATGTTATTGTGTTGTGGAATGAGAAGGATGATCTTCAATTTATAAAGGTACAAAACCTTTCCTCCAAGAAAGAAGTTAGCCAGATGTGGAAGATTTTTTTTTTCTTTTAGGAAAAGTAAAATCAACTATGGTAATACTTTGACTTTCCTTCAAGAGAAAAGTAAAACTCAAATATGGTAAGAAAATCAGGGCAAAAACCCTAACAAGATTTTGGGAAACACATTTCACATTTTTTTAAAAAAATATGAAATATAATTTATACCCATAAGTTCTAAAAACTATTAAAAATAACTCATAAATTTGACACAAAATTATTATTTTATAATGAACTAGATAATACAATATCTAAAAATTATAACACGATATTTTAATAAAAACTACTAATAACATAATTATCTCACTCACCAACCAACCAAAAAAGGTACAAGCATGGCCCTAATACTAAAATTACCGCAAACCGAATCAAATCGTAAACCAAACTGAACCGCAAAAAAAAAATTGACTAGTCGTTTGGTTTGACTTGGTTTGGTGTTGGAAAAAACACCGACTATAATTGGTTTGGTTTGGTTTTAACTAAAAAAAGTCAAATCGAACCAAACCAACCCGATATTACATATATATACTATTTTTAAAAATATTTATTGTGATGTAATTTATAAATATTTCTTAAATTTTTCATAGTTTTTATCATTCAACATATTATTTCAAGTTTAAAGTTAGAATTTTAAATGGTCCAATAAGTTTTTATAACCCTTAGATATTAGTAACTCAAATAAAACTCAAATCAATACTAATGCTAACAAAAAATTAGTCAATTCAACACTAGGAATGACAATCATGTTAGATATCTATTCTTTAATTTTGCATAAATACATAAACTAATTTTATTTTTTTGTTTAATATTTAGTCATGTAGTTAATACTTATTAGACTAATTTTAGTATGACTTGATACTTTTAAATTATGATTATTTTTATAATGTCTTATTAATATGCAATATTTATTCTATGTGATTTCATTATTTTTTTGATTGAATATTTTATTACTGCCATCACTCATTTATATATTGTGTTATTTTTTTTTAAGAAATACCTTAGATAGTTGTATCTTGCTAGGACTAAAGAAATATTTAAAGCACAAGCTAATTATATATTTATATGAAGACTTTACCGGAAAAAAATCGAAATAACCCAAAAAAATCGAAATAACCCGAAAAAACCCGAGGTTGAAAAATTCAACTTTTATTGGTTTGGTTTGGTTTATAAATTTAATAACCCGACACTAATGATTTGGTATGATTTTAAAAAAAATCGAACTAACCCGGTTCATGTACACCCCAAACTACAATAGTAAACTCTTTTTGAGCATAAATAGTCACAAGAAAGAGCCATCAACAAGAAAGCAGTTTGTTCAATTAGTAGATTGGTAGATTGGTTGAGTAGCTAGATTATAGTTAGAGTAATAATTAGTAGATTTTTCTTATAAAATATATAAGTTTAGGGTAAGTTCTAATTTCTTTTTTTAAAAAAAAAACTAAACTAGATTTTGGCTCAAAAACTACTTTTTCTAGTTTTGGAGATCTTGGATTTTTTGCTAAAAACAATTACTAGAAAATGACAAATTCTATGGACAAAAAAAATTTGCAAAAAAAGTTTTACAAAAACTACTTGAAATATCTATGACCAAACGGGTTGTATTTGGAATTTGAAAACATCCAAAACTTTGTTTTTTCACTTTTTTTTAGAAAAATCTAAATTTTATTTTCACAAAATAACCCCATTTAAATTATATTTCATACTTAAATCATATTTTTTATTTTTAAAAAAAATATATTTAAATCCTAAATATTTATTATAAAAATTATAAAATAATTTTTGAGATGTGAAATGTGAAATGTGAAAACTTTATCATAAGATATTATCAGTATCTCAAACAATCACACATAAAACCTTATTAAGGAAATGAGAATCAAGAGGAAAAAGTCACATGCTATGGGAAATTCCAAAATGGAGTTTTGTTATATTGAATGATCTTATTTGAGCCCGTAATTAAATTTATCTATTAGATAATGTGATATAAGTGAAGATTACCTTATTGTTCTTAACCATCAACAGTCACCCTATTTTATGATTATCATGATCTCAAATCACACAGTTGCTATTATTATAAATATGATAAAAACTATGATTTCAAGTGATTGCTTTATCATATCAAAAAAATTTAACCTAACAATGTGCAATTCATATACTGCGAAAAGAACAAGAGAACGCCAAGTGTTTTCTATGTTTTGTATTCCAATGCTAAAACTATAATTTTTTCCATGAACAACTACTTAATACAAATACAATACCATAATCAGTCACTAATCATTATAAGTACACAAAGCAGAACACTATGGTTCTTTTTCAAGGAACAGGGACTCGAATTTTAAAGGCATGAAAAAGGTATGTTCAATTGTACTTAAAGGCTTGAAAATTAGAGAATCTGAAATCAAGTAATCAAAATAATTATTAAATAAACGAGCAAGAATCCAAAGGTACTAATTGCAAAATATACAAAAGGTTTTCAATTTCAATTAGTCAAATCCATAAGAGCTCAAAATTTTCAGACTACACATAGTATAGATTAGTACAAATATTTAATGAAATAAAAAATTGTACCAAAATATTACTGAACAATCTGAGGTGAACTGTAATGCTTGGTGACTCATTTATCTTCTTCTATTCCATAGCAATAGTGTAGAGTAAATTCCTGAAAAAATGGTTGGGCTTGTTAGGATGTTCACAAACTAAGGAAAAACGTATATAAGAATTTTCTATTCATATTCCACATATTACATACTATATAAAATAAAATCAATCACCAGAAAAGGTAGAACTAACTTGATTGAAGTAGTACAAAATACATTCTTAAACTTTTACCCCTTTTTTTCTATGGTTAATCAGTAAAAATTTAAAGTTTTATTAATTTAAATGCTCGAACAATATTCGTTGTTGATCAGATGTCTTTTGTGATTTTGTAGAATATAATAAATAATATTATCAAAATGGATCATCATAAGCCGCTAAATTATACATAAAGTACTCAATAAATCTACTCGTAGGTATATCTAAGCACCAAGTAGCATTTTTTGGTAGTTTTCTCTTGAGGGGTTTATTCTTCAGTAATATCAATTGATTATCAACTACTCCCTATGTGAACTATGATGCAACTTTCTTAAAACCAAATAAAAGGATATGGAATTTGGAAACATCTTGTTTTCAGAAGTGTCAAGAGCAACCATGAATTAATTTTAACATCGGTTTCTGATAAAGCTACGTCACTCTTTAGAAAAGTGCAGATCCCTTTTAATGGCTATTGTACGACACATGTTCTTTTCCTGCTACAGATATTAGATATTAGAATATGAAAGTCTAATGCAAGCTCATCTTATCCAAGTTTGATTTGAGAGGAAGAGAAATACTGCCAATATGTTCTAGAGCCAAAAGGAAACTCAAATTGATACGTGGACAAGTGGAAAATTTCACAATAAACTAACCAAAATTGTGGAAATCTAACATATAGTCAGGCCTTTATATAGTGGCACGGTTTGTCTGAAGGTTTCATGGTTGTTATAACGAGATGTTATTATATATACATAGTGATATTTGACGTTTAGATCTCATTTAGCCGGTATACATAAAAAAATATAAAATTAGAAAGAAAAAAAAATGTACAAAAGGCAAATATCAATAATCTTTTTGCTCGTGAAGTTATGACTATAATTGATGGATATTATATTATTTTTTTCCGTTTAGATATTTTTAGTTGAAATTTACTATGTGCATGACATTAATGATGACTACCATAAATATTTTAATATCTTATTTTATACATAATATATTTCTTGAAAAATATTATTACACAATATTTGAGTATGATTGTTATAGATAGGGCTTCTTATCGGGCGGATTGGGTGGATAATTATGCTTAACGGTTTGATTTTACTGATTATCGACTTTTAAATGTACTAATCTACTAGCCAATCGATAAGATAACATTGGTTTAGTATCGCATTAGTAATTAACGAATAATTAGTGGGCTGTGTATCGGATAAATCTATGAGATAATAAAGTATCAAGTGGTATCGGTATGTCCTTCATTTCTTCACTGACTAAGTTGTTTGTATATATTGTGATTCATCTATTTATCAATCTTTTAAGCTTGTTGAGTTTTGTTCGTATAATTTTTTTAATAGGTTATAACATAGAATCAAATGAAAATCTTCTTCTAGACTTAAAACATATGTAAAAATATTTTTAAATTACTGGGTCGATGAAAAAATTGATACTCCGATATGGTTTGGAATTTTTCAGTTTGATATCAACTTTAATTTGTGAAAGAAATATTGAGGTTGTTTCATTTTTGTTGCGGTTCTTCATGTTATCAAAAATAATATCTTTTGATTTAACCATTTATTTCAGATTTCATTTATGTTTTAGGAAAATCGACTGCGTTTTATGGTTAGAAGTCACAAGAAGTTGCCCGTGATTTCCTAAGTGAAGAATAATGAACGGGGTTTTAATTTTTGAATTTACAAGAGATACTATATATATTTAGGGATAAAATGTAAATATGATAACATTAACGGGTTAATGATTTACCCGATACAAAAATTGAGTAATCTGCCTCCACACCGATAAGCCATTAACTATAAAATTTTAATTCATTCACCAACCATTAGCCCGATAACTCATTATCAATATGCCAATAAGCTCAGTTTGCGATTGAGCTATCGGTTACGGTTCAATTTTGAATAGTCCTAGTTATAGAGGGGTAACTTTATAAGAGTGTACCGCTATTAGGGGTGTGCATCGGTCGGTTCGATTTTGTATATTATCAATTTGGTTTATCGATTTTCGATTTGTAAACATGCAAAATCGATAAGCAAACCAATAAGATATTCGTTATCGGTTTCGGTTAATTAGCTTTTGGTCCTTAACGGTTTAGTTTTTGGTTCAACTGATAAGAAAATGCTCCTATAAATTTTTTTGTTTTCTCTTATTTTCATCTTCATATATACACTCCCTTCATGCATAAAGTCTATATAAATTACAAGCATAAGCAAATTCAAATCCGGTATTACTAAAACAAACTTATTTTCTTTCTTGTTAAGTAGCAAACTTGAATGCAGTAGCAATGGTAACAATCTCTCAAAAAGAAAAACAACTCTGATAGGTAGAACCCCACCAAATCAACGACTTTAGAAAAAAAGAACAACACTAAGACAAAAACTATAAAATGCAAAAAATAATTGGGTATATATTTAAGATCTAAAGCCACTATTATATAATTATGGATAGAAATATAATTTGTGTAAACAACATAAAATATACTAGTTTGATGTCTAATTACTGTTTCAAACACTAGTTTTAAATATTATATTTTTACCACTAGTTTCATGCTAAATTTGTGTATCTCGCGAGTGAAAATATATATCATATATACCTGTGTAACTAATTTTGATAACTAAAGATATTTTCGGTAATAAAATTCCTTAATATAAGACGAAAATCAAGAGATTAACGAAAATATGTATTTTGATTATATAATTTGATTAATTTTATTTTTATTACTATATTTAAAATAATAAATTCATTAATTTAATGTATCTAATATTTAATTTTATAGAATATATCAAATACATATATCTGGTAGTAAGATATATGTATTTGATGTCAAAGATGCATTGATACATTAATCAAATTTCATCTAGTGTATCTGTTTATATGTATCTAGTATTAATTTCATGTATCTGTTTATATGTATTTAGTATTAATGTTGTTTATATGTATCCAGTATTAATTTGAGTTTCATAATTTCATATATATGTGTATCTGAGTTGTTCGTCGAAACTTTTGATATATGTATCTATGCATAGATACATGTTTAGAAGAACAACCCTAAATTTCTCAGATCAAACATCACCGAATTTTCGCTTATAAAACAACCACTTTCACCACTGGATCCGCCTAAATCGCCAAAGAGTAGGACAAACAACAACACCATAACCTATTGAAAACGACTAAAAGAAGCACATGAGACAACGTATTTTTTAAAAGCAATCATTGTGACAGCCCATATAGTAATTACCATGGGTCTACTTTTAATGGAACTAAGATTTACATATTCAAAATATCACAGAGCCATTTCAGACATGCCAAGGGCAATAACAACACCGTTTTTACGCCGCTAGCAACGTCAAACTAGGTGCCTTGATGAGAAGAACACACCTCTATAAAAATTCCCTTCTGAATCCACTCACAATGCCTCGAATTCGAGATCTGGAACCAGCTGCCTCAAATTTGAGATCAGATTTGAAGGAGAATTTGAATTGATTTGGGAATAGACGAGATTATAGGCGAGAATCTCTTCTTATTTGAGAGAGAGTGATATACTACACGATCTACTAATTTAGTTATTTAACTCTACGAGTTGCCTATCGATGAAACAGGTTGCCTAACGTGTTTCAACAGTAACTAAAAGGGATAATGATTTTTACGTGAAAACCTACCCGGCTCACAAAGGTGTAAAAACTACGACCTGTACCACTACAGGATTTAACCCCCAAACTTCACTAAACAATGAGCCTCAACAAATCAGGTTACAACTCGATGATGAACAAAGGAATTATAAACTCTAACTCCTAATAACACCAACCACCCAAGGTTTGTGTTTTCCCAATCTTTGAGTTAACCCAACTTGAAGACAACAATCCTATTTCAGTTTATAACTCACTGAACTATGATTACAACTCAAAGAATCAACTCCTAATACATCACTACTAAGAAACCTTAGCTAGACTTTGTACTTAGGACCAGGTTCTTCTATGTGTTTCTTTAGTCGCCTTCGCTGCACTTGCTAAAGTCAATCTCACAATTGCCTTTTTTTCACTCTGTAAGTGCGTAAATGCTTAGTGTAGCAGCTCTGCTATTTAAGCATACTCCTCAAAGAGTTCTTCTTCAACTTGAACTCCTTCTTCCACTCGAACTCTACTTGCATAGACTTCTACTTCAAGTGAGACTCCTTCTCTACTCAACCTCATGCCTTTTATGTTGTAGTTGAACTCAACTTCAACCTCATCTCTTTGTTGTCTTGATTTCATCATGCTTTTGTCCACATGTAATTTCCCAATACTGACTTCTAGCATGCTGATATGGATTTCTCTATCCTCTGAGCTTTTACGACAGTCTTGAGAACATGCATTGATGGACCAACTTTGTTTACCTGTTTCATGTCACTGTCATTTATCAAAAGTCCATAGACCCCAACAAATTCCCCCTTTTTGATGATGACAAACTCATTTGCCTTGAGTCCTGTTACATACAGCTAGAGTTTGAAACAAGTGAATAGAACAGGTTAGCTTATGGGTTATAAACATTCCATCCACTAGTTTTCCCCCTTTTGGCATCATCGAAAAGTTGGTTCATAACACTAATTCTTAGCAATTCCTAGGTGTACTTGATCATGGCCACTAGGGCTATCGTTAATACAAGCACAGTATGAATATCATCAACATAGGCAGTCAATAAGATATGCAGCATAAGAAAGAGACAAAGCATGTAAAAGAAGCAGCCAATTTCATTAAGAGCAGGGCTACATGATACAAAACATACTAAGCAAGGAAGAACCACTTAAGCTACTAACGCCTGGATCATGACAGGGACAACAATGAACCTAAAACCTAAAATGGAGGAGGAGCAGAAGAGGAGGAAGGGGAGGGCAGGAGCTGAGTAAGACAACGGAGAGCATCAACATTTTCAGACTTTTCATGAGACGCCTCAGACTCAAGAAGCGCAATGCGTGCTTCCTATTCCAACCTGTCAGTCATTCTAGCAGCTTGAACCTCCTCAAGTTCTGTGGTCTTGGCAGCCAAGGCATTTCACAATTTTTGCAAGAGAGTATCTTCTCGCCTCATTGAAGTAGGTATAGCTTGATGATTCACGTGACCCAACACATCCTTAGTGGTCTGAAAAGACCAAACTTGCACAGGAACATCATAATCTTCAAACACCTCTGCTAGCCAGAAACAATATGGCAATGCATGCCCCTTCTCATCCTTGATGAGCACCCTATGCATATGCTTGATGATCAAACATGGGAGGTCAATTTTTACCTCAGTGTCAAGCAGCTTCATGAGAGTGAGGTCCAAGTAACTTGCCTCCATGCGTCTTTCCTTTCTAGGAGTGATTATCTTGTGCACAACATCAAAGTAAAGTTTATGCAGTGGAGATATCTCTCTTTTGAGGACCCTACAATGTTGGGTAAGGTTTGGCTTGCCAGCGAACTTCTGTGTTATCTCTACTGCTGAGGTCATGTTGTCAAGGGGAGGCCACTCAAACTTCACATAGTGGTCCCAACCCCCAGAATGAATCTTGAGGATCCCGGCTAGATCTTCAGCTCTCAGATGAATATCCACACCTCTTACAGTGGTACAAAATAGAACCCCCTTTTCAGAACAATTGGTATAAAACTCAGTGACCTCTGGACATCCAAACTTCCTTTGCACATTTCCTTGACAAAACAGATCAGACCAGCCTTGAAATTCTAGTTTGCTTAACAGGATTACCATCTCAGGGCCACCAAAGCCAGTGACTACCCTACCTCTTATGACTGATCTTTTTTGTAAGTGAAGAATGTAAAGTAATTTGGAATCGGTGACATCAGAGGTGTCCTGAGGCCTAGCCTCCTCTGCATCAGTAGAGTCAGAGTCTGACTCACAGGACTCAGATGAAGCAGGTCGAGAGACTCGTTTCAAGGGACGCGACGGAGGAGGTGGTTTGGATTTAGCTGATTTGGTAGAGGGAGTACATGAGACCTTTTGGTGGAGGTTTTGGGAGTAGGAAGAGTCCTGGAGGAATGAGAAGGTGGTTTAGGAAGAGTGTGTTTGACGACGTTATTGCAATGAATTTTTCTAAGGAGCAAGTCATCGTCAGAAGCACTTGCCGAAGAAGAGGTGGCAGCAGTGGTAGGACGTTTACGCTTGCTTGCCTGCAGAACAGCGTGAAGAGTTTCTTCTTTCTGATGCTTTTTTGTGCGAGTGTGTGGAGTCCTTCGTGAAACAGGAGAAGGAGGGGGTGCATCTAGGTGTTCAGACGCAGGAACAAAAATATGAGCACTAGACGCCTTTCTCAATCGAGATCTGACTTGTTTAGGAAGGATGGAGGGTCCATCATCAATAGTAATTCAAAGAGGACGAACACAACTTGGATGAGACATGGAATTGTAGGGGGCAGAGTTGTCAGCATTAAACCTATTTAGGAATTCTTTCCATGGCCTAAAGTCAGACATCTTGAAAGTGGGATTTCGAGGAATTGGAGATGGGTTTTCAGGGTTGGACGCGTCAAAGACAACCATCTCTAGAGATGGTGAAAAAGATGGCGGTGATGAGGAGGATGAAACAGGTGAACTGGACGAGTCCATATTAGCCTATGTGAGAGGGTTTTGGGTTTTTCAGAAGAGGCGGAGGAGATGGAGTGTAAGAGAAGAGAGAGAACTTGTGTGGGATATATATAGAGATGTGAATGTGCCAATGGGGTGTGGAGAGGAGACGAAGAGTCATCATTAAGTCCTGATGGGAATGGGATTGACATGACAGTCATAGCTTTTTGTCAGCATAAAGTCTCTTCGAGATTTTGGCGGTAGTAGTGTTTGAGTAGGAGTGAGCGAGTGGATAAGAACCAGGAGTGCTTATGTGGTCCAACCTTATTTTTAGCATATAAAGTGTGCAGAAGCCATACCTCAAAATGATCCCTGGTTTTGAATGACTTCTCATTTTTCCTGATGCTCCCAACCTGCATATACTCATGAGATGATATGTTAATATAGTCATATTAAGGTATTGGGACACACAACCTAATGTGCAAGACTGAACAAGCTAACTAGATAAGTAAAAGTATTGAAGAGATGCCAGTAATTCTAGCCAATCATTGAGGGTAATTTATGCAATTTTAATCATCCCCAAGTCTAACCTATTCTTTTCAAAGTGCTCCCTACTCAATACCTTGGTAAATATATCAGCAATTTGTTCCTCAGTAGGATAAAACATAATTGAAATGAGACCCTTTTCTACATTATCTCTGAGAAAATAGTGTCTTATGTCAATATGTTTAGTTCTTTTGTGTTGGACTGGATTTTTTGCAATGTTTATGGCACTAGTATTGTCACAAAAAATTGGAACACAGCCAACATCAATACTAAAGTCCAATAGTTGTTGTTTGATCCAAAGAAGTTGGGCACAACATGAACCAGCATCTACATAGTCAGCCTCAGCAGTAGAGAGTGCAACAGAGTCTTGCTTCTTAGTGGATCAGGAGATCAGACATGATCGAAGGAAGTGTGCCATACCTGTGGTGCTTTTTTTATTCACCAAATATCCTACATAATCAGCATCTGCATACCCCACAAGTGCAAAATTGCTTCCTTTTGGATACCATAGTCCTAAATCAGTGGTTCCTTTAAGATACCTCAAGATTCTTTTTACAGCTTTGATGTGAGATTCTTTTGGATTTGCTTGAAATCTTGAACACAATCCCATACTAAAGACTATATCAGATCTACTAGCAGTAAGGTACAAAAGGGACCCAATCATACCTCTATACAAAGTTGCATCTACAGATGGACTTGTTTCATCCAAGTCTAGTTTTGAGGCAGTGGCAATTGGTGTGTCAATCTCCTTTGCTTCCTCCATCTTGAGCCTTTTGAGCAGATCTTTCACATATTTTTGCTGATGAATCATAGTTCCAGTTGGGGTTTGCTTGATTTGGAGTCCTAGGAAGAATTTGAGTTCCCCCATCATGCTCATTTCAAACTCACCATTCATCAACTTTTCAAATTCTTGAGTCAGTTTTGCATCAGTGGACCCAAATATGATGTCATCAACATACACCTGTACAATCACCAGGTCATTCCCATTATTTTTCAGAAATAAGGTGTTGTCAATTTTACCTCTAGTGTGCCCATTCTTCAAGAGGAACTTGGAAAATCTTTCATAACAAGCCTTTGGGGCCTGTTTCAGTCTATATAGTGCCTTGTCCAACTTGTACACATGATTTGGAAATTTTGTGCTCTCAAATCCAGGTGGTTGCTTCACATATACTTCCTCCTTGAGATTTCCATTCATAAAGGCACTCTTCACATCCATTTGATACAAGGTGAACTCCATAAATGCAGCAAAAGTAACAAGTAGCCGGATTGTTTCAAGTCTAGAAACTGGTGCAAATGTCTCATCAAAGTCAATTCCTTTCTCTTGGTTGTATCCTTGGACCACTAGCCTTGCCTTGTTCCTTGTAACTGTTCCATCTTCATCAAGCTTGTTTCTGTACACCCATTTTGTGCCAATTATAGTTCTATCATTCGGTCTAGGAACCAGGTGCCACACCTTGCTTCTTTCAAATTGGTTGAGTTCCTCTTGCATAGTCAGTATCCAGTCCTCATCAAGTAGTGCTTCCTTCACCCTTTTTAGCTCAATCGTTGACAAAAAGGCTTCAAAAGCACATGTTCTTAAGACCTGATCTGGTAGTGATTCCAAATGTTAGATTTGTGAGAACATTGTCAATGGGATGAGAGTCTTGATACTTGTAGCTTTTCAGCACTATCCCTTGTGAAGGTCCAGCAGATGAATCATGGCTGAATGTTCCCCCTATCGCAATGCCATCAGTTGTTTCACTTGTGATAGTGTCAACAACTTTTCCCCCTATCAATGTGCTACCTGTTTGTCCATCAGATGGACCGGGTTATGCAACCTGTTCCTGTGGACTGTCATCAGTATCACTTTCAACCTGCATATTAGTGTCAGTAGAAATAGTAGATTCATCAAAGACTACATGCACACTTTCTTCAACACAACCATTCTCTTATTTAGAACCTTATATGCTTTGCTATGTGGAGAGTGTCCTAAGAATATCCCCTCATTACTTCTAGCATCAAACTTACCAAGATTATCTTTCCCATTATTATGCACATAACACTTACAACCAAATGATCTGAGATGGGAGATATTTGGTTTCCTTCCCTTAAGAAGTTCATAGGGAGTCTTATCTATCAGGGGTCTAGTCATTCACCTATTGATGATGTAATAAGCAGTGCTCATTGCCTCAGCCCAGAGATTTTTGGCAAGATTTCCTGCTATTATCATTGTCCTAGCCATATCCTCTAAGGTCCTATTTTTTTCTCTCAACCACTCCATTTTGCTGAGGATTTATAGGGGCAGAGAAGTTGTAATATATACCTCTAGAAGAGCAATACTCTAGAAAGTTGGCATTTTCAAATTTTGTGCCATGATCAGACCTTATGGGGATCAAGGAGGAGCCTAGTTTCTTTTCCATTTTCTTAACAAAAATAGTGAAGACTTCAAAGGCATCCTCTTTAGATGCTAAAAACAATGTCCAAGTGTACCTGGAGTAGGCATCAACAAGAACATATACATACCTTTTGCCTCATCTGTTTCTCACTCTCATTGGTCCACACAGATCCATATGGATTAGATCAAGATACTTGGTGGTGCTTACCATGTTTTTTGTCTTGAAGGAAGTTCTTACTTGCTTCCCTCTTACACAAGCACTGCAGACTTGTTCATCCTTGAACTTTGTTTTAGACAAGCCTATAACTAAGTCCTTTGAAGCAAGTTTGTTCAACTGTTTCAAACTAGCATGACCAAGTCGTTTGTGTCATAATAAGGGGGTCACAGTCAATTGCACTGAGACAAGTCAAGCTAGTGTCAGGCATTCCCAAGATATCAGCTTTATATACATTTTTATGCCTTTGTACAGTCAGAACAACCTCCTTGGTATCCATCCTCTTGACCTTGCAACCTGTAGAAGTGAAAGTTACCTTATTACCTTTGTCACATAGCTGAGATATGCTGAGTAGATTGTGCATCAGCCCGTCAACATGGTACACTTCTTCCACTGCCTTTGCTATGGATTTTCTAATCTTTCCAACTCCAGTAACTCTACCATTTTTGCCTCATCCAAAAGATACATTTCTTCTTTTGATTGAGGTGAGTGAAAGAAACTTCCCTTTGTCTCCTATCATGTGTCTTGAGCAAGCACTATCCATATACCAATGCTTCTTGCTTCCTTTCACTTTCACCTACAAAACAATTTTAAGGGTTAATTTTAGGAACCCATACAAGCTTGGGTCCTTTCTTATGCACAAAAGGATGAATCAAGTTTCTTCTGGCCCATCGAGGCAACAGGTTAGTCGACATGTTCCTTATCACAGATTCAGAACTATTTTTCTTAGCCTGCTTAATGTTTTTATTTGTGTACCAGGCTGCAGTTGGACACTCAGTGGTAGGGTGCCCCAGGTGTCCACAAATAAAACACAAGTCTTTAGTGGAAGTTGTTTCTTTATGAAATCCTAGACCTGTTTTTTCATTATGAGTCCTTTCTCCTAATTTATTAACTATTCTAGATGAGTTAGTCCACCTATTAGCCTTTTCGAGATCAAGCTTTATCCGGGAGTTTTCTAGACTTAGTTTCCTCACTTTTTCCTTTTCATAGAGAAGACTTTCTTTGCAGGTCTTTAGTTCTGATTCATCCAACTCTTGACTGTTACTTATCTCATTTTTGCCCTTTTTAAAGATTGCATTTTTCAAGATTTCTGGTTTTAGACTTAGGTTGCTTGAATCAAGTTGACTAACATGTTCCTTTAGGACACCATTTTCTTTATCAGTGGCAGTCTTGCATGTCTCAAGATCAATATATTCAAACTTTAGACTTTCAAGAGCACTGAACAATTGGTTCCTATCAGAAGTTTGTTCAACATAGTCTTCAATCAATACATTCTTAGAGAAATGAGTTTTCTTTTAGAAAAAAAGTGTAACTTATCTTTAAGTTCAAGAAAACTTACCTCAGGATCAATCTCTTCTTCTTCTTCCTCCAGGTCTGAGTCTCCAATGGCCATGAGTGCAGTTTCATCTATTTCATCATCATCAGACTCCTCAGCTCCTGATCCCCAGGCAGCCACCATAGCATAGTCCTCTTTTTCTTTCTTCTTAAATTTCATCTTTTCTTCCTTTTCATCCCTTTCTTTTCTCCACTCAATTTCCTATTGAGGGCAATCTTTCACCATTTGGTCAGTCTTTCCACACTTATAGCATCCTCCCTGGCTTTTGTCAGTGGACCGCTTCTTGCTACCTGTTCCTTTCTTGTCATAGATGTCTCCTTTCTTGAAGAATTTCTTGAAGTTCTTGGCTAGAAATGCAGCTTGATCTTCATCAAAATCTAAATCATCGCTTTCAGATGCTTTGAGGTCTAGTGACTTTTCTTTGGATCCTTCACCTTTCTTTGGATTCTCCATATTCATTTCGTATGTTTTCAAGTTCCCAACCAGTTCATCTAGAGACATAGTGTCACGACCCGATTTCTCGATCATGATAGAACCTACAACCCTCGGTAGGTGAACCAATCCCTGTAGCCCAGAACAGTTAGTAATAGGCTACTATCTAACAAATAAGAGAACAAAATGAATAAAATAGATAACAGGTATATAAATATTTACATATACGGAAACTAAACCAACCCCAAGACCTGGTATCATAGTACAGAGCGAAAACTACATACATGGAGTGAAGACTATCCAAAAGAATATATACAGATGTCTCTGAATGGTAATAGAGTACATAAAGCAGGAGATAAACTAAAGCTAAGCTCCGATCGCCAAGAGCTCACCCTCAGCCTGAAGTAGTCTTCAACAGATCTCTAAGCACGAATCACAGCGATCTAACGGCGATGGCCCACGCTAGGATCTGCACCCAAAGATGCAGGGGGTAGGGGTGAGCACCAAATGCGAAGCATAAGGTACCCAGTAGGTATCATAGGCCGACTGGGCACATATAAGATAAAAGCGCAATAATAGACAGAATAGAAGCAAGTAGTCACAGAAATCAACGAAAGGTACACAGGAACTAGCCCAGAGGGAATTAAACAGAACCACATATGAGGCTAGTAAGCAGCATATACACACCAAAGGCACAGGTGAAAGTAAGAACAACGCACCTGGGGTCCTTGCAACAACAGTGTATACAAAATAAGTTTACGAAATGGACGGTATACCGGTAACCTCAAGTATAAGAAGAAGAGAGAAAGAGTAATAATAGGCATGCTCAGAGACATGAATCAAACCCAACTAATCATGCCAATCTCAAATCCAGAAACTAACAGTCTAGCAGTAACCAATCTCATTACTCATCCCTAATATGAGAACAACCTGAAGTAAAAATAGCAATAAGTCTACCCTACAGTCCCCCGGCCGCCCAACAATCCCATAATCTATCCAATATCATATAAACAAACCCCCGGCATCCCAACTATCGGAGCGTTACAATCAGGCAAACAGCAAGAACAGGGTGGAACTCGAACTATTGAATATATGATGCATGGAAGATCTCAAACCAAACCGTAGTACCTCCTCCGGCGCCGATCCGGCCCAGCAGGTAGTTCCATGGAAGGACTCTGCCCGTATACCTCTACTCCCCCGTATACCCCTCTTCCGGCACACGCAGCCCGTAGCCCCTGGCCCGGATAGCAAGGTCCATGGAGGTCCCAGACCCCATACTCAAACTCAGTATCAGAACATGTATCAAGATAGAGACCCAGTCTCGATATCAAGATAGAGACCCAGTCTCGAATATGCATGCCCAGACCCTGTCCAGGACTAAAAATAGTAGAAAATATCTCAAAAACCCCTCCAAGGGTGCCCGGGCGTCGCCGGGTCTAAACAGTAAAAAGTCATCTCAGGTGCTCGGTCCAACCGAGGCTAAAAATCATCTCAAGTAGTAAGAAAACTCAACTAGCACTCCGGCCCTGCCGAGTCTAGTGATAATCGTAAAACTGATGATTTTAAACCACAAGTGAAATCAACCATTTCCAAATCATTTCCATCAAAAACGGGCCCCCCGGGCCATGCAAGGTTTAGAAAACAGTGCCAGTAGGCCCGAAGCCAAAACCACAGTAAAACATGGATAAAACCTCTTTATATGCATGGAAATGGTATGATCACACACAATAGCTGCCCCGCAGCTCACAATCAACCTATCGACCCTGCACAGGCCCACAGCTACTCAGCAAGCATAACCAGCCTAGAAGGATAATACTATGCCCGGGACTCGCGGACATTCCCAAAATCCCACCTTCTATGTTCCAGAGTCAACAAGGTCTCGCAGGACCACAAGGGTAAATAAAATATATCCGCAAATACTACAAACAACGAAGGAATAAAAATAGGCGGACATGAATAAAGCAGTCAAGGTTTGTGGTACCAACCTAATAAACCAACCCAAGGATGCCCATTAATACAATTTTATTCTATATATGCGGAGTCTAGGGAAATTAAACCGTAACCTAGCTGCTGGAACAACGATGTCCAAGCTCGAACCACTCCGAGAAAATCCAAAACTAAATCGGATTCGGATTTGGGACGGAACAACTTGACGTAGATAATTGATTTTCCTTCGGGAATCAACTACGTTATTAAAAATATTTCTCCTACCAAATCCTTTTTTTTCAAAACTATTAGTGTAGCACCATATTTGTAGAAATTAGTATTGGAAATGCTATGTAAAACACCGTGAAGTGTATTCTTCACATATAATTATATATATAGAAAAGGATATGCTCAATTGTAATATGCTGCCAATATATGACAACATCCCCTAAGCTAAGGATTAACACTTCATATTATTTAATTAATTACATACTAAAGTGGATTCTTGATCAAAGTGGTGCCACCACTTATAGTTAGTATTTGTTGGCCACTCCCTCCACCTACACGTGGAGTGGAGGTGGCAATTACAAGGCCACAAGAAAATATTCTTGTCCCGCTATTTATATATTCGGGTATTGCATAAATTCGTGGTATAATAAATATAATATTTTAAATATACCATAATTCATAGAAAATTATTTCAAACAAAACCTACTATATTATAATAATAATTTTCAACATAGCTAAATTTACTATCTCCGTTAAAATATTACGGAGTATAAAAACCTTATAAAATAAATACTTATACCATTATATCGTAACAAAATATTTTCCATAAACCTTTAAAATATTTTGAAAAGATAATAATAATATAAGTTTTACCAAATTCAACTTTTAAATAAATATTTCAAATACACACACGATGCTAATAAAGTTCTTAAGTTTAGGCTCGTAATTCGCCTACGCACGATTTCGATATTCAAGAATTCTCTCGGGATTCTCCCTTATATTTTATCACTGTTTCAGAACTGAAATGGCATTTTAAAACGTGAAATTGAAGCTTAAATCGGGTTAAACCCGACCCGATTCGCGACCCAGTTTGCAACCCGTTTTCTGCCAGACAGTCCGCGGTAAAACAGTCATAACTCTTTGCTCCGAGATTATTTGGACGTGCGGTTTTGTGCGTTGGAAACTAGACTCGTAGACCTTTGATTTGGTATTTCGGGAGACTTCTAACTCTTTATATATTGGGAGAAAAGTCCTGATACATTTGACCCAAGGTTCAAAAAATTTGTTAAAGGTCTTACGATATTTTTTGTCGATTTGCTTGACTTCAAAACTTAAACGTGAAAATGACCGAAAGGGTCATTACACATAGTAGTGAGGTCCTTTGCTTCTCTAATGGTTGTGACTTTCACATCCTATTTAGACTTGGGTAGGATCCTTAGAAGCTTGTCAACTTGTTCCTCAGTGGTCAAAACTTTTCCCAGAGATGATAGTTCATTGACAAGAGTGGTGAGTCGAGTGATCATGTCCTGTAGTGACTCACTTTCCTTCATCTTGAAGGTTTCATATTCAGTAAACAGCAAGGCAACCCTGAACTTCCTCACTTGGCTTGTTCCTTCATGAGCATTCACCAGGGCATCCCAGATCTGTTTGGCAGTAGTACAACTAGACACTCGGTTGTACTCGTCAGGACCTAGTCCACAGACTAGGATGTTTTTTGCCTTAGCATTCTTTCTGAGGGCAATAAGATCGTCGGGAGTATATTCACTTCTCACCTTCTTCACAGCAACTCCTTCCACAGTTTTCACCAGAATAGTTGGACCATCAGTGATCCTGTCCCATAGTTCATAGTCTTCAGCTTGAATGAAGTCCTCCATTCTAGCTTTCCACCAAATGAAATGAGACCCATTGAAGAGGGGAGATCTTGTAGTGGATTGTCCTTTAGAGTGTCCAATAGGAGGTGCATAATTTATTTTCAAGATCTTGTTCTTAAGGTGTTAGCCTTTAATCAAGCAACCTGCTCTGATAGCAATTGATATACTACACGACGTACTAATTTAGTTATTTAACTCTACGAGTTGCCTATCGATGAAACAGGTTGCCTAACGTGTTTCAACAGTAACTAAAAGAGACAGTGATTTTACATAGAAAACCACCCGGCTCACAAAGGTGTAAAAACTACGACCTGTACCACTACAGGATTTAACCCCAAACTTCACTAAACAATGAGCCTCAACAAATCAGGTTACAACTCGATAATGAACAAAGGAATTATAAACTCTAACTCCTAATAACACCAACCACCCAAGGTTTGTGTTTCCCCAATCTTTGAGTTAACCCAACTTGAAGACAACAATGTTATTTCAGTTTATAACTCACTGAACTATGATTACAACTCAAAGAATCAACTCCTAATACATCACTACTAAGAAACCTTAGCTAGACTCTGTACTTAGGACCAGGTTCTTCTATGTGTTTTTTCAGTCGCCTTCGCTGCACTTGCTAAAGTCAATCTCACAATTGCCTTTTTTCACTCTGTAAGTGCGTAAATGCTTAGTGTAGCAGCTCTGCTATTTAAGCATACTCCTCAAGGAGTTCTTCTTCAACTTGAACGCCTTCTTCCACTCAAACTCTACTTGCATAGACTTCTACTTCAAGTGAGACTCCTTCTCGTACTCAACCTCATGCCTTTTGTGTTGTAATTGAACTCAACTTCAACCTCATCTCTTTGCTGTCTTGATTTCATCATGCTTTTGTCCACATGTAATTTCCCAATACTGACTTCTAGCATGCTGATATGGATTTCTCCATCCTTTGAGCTTTTACGACAGTCTTGAGAACATGCATTGATGGACCAGTTTTGCTTACCTGTTTCATGTCACTTTGTCATTTATCAAAACTCCATAGACCCCAACAGAGAGAGAGAGAAAGAGAGAGAGAGAGAGGTGAGAGAGAGAGATATAAGGAGTGATTTGGGGCGCTTTCTTTAGACTATGCTCAGATATACGATTTTAGTATGTAATTACAAACTAGTGAGATATGTGTAATTATTTTAAAGTAGTGGGATATTTAGTAGTTATGGTAAGGATGTTTGATTAATTATTTAGTTTTCTCATATAATTTTAATATAATCTTATTGGGTTATCGGTTTAACCATTAAATAAAACCTTAAAACTGATACCAAATCGATAATCCAATAAAAAAATTTACAAACCGTTTAAAAACCGTTAATCCAATAATCCGATACCGATAAACTAATAACATTTTTATCGATTCGATTTATTGGTTAAGTCAATTTTTGCACACCCCTAACTGCAATAATGAATGTCATTTTTGTTATAGGTAAAATGTTATTATAGAAAAGTAAAATATAAGATGAAAAATCAGTTTTTGAGAAATTGAGGCTGTTATAGTAAAACATCGTTATAACGAGGGGCCGTTATAGAGACGTTTGATTGTACTACCAAATAACTGGAAAAAAAATACCCAATAGATTGTGACCGCCAAAATGTGAATTAACCAAAGAAAAGGTCCAAAACTGTTTTTTTTTTTAGAGAAATCAAAGAGATGCAATCATGCAAATGAATGAGAAAAAGGAAAGCTTTTGCAACTATCACGGACAATCAACCAAAATCTTTCAAGGAAAAAAAGCTGAGATTGCACCATTACCATAGACATTAAACATAAATCTTTAATGGAAAAAAATGCAAAAAAAGGCCAAAAAACTCACCATTGTATATTTTTCATTGCTTTTTATATAACAATGGGATGCTGTGTTGGGACTGTTGTGTTCGTCCCATCATTATTGGCTTATAAAATATAGAAAAGGGTGGTAATTAAATTTATTTTTATACTGCAACTACTATTTAGTAAATAGTCCTTATAGTGATGCTTTAATATGAGAAATTTTACTTATACTCGCATTGTAAATACATTTCATTCTCATTGGTTTTATAGAAAGAATTCAATATCGGAAAAAATAGATAAAATGTTCATTGAATTAAAAAATTTACACAAAAATAGTCCACTTATATTACTACAAAAGTGGTCACTCGGCTAAAAATGTTTACAAAAAATGGTCATTCGGCCTAAAATATTTACAGAAAATGGTCATTCGGCCAAAAATATTTATGAAAATGGTCATTTGGCCTTTCTTATTGCACCCGAAGTGCATATTGCTTCTTTTATCTTCCTTCTTCTTTCTTTCTTCCTCGCCTTTCATAATTTTCTCTTGCTGCAATGTATAAGTATTGTATAAAATATGTATATAGATGTATATACATCTCTGATCCATAGTTATACATAATTTATATATGATTGATACATTACATATACATTATATATATATATATATATATATATATTGAATATACATTACATATACATGCGGTCATTTTTGTTTAAAATATTTTTGACAACGGTACATTTACATAAGAATCCCTTCTATATCATCAATGCTATGTTCGTTCTAATTTTTTTCTTCTTAAAATATTCAATTTTTTCAGTTAGAATGTTATTATATATCCATATATATTATAATAATAATAATAATAATAATAATAATAATAATAATATAGTAAATATGCATGCTTTCTTGTAGGATTTTTTTTCATTCGATACGGGTAGAGCTAGAGGGGCGAAAGGTCAATTTTTCTTTTTGTATGTATATCTAACAAGATGATGATTCCTTATCTCTTTGATTAAAATTTTGTCTCTCCATAGTGGATGGGAGCATAAGAAGCTACATTTTATTGTTGTCATTATTACTGCTTAAATATTTATTTTCTTCAATTTCACTAGCCATGTTAACACAGCCCAGCTCACTATTTATATTGTTCACTTTGAACCTAGATCAGTACGATTCAAAATGTGTCATTAAGATCAAAGACTTACTTTCTTATATGCCCAATATCTTTTTCGTATTTTGTCGATGTGGAATTCGTCTGGGTGTTACATCATTCCATAAGGGGATCACTGATCCTTATAAATTATTTTTAAAATTTTGAGTCTTCATGCTTAACAGAAAATAGACAAACGTAGCTTAATTTTTTTAACTATTAATAATAACAATATATATGACAAAAATGGCCTCTTGTGTTTGGAGATAGAAATGAAATAGTCTCTTAAATATATTCCTGAAGAATTTTGGTCCTTTAATTTACCTAAAAGTGACACTTTTGGTCTCATGACAAATCCCTTCACAAACTATGATTCTTTTTGAAGAAACTAGAAGTTCACTACTGTCACTATTAAAAAATTTATTTTTTTTTTACTGAAAAATGATCAATGATTATTTCTACAGATATTTTGATTCCATCTATGAGAAAAGAAAAAATAGTAATATTTTCATATGAAAAAATTAGAAAGTTTCCTACTATTTCAGTGAAAATTTGTTTCCCACCATGCATTTTCTCGGTGAGCTAGTTCGATGAAAACTGAGTGTGAAAATCATGTTTTATAACACAATTTTTTTATTAATTCGCGATGAAAAAATATTTACTTCTATTAATGTGTTCACTATTAGCACAACTCACTACAAAGAAAAACATTCTCAAGCATATAAATAACCTTCAAAAAATTCTATTAACCTTTAGATCAAATGTGAAAAGACTCCAAATAATTGAATGCTATTATAAAACAATTACAACTATTTGATTTCTGTGTATGTTAGTTAAGGTGTTATTGTGGAGGTGAGTGTGACAACATTTCTGTCTTACAACAACATAAGACTGTCCCATTTAAGATAAAAAGAAAAATAAATTGGAACCAATTATTATTGTTTTTCTTCTCTCAAACTACTAAGACCATCTTCAACCACACTCTATTTTACTCTCTACTTTTTATTTATAGAGAGTAAAAATAGAGAGTGGCTTCTCCAACCACTCTTTATTTTACTCTCTACTTTCCGTAAATCGAGAGGATGAATAGTAACTCTCTAAATATAGAGAGTTACTATTCATCTTCTCTATTTCACTATTTATTATTTTATTATTATTTTCAACACTCAATATTTTTATTTTACATATTTTAAATTATATAAAACCATTAATTAAGTCACTAGTATTCGTAATTATTTTTAATATAATTTTAAATTTATATTAATTTATGTTATTTTTAATTTAATTTTCATAAATAGTATTTTTATTTAAGATATAAGTTAGTTTTATTATAATTTATAGTTATAAAAAATATTATCACATAAAAAATATACGTATAAAATGAGTAATTAATTTATAATTTAATCTAAAACTGATGCAATTGTTAAATTAGAATAGGGGAACATGAAATTGTTAAAATTACAATACATAACATAACATTTTAAGCCGAAAAATTACAATAATAATTTAGTAATCTGGTAAGTGAGCTCCAGATCCACCAATACCGAAAAGATGTTGAACGTGCATTCGGAACCTTTGAATGACATTAGATTTAATTTTCATTAGAATTAAGGTTTAATATTCGTAATCCTATACTAATAGACTTGATACGTAAGGACTATGAACAAGAACAATGCAATATACTAATAAAAGCAAAGTAAATCTTCACGAAAATTACCTAATGACATGATATGTATCATGCACATAATCTTAAAATATATTTTTAAAATGATACTTTATAGATTCGTGTAGACGTTAATTTCTTTTTTGTTAGACAAGATTAATTATGATTTGGTCCACCATCAAATCTAAGTAGGAGGACAGAAGTAGAATTCAATTACAACTTGGATGTCTTGTTAGATCTCCTTCTAGGCTTTACTATATATAATGAAGGTGATGGGTTAGTAACAAAAATAACAATTTGGAGATTTTAAGTTTAAAATTTGTGCTAGCATAACATTTGGTGACGAGTCTATTTGTTGTTTATTTGAAGCAAGTAATGAAGTTAAGAGTTAAGGCGGAATACATAGTTCACTTGTTAAATTTGTCAGTAATTTTTATTACATATTCAAACTATGATTTATTTTGATTGAACATTCAAACATATGAAAAAATGTTTCTATGAGATACTTCCAATTATAAAAAGCTTTTGCGTATGTTCTTAAGCATTTGTTACATAGATAAGTTAACCATTTAAAATGTGTCATCTCTTTTAATTAAACATATCCTCAATTAAAACAAACAAGTCTGAAGCTTTATGACTTATTGAGGTTTACTATCCGTAAATTTGATGTTACTCCCTCCATTGGCTTTTACTTGTTTAGTGTTTCAAAATTAGAATCTCACATTTATTTGTCACTTTTAACGTATCAAGAAAAGATAATTAATTTTTTTTTTTTACTCGTAGTATTAATTATTTATTCCCCAGGTCATTTTTCAAGACCTAAGACTATACATCAATTAATATGAATATTATGATTAAATATATTTACATAACCACTGTTTTTTAAAGGATGTGTAAAGTTCAAAATAGATAAATAAAAGTGAATAAAAAGAGTAAAAAGAGGGGGGAAATTAGGGATGGTAAAATCAAACTCAATCGGTCTAACTCGTCCAATTCATTTAGGTTTGGGTTGATTATTGACCCATCCATTTATTAGTTCAACTCATTTCAACCTCATTAAATTGAGTTGATATATTGTCTAATTTGATTTTTGAAAGATCTTGTCAAAATATTTTAAAAAGATTTTTTTTTAAATTTGGTATGTTATATATAGCTACAATAAAGAAAACTAATAATTTTATTGGGTAGTGAAAAACTTAATAAAAAAGATAAATAAAGCAGTTAAAACTTAATTAAAATTAAACGAATTGAGTTATTACCCATTATCTAATCCAGTTTAACCCAATTCATTTTGAACCAAATAAATTTGAATCGAATTAAATCTTAATTTATTTATCATATTTGACGCATTTTAACCCGTTCAATTATCACCCCGAGGAAAAATGCAGGTAGTGGGCTGTGGCTCTTTTTTAGTCATGTTTTTTTTAGGTCATAAAACTACAGGCTGGAATAGCTGGACTTTTCATTAACTAGTTTTGTTTTCTGTGTGGTCATTTTCAACAAGACTAGGTGGGTTCAAAAATCATATTCATTAAATGATGAAAACATTAAAATAAAAATGCAATTAACACAATTTATTGGCAAAGTGATTTGTTCATTGGACATTTCTACTATCAGTTTCTGTAATTAATACTACATCTGAAAGTGAAAGAAAATCACATTTACAGATCTTCATTACTTAAATATTTTTTAAAAACATTTAAATCTGTTTAAAGAGAGTGAACCCTATTTGTTTTTGTTTGTATTTAATAAAGGTCATAAATTTTACTCCTCCATCCTAATTTATTGATACCTTTTGGATTTTGAGATTCAAATAATTTTTTTCTTACCGTAATTTTTTATATGTTTTTTAACAGTCTTAAATTATCAATTATTGTGTGTTATAGTATTTTTAGGTAGTTTTCAAATATGTAAATTTTATTATCAAAAAAAAAATAAAAAACCATGTTCGAATTCACGATCAAAATTAAATTATTTGACTCTTGAAAGTCGAACTTGTACCACATAAATTAAAACAGAGTAAATAATTTTTTAAATCTCAATCATTAATTATATTTATTTTATTTGAATTTTAATTATTCAAATTTTAATCACTAAATACATTTATTTTCTAATCATACACACAATTAATAGATCATAATGACTAAAATTTATTAATAAAATGCTATACATTTAAGGATTTTGTAGTGTTTTTTTTCACCACTATCCACAATTAGTCCTGGGCATCGAGCCGAGCTTTATACAATATTGAGCCAAATCAACTCTCTAATATTTAATATTGTGTAGTAAGTTCGAGTTGGTCGAGCCGAGCTTTATACAGTATTGAGCCAAGTCTAAGCTGATTCAAGTCGACTCTTTAATATTTAATTTTGTGTAGTAAGTTCGAGATGAGTGGAATCGAATCTGTAATATTTAGTTTTGTGTAGTGTAACATCATTAAGAAAATAAATTTTATGATAAATTAAATTGAAAAATAGATCATCGATCATGGAGATTATTTTAGTACGAAATTAATGTAATTTATATGGTAGTATGAGTTTATGTTGCAGAGAATATCATTATCCTTATGACTATTATTACTATTAAATTAAATAAAATAAAAAGGGATAACTATTCTGTCTCTAGCTGTTACTTTATTTTTAAGGATCAAGATGAGACGTCATCTGTGACTTGTTCCACATTTATTGGTTCTTCTTATCTTTCTCAATTATTTAATGAGCTTTCCCAATATAATCTTTCTAGTAAAGGTTGTTTATTAGCATGCGGAATAAGATGCACTACAAGATGATATAAATTTATTTTAAGATAATTTATCTCAATTTTAATTTTAGAATATCCTATTTAATTTTATTTAATTTGAAATTATTTTATTTTATTTTATTTATTAAGTGGGATAAATTAGAATTATAACTCCAGAATAATTTAATCAACGTATTAAACGATCCCTAATATTACTAATATATTCTCCTCTCCATTTTGTTTTGAGTTTCTTTTTCTTTCTTTATGTTTTATTCCAAAAGAAGTTCACCTAATTTAGAATAAAATTAATTAATTTAAATGGATGCTTAATTTTATTTATTGTAATTATGTTTTAAGTAGAGGATATAGTATGCTTTCGTCGTTGTTTAATAATTAAATGGATGCTTAATTTTATTTATTGTACTTATGTTTTAAGTAGAGGATATAGTATGCTTTCGTCGTTGTTTAATAATTAAATGGATGCTTAATTTTATTTATTGTACTTATGTTTTAAGTAGAGGATATAGTATGCTTTCGTCGTTGTTTAATAATTGCAAGTCCATGGGTATCTTGTCTAACATATATATATTTATATATTTATATATATATATGTATGAATTATACTCGTTATTTATGAAGGTCGGGGTAGAATGTACAGTCATTTTACACTTTTAATTAGAAGTTTAGATTTTAATTTACACAAGGTATATTTGATATGTACGAATATATTTTTCATTCTTTTATGTTTGACTAATCAAACTTTTTAAAATTCTTTTTATAAGAAAATAAATTTCTTATACATGAGAAAAGAAAATTCTTTTTGATGGGACTAAAAAATACAAGTTCTACAAGTATTCTTCTATACTAATTGTGTGTCTCGCCACCCTCCAACATATCCCCACTACCACGACACCTTAACCCCCATCTCCCACTTTCAAAGTTTTTGCATAGATTATATAAAATAAAAATTAAAATAATATTTTTTACGTAAATACTAAATACAAGAAATAAATGAGAAGCTCACTTATTTTTATTCATATCAAAGACACCCACAAAGTCCACCCTTTTACACTAGAATATTTGCTAAGAACAAATATAAGATAATTAGCTAAAGTTAGGGATATTAATGAATCAAAAGTCTAACAAAAGATAAAATTAAACCATTTCAAATATTTCAATGACAAATTTAGGGCATTTCTCCCCTTCTTAAAATTTCTTTTTAAAAAAAAAGAAAAGAAAAAACAAACAAACTGGATGTTGACCATCACAATTTACTAATGATGGGTAGCAATTAAGATCAAATGTGAAAGACATAGACTTCAAGTTCACTACCATCCACTAAAAACACAATCCAATATTTAAAAAAATATATAATAACAATTTAAAAAATACCATTAAACAATAATTTTAAATTATAGATCATAATCCAGATTAAATAATAATTTCCAATTATGGATCATAATAATCTAGATCAAATCATGTGAAATCTGGTAACACCGCCCTTTTATTCTCAAACACTAATCTCCACTGCAGCAATTTGGATATGTTAATTAATTAATTAATTAACGTGCCAACCTTTGTTTTTTAACTGATTCAATCACCTTCATAACATTATTTATTTGTTTGCTATGAACATTTTGTGCAGGAGGATATTACATTTTTTTAATTTTAACCATGACCTATGATATATTCATCTCAGGATGTCGTTTTGTGATAATGTACCAAGATAAAAATAAGATTTGTGGTTAAACCTAAAATTTAGTAACATCAGACCAAACAATTAAATTGAGAGATCAAGGCCACAAGCAATATGATCAAGCCAAATTCAATTGATCCTAAAAATAACGTAATAATGATAACAAAAATAAATAATTAAGCAGAAATAACAAAAAGAGAGAGGGAATAATTTTTACTGGAAAAGAATCAAAAATGTATTTAACGTATTAGAAATGGTTTAAAAATGTCCTCCTTTCATCTATTAAATTAAATTGAATATACCCCTAAAGTTATTTTTCAGACTTAAATTTGTAGCTGACTTGGAGGTACTAAATCTTGCATAAGTAATATTCTCTTTGTTTCTAAATACTTGTCATGCTTACTGAAAATAAATATTCCATATTAATATTTGTTATTTTAGAAAATCAAGACATAATTAATTATTTGTTTTCACTTTTACCTTTAATCATAAATATGGAGAAATATTAATATAGTGTAAAAGAGAAAAATATTAAATAGAAAGAGTAAGTAATAAATAATGGTAATTCAGTTAAATTACCTTCTAGTTAATGTTCTTCTTAAGAGGCGTGCAAATCAAAACAGAGGAAGTATCATATTTGGTGGCTTATTAAAAAGTAAGTTTTTCATATATAATATTAATACGGTATTTAATTTGCAATTTAGAAGCTCACAACTAAAACTTGTAACTTCTAGACTCATGCAGTGAATGCTAATTCTCCAATGTGGGTGTGTTCAATACACCAAGTCTAAAATTTACAAGTTTTATATGTGAGTACTATATGGTTCTCAATGTTTTTAATTGTTTCTTTTCTTTTTTCAAATATAATTGGTAGGCAAGGAATTGAGACACAAGTATAATGACATTTCTGTCTCATTCCAACATAAGACTGATCTAGAAGGGGGAAAAAGATAGTACTATATAAGACTTTTCTTAGTTTATGATTGAAGCAAAAAAAATAGAAAATGAAATAAAATTTAGACCAACCATTTGTTTATTTATTTATGTTTCCCTTCAACTTAATTAAGGAAAATCGACTATCTACCAAATACAATTAAGACAACGTAATAAGTAGTTTAGATTTAATGAATATTCATTTATTATAGTGTCTTAGTGGGTATTAGAGTACTTATAATAATGTTGTTTGGTGCTCACGAAAAATTTAATGGAATATAATTTTGTGGAATAATTAGTTGAAAAGGCATATAATGAATTTAAAAAGAAAAGAATACTAAAACTAAAAAAACAAGAAAGAATATTAGCAGTAGTAGTAAGAAAAATGAATCAACAACAACAATAATAGTTTTCAATTATTTGTTTCCTTATATTTTTTAGTTTTTAGTTTTTATGTAACTACTACACTATGTATCAACTTTAAAGCCACCACATAACAGCCCTTACCCCATCACCAAAAGATGCGGTGCATTGGATGGGGTATGAGGCTGCTCCTTCCTTAATCAGAGATTTCGGGTTCGAGTCCTGGGTATAAAAACATTCTTGGTAGAAAGTTTTTCCCCTAAATGGACCTTACGCCACGAATTCAGATTAGTCAAATTTCAATTTGAGTACCGAACAACGGATAAGAAACAAACAAACAAAAAGAAGGATAAATTACCTAAATAACTAAACTTCCCTATCATATCTACTATTTTTCCTATCAATTTATTTTAATTACTCAATATATCACATCTTATCAGAAACCCCTTTCTTTGTGTCAGATACATCACCAAAGCAGATCCCATAAATTAAGCTTCTTCTCCCAAATTTAAAACACTCAAATCATGGTAATAGATCTACCTATAATAGTCAAACAATAAATAAGGCTGAATTCAAGGGATAAAGATTTTTTTGAGCAAAAATTATATTTCTCAGTCCCCAAATAAAAAAAGCAAATTCAAAGTTTCTCCATAATTTCATTAACCACTGAAGAAACATGTTAATTCATTTTGAAAAGCATCAAATACCTGTAAATTAGTGATTTTCTAGCTATATTTTTCGTCAAAATGCAAGTGTTAAATGTTTCTTCCTTTTTCTCTATTAGATTTTGATTTTATCGTCTTTTGATCCATTAGATCTGTTATGAATCATCTTCAAGTTTTGTTTTTATGAATTTAAGATTTAGATCTCAACATTTCTACTGTGAATATTTACGTTATGTAATTTCATACATATTGATTCGTTTTGAAAGTGTCAAATGTCTTTAGATTAGTGTTTTTCTAGCAACATATTTCAATATGCAAGTGTTAAGTATTGTTTTTCAGAGGTATGTTTTCAAATTCATGGCAGAATTTAAAGTTTTTGCTTCATTAGATCTATTATCAATCAACTTTGAGCTTGTACCTCTGTTAGATCTGTGTTTTTTCTTGATCATCTTATTTTTATTTTTTTTAAGCATGTATCTATGCACATATACATGTATCAAAAGTTTGGATGGGGCAATTTGATACTAGATACACGTATTTTGGATTCACTGTATAAAATTTATATTGGATACATCAAATTAATACTGGATACACTAGATTAAATTGATTATGAATACATGTATTTTGAATATGTATGAAACTGGTACTGGATACATCAAATTAATAGTAGATACATATAAACACATACATGAAATTAATATTAGGCACATATATAAACAAATGCATGAAAGTAACACTAGATACATATAAATAAATACATGAAATTAATACTTGATACATATTAAAATATACATGAAATTAATACTAGATTTATACAAACAGATACATGAAATTAATATTTGATACATAATAAAATATACATGAAATTTATACTAGATACAAATAAAGTGATGAAATGTAATTTGATGAACGTATATGTGTATCATTGACATCAGATACATGTCTTTGGATATACTACAAAATTGATTATAGATACATCAAATTAATAAATTTATTATTTTTAAAAAATAATAAAATGATTTGAAACTTAGCATAATTATTTCTAACTACCTAATATGCTGTTGAGCTATCATGTACTAACATATGTTCTATTTTGAGTTATTAGTGCTTTGATTATGCTATCTTTCAATTAAGTCTTGATAACGATGAATTGTAAAAGCATGAAATGGACTTGTTTTCTATAATTGACATCCTAGTATTTCCATCATTGAGTTTTGGTAAGGCTACTTGACTTGCAATACATGCTAGAAATTAAATTTGTTTTGTGTGTGATGCCTTTTAAATGATGTCGTTGTTTCTATTATATGTTGTTTTGATTTTACTTGAGATTATCTAATTTTACACACAAGTAATTTAGCCGTTTCACCGACCAAGGCTTATGATTTGATTTATTATTCCCATCGATTAGGGTTTATGATTTGGTTTAACCGTCCTATCGGCTAAGGCCTATGATTTGGTTTAACTGACCTATCAACTAAAGCCTATTAGGTGCGCGAACAAATTGATAGGGCCTACCATGCTAATGTGAGTCATGGTTGAGATGGAATTGTTTTGACCGTTTTACTTCAAAGTTTTTAAGATCATTTTAGATTATTTTATCTGCGACGATTATTTAGTTTTACTACTATGTACACATGAAAAATATTTTCCTCCCCATCAAACACCCCCTAAATGAAAAAAAAAACAAAACAAAACATGAATAGTACAATAAATACACCAAAAATGTATGAGATCATTTTACTACTTCTTCATTAATATGTGTGTGTTGACCATTGAAGCTAACTCCTACTCATTTAAGAAGCTACAATTCTTTTACTACACGAAAATGGTTCTTATTTGGAAAAGTCTAAAACAACTTTTTGACAAATCAAAACGTGGAAAATTCATCTCAATACATCATTGCATGCTCCCTCCGTTTTTAAATACTTGTTACATCTTTTATTTACATGCTTTTTAAAAAAAACATTTATTAGAAGATAATTTGACTAAATTATTCTTATTTATTTACTCTTTCTTATTTAATACTTTTCTACTTTACACTATATTAATAGCTCTATATTTATGACTAAAAATAAACATGAAAATAAATAAATTGTTAGTTCTTGATTTTCTAAAATAGCTTTTGACAAATCAAAACGTAGAGAATTCATCTAAATACATCACTACATACTTACTAGATACATATACCTTGCTGGAATTAATTCTTTCTCTTTATTTTCCACTTCACATGTTGTTTCTTCTAAATAATGTTCACTTAATAATTTAATAGTATAATATTAAATATCATCATGATCCATGATTTCACCAGGAGCCGCCAACACGTCACGTTGAGGATATGCTCTCGAATATATGTTTTTATCTACAATAATTTACCTTTTTGACCCCCAAACTTTTATGTATTATCACAACTAGATATGGGGAGCCCGTGCTAGCACGGGCCCAATATTTATTATATTTTTTGTCTCAATTTATGTGACACATACAGATTTTCAGGAAATTACGTGTCCCCAAAAAGTGAGTGGCCTTTAATTTTTGCCCCTATAAGAAAAGTCTTTAAAAAATACTCTTTCTTCATTTTTATGTATAGAACAAATACATTTTTGCCCCTCTACACCACAACTCTCCATGTTCATTTGTCTCTCAACTTTTAATTTTTATTTTTCCTTTTTCTTTTATCTTTTTTATTTTATTTTATTTTTCTTTTTTCTCAATTTTTTTTAATTCTCGTTTTCTTTTTTCTCAATCTTTATTTATTTTATTTTTTTTCTCTCAACTTTTTTTTTTATTCTTTTTTTCTCAACTTTTATGTTTTTTTCTCTTTTTTGCTTTTTTTTAATCTTTGTTTTTTCCTTTTCTCTTTTTTTCTTTTTTTTTAACCTCTATTATTTTTTGCTAATGAACAAAAAATTGGATAATCCGTAAAGAAGATCTTCTTTCTTTGAAATTGAAGTAAACTTAAGGGTGTGCTTTGCTGTTTGGAAATCCTTTGAAACAAGTCTTGCCTCTAAGACAACTGTTATAGAACATCTCATAAATCAAGACACAATGAGGTAGTGTCAAGTCTTGCTCGTGGGGCATAACTTGTTGTTTGAAAATTCTTCAGCTAAGTCTTGCCTCTAAGGCAAGAGTTATAGAGCATCTCATAAATTAAGACACAATGAAGTAGTGTTAACTCTTGCCCATGGGGCATAACTTATCTTTTTTGAGGCCCTTGGGCTAAGTCTTGCCTCTAAGACAAACGTTATGGAGCATCTCATGATCAAGACACAATGTGCTAGTGTCAACTCTTGCTCATGAGGCGTAACTTGTTGTTTGAAAATCTTTGAGCTAAATCTTGCCTCTAAGGCAAGAGTTATAGAGCATCGCATAAATCAAGACACAATGTGGTAGTGTCAACTCTTGCCCATAAGGCGTAACTTGTTATTTGGAATTTCTTGGGCTAAGTTTTGCCTTTTAGGCAAGCGTTATAGAGCATCTCATAAATCAAGCACAATGTGGTAGTGTCAACTCTTGCCCATGGGGCGTAACTTTTTTGTTTGAAAGTCCTTGGGCTAAGTCTTGTCTCTAAGTCAAGAGTTATAGAATGTCTCATAAATCAAGACACAATGAGGTAGTGTCAAGTCTTGCTCGTGGGGCATAACTTGTTGTTTGAAAATCCTTGAGCTAAGTCTTGCCTCTAAGGCAAGAGTTATAGAGTATCTCATAAATTAAGATACAATGAAGTAGTGTGAACTCTTGCCCATGGGGCATAACTTGTATTTTTTGAGAGGTCTTTGGGCTAAGTCTTGCCTCTGAGGCAAGTGTTATAAAATATTTTATAAATCAAGACACAATGTACTAGTGTCAAGTCTTGCTCATGGGAGCATAATTTGTTGTTTGGAAGTCCTTGGGCTAAGTTTTTCCTCTAAAGCAAGAGTTATAAAACATCTCCTAAAAAAATAAAGGTCGAGAAAAATGAATTAAAAAAAAAAGAGAAAAAAAAAATTAAAAATCAAAGAAAAAAAATAAAAAAATTGAAGTTGAGAGAAAAATAATTGAGAAAAAAGAGAGGAAAAAATGAAGAAAAAAAATATATAAAAAAAAAATAAAGATCGAAAAAAATTAAAAAAATAAAAAATTAAAAAGGAGAAAAAAAATAGAATTGAGAGGAGAAAAGGAAAAAAAATAATGATTGAGAAAAAAGAAAAAAAAATAGAATAAAGAATAAAACAAAAAATAAAAGAAAAATAAAGATTGAGAAAAAAAAGATAAAAGATAAAATAAAAAAATAAAAAAAAAAAGAAATAAATATAAAAGTTGAGAGGCAAATGAGCATGAAGAGTTGTTTAAAAATATTAGAGGTATAGAGGGGCAAAAATGTAGTTGTTCTATACACAAAAACAATGAAGGTTATTTTTGTAAGACCTTTTCTATGGGGGGCAAAAATACAAAGTCACTTCCTTTGATGGGCATTTGTGTGGTTGGATTTTAGATAGTTAATCAAAAAATTTATATATTTTTTAGATATTTTAAGTTGTTAATTATTATAATTTATAGTATCGTTTAAGTAATTATTTGGAGTGTGGAGTTGTGAATGTCAAGTCCATTTTCATGGCTATCTCTTTTTCTAATTTAGTAATACGATTTGTCACTGTTTGAAAAGTTGATCATTTTTTAATTATAATAATAAAAAATAATATATTGTTAATTTATTGAAGACATGTCTCTAGATAAAAGAGCATGAAAGTCAAATATTAGAATCAAAAGTTAGTGAATAATCGAACACTTTTTCTCTTTCCTATAGGAGAGTAGAGTTTTAGTTTGAAACACTTTATCTGCTTCCTCTTCTCCCTTTTCTTTTTAATTGTTATTATTATTATTATTATTATTATTATTATTATTATTATTATTATTATTATTATATAATTATTATTATTATTCATTTATTTCTTCAATTTTATCACTATTTTTTTCTTCTTAGTATTATTATTAGAATTTCTTCTACTCTTGTATCTTTTAAAATGTTTTTTTAAAAGTTGAAAGTTTATTGAAAATAACTTCTCCACCTTATATAAAATATGAATAAAATCTATGTATATTCTACTCTCTTCAAATTTTATTTATAAATTATGCTAAAAGTATTATTGTCGGATAATAGACTCATGTAAAATACCTTTTGTAATTTGTAATTTCAGATAATGTAAATTAATTTCTTAAAACTTCTTCCACTCTTGTATCTTTTAAAATATTTTTTTTGAGTTGAAGGTCTAAAATAACTTCTTCGCTTCAGACAAAATAAAAATAAAATCTATTATATAAAATAATTCTATTCTTTTCGAATCCCACTTATAAAATCACACTATAAATATTGTAGTTGGATAATAGACTCATATATAATGCCTTTTGTAATTTGTAATTTCCGATCATGTAAATTTAATTTCTTAAAATAAATAAATAAAGGTCACTCAATAACAAGATAAAGAGGGCTGGCTTGGAGCATTCCCCATCGCACCTATTCCTTCCTCTTATATTACTTCTTCTTTTTAAATTTATTTATCTTATTTTCTTAATTCACATAAAAACGAATATCTCTTCCTTTTTTTATTTTTTATTTTAACTTTTTACATAGAATGTCAAGATCACAAGATTAATTTTTTTAAAAAAATATATTTTATGTATTTTTAGAAGGGGAGCCTTGGAGTAACTGGTAAAGTTGCTGCATGTGACCAGGAGGTCACGGGTTCAAGCCGTGGAAACAAACCTTTGCAGAAATGTAAGGTGAGGCTGCGTACAATAGACCCTTGTGGTCCGGCCCTTCTCCGGACCCCGCGCATAGCGGGAGCTTTAGTGCACCGGGCTGCCCTTTTTATATTTTATGTATTTTTAATTTAAGATCATAATATTTAATTTTTAAATTTTTTTTATATCAAATTAAAATTGGATAAACAAATTGAAGCGAAGATTATGAAATTTATGCACATATTAGATGATTTGACCTTTGTGTTTCAAATTTCGTTCTTCTATTTGAGAGGATAGGGTAACAAAATATCATAAAAACAAATCACAAAATATATTTTCAAATTTTGTAACTTTTTTTGGAAGTGCTTATTATCTAAATCGACCTTTGTGGCCAATAGTTTAAGTGCTGATAAAAATAAAAAAAATATAAAAAAAATCTATATGAACCCTGTTTCAGAAAGATTCATAATCCTCTTTCTCTTTTTCTCCTTTTCTTTTTCCTTTCTAAGGACAAGATGTATATGAAATTAGGAACCAGAAAAAAAGAAAGTAAATATAAGTATTTTTGGACTCATTGCTTTTCACCTCCTACCAAAATGTTAGTGAAAGAGAATCTTTATTAGTATTTCTGTCGACCATTTTATTTGTCATATTTTTTTTAAAATATTTTTTAAGAAAAATAATAAATAAATAGTAATTTGATTAAATTATTCTTATTTATTCTTCTTCTCAATTTAAAGTACTTATTTCTTTTGCACTATATTAATATCTCTCTATATTTATGATTAAAGGTAAAAATAAAAATAAATAACTAATTATATATTAATTTTTTAAAATGATAAATATTATGAAGTATCTATTTTTAATAAAGATGACAAGTAAAAATGATCGGGAGGAGTAGCATTATGTAAATCTAAGGAAAAAGGTTATTTAATGCAATAGGGTATTTTGTTTTTCCTTCTTTCATTGATTTATGTGCATAATTTCCACATGCATTGAAGCCTAGGAAAGAATATTGTCGGTGCGCACCAATTATTTCAAACTTTTTATCTAGCTTTTTTATGACTTCTATTTTTCTTGAAATTAAATTTGACTCCAACTTATGTAGTTTTCAGTAACAAAAAGCAATTAAAATATTATATTTTATAATATGCTTATATCCTTTTACATTACACTTAACTTCAACTAAACGCAATTTAAGAGCTATTGATGTGCCTTTGGAAAAAAGTTACTACTATACAATATGTTCAATAAAAGCAAAATATCATTAAGAATTATTTCTGACAGAATAATTATAAGTGACATTTTTTTCTTTTCAATTGATGCTATGTATTATCAGTATATCATGAAAACAAAGGGGCATGGGAGTCACATAAAAAAGATGACAAACAAAAACTCGAATAATATTCTGTTTAATTTGGTGATTCATGTAATTTTGTCCTCCACCTACTAAAGAAAAATACAAAAAGCAATAAATAATACTCCATTAATATTGAATATGCCCAAAATCTCCTGTTCATTTCTTGTCATTATTTCATATAATAATAAAAAACAAATCAATATACATTTTTATTTATATTTCGAGCTAATCATCTGTTGTCGAAAATCTAGAAGACTTGATTTATTTAGATTCACAGTTAATAGGCTCATTAATTACTCCCTATACAAATATTTTACGATATTATGTTTATCTTTCTTATCTTATTTGTTAGTTTTTGGGCATTTTTCCTTCTTACCATGATTAAGAAACAGGAACACTGTTAATAGGGTATGATTCTTTTTTTTTTTTATCATTCTGAATAACTAAAACAAAGAGTATATTAAACCGGAAAATGAGTAGATCATAATATTTTACATTACTAATAAATAAAATAAAAGAATTGTTACGAAAAAATCAAATAAAATAAGTAAATGTAATATCATAATCCACAAGAAGATTAGTGTCGTGAAGATTAATGGAATATCCCTGATGTAAAATATCTTTTGTCAAAAGGTACCTTGGCTTTAACTCTCGTCATCTCACTCAATCCTATACGAAAACTCGAGTTGAGGCTCTGCAAGTGAGCAAAGAAGCACTTCTTGTAACCAACCTGCAGAGAGCGAGGCAAGTTGGGAAGGGGCTGAGACTTGGAATTCGAAGACCAAGTCAGAGACTACTAGACGTTTCGCAGAATGATTTTCAACGAGGACGTTGAGACTGTTCGATTCACTCTGTTTTATTATATAAGCTTAGCGAAAAGAATGTTTTTAGATACACCTAGGACATGGATCCTATATGAACCAATGAGGCAAGGTACTGAAAGGGGTGCCCCGCATCTCAACCAAACTGAATATCATAATTCAGATTCAGATCCAGCTTACTTTATCGGATCATAAAAACCCACTTTCCGAAGATCTTTTCCTTCTTTTTGGGCTCTAATATCAATTGCAAGGAGAATTGATTTTGTGGGTCATTTATAGTCTTTTTAATTTTATATCTTTTTTTTATAAGAGATCTTTATTTTCTTTTACACGTAAGAGATCTTGATATTTACACTTAAGAGATCTAGAATAATTATTTTCTTTTATTCAATTTGTAAGTGGTCAAAAAATCTCATTTCCTCGTGTTTTTCTTTCGTTTCTTATTTGATGTTCAATATTTAC
This sequence comes from Jaltomata sinuosa, assembly GCA_003996215.1. Classification (NCBI taxonomy): domain Eukaryota; kingdom Viridiplantae; phylum Streptophyta; class Magnoliopsida; order Solanales; family Solanaceae; genus Jaltomata; species Jaltomata sinuosa. Next base: position 69,816 of record QJPP01003105.1, on the reverse strand, counting down.
AATAAAATTTTGATTAATCCAGATTCGTACCATACATATATGTAGACAGCTTAACTCCCCCACCCCCACCCCCACTTGACCCCCTAGACTCCCCTATTGCAATTTGCAACAAACACACAAAAACATAGGTCAAGCACTTGCACCTCCACAATTTACCTTTTTTTTAACACTTTCTATTCCCCTTTTTGTATTTACCAAAAACAAAAACAAATTTCTTATTTTCCTCCCTTTATTCTCTCCCATCCTTTCTTCCTTCTCTACCTAGATTTTCTCTTTCTACCAAAATAAAAAATAAAATAAAAAAATAAAAAATTCTTGAAAGATTAGACCACTGACCACCCAATACCCATCTCCCTTTCCTCTCTCACTGTATACCTTTCTTGTCTATAAAACTTTTTTTTTTCTCCCCTAAATTTAGGTCAATTCTCTCTCTCTCTCTCTTTTTCTACCTCTTCAATTCTTTGTTTTTTTCCTTTTACATTTCCCAGAAAAATCTTCATCCTTTAATTCTGCTATTTTCTTGATTTATACATATTTTTTCCGTGAATTCTTCTATTTTCTTGGATTTTGGGGCTCTAATTTCTCAATTTCTGTTTAAAAATTTGCATATATGAGGAGATTTTAGCACATGGGGTCTTAAAAAATTTCAACTTTATTTGCTCAGATTATTGGTTTTGATTGATTCTTTGTGAGGTTTGAGCTGCTGGGTGTGTGTGAGAATTTTCAATTTTCAATTTCTTAGCTGAGAATTTGGTAGGGAAAAATGGCAACTGGTCCAATTGAGTCAGCAGTGGTGGAGTCCTCTGTTGAAGGTCGTCGTTTTGAAGATCTGAGAGGTGTCCAGTGGCGTATTGATTTGGGAATTTTGCCTTCTTCTCCATCTTCAACCATTGATGATCTTCGTCGTGTCACCGCTAACTCACGTAGAAGGTATAGAAAATCTGCTTTGTCTTTGACCCTTTTGGCCTCTTATGTTTGTTTCTGTTGGTTTTCTTGTTTATTGTAATAAAAAGGAGGAAACTTTACATTTTCTGTTGATTTTTAGTTATAGCCTCTATTTACCTCATATCTCAAATTGGGGTTTATATGTTTTTTTAAAATCTGAGAACATCCCAAAAGCATTTGGGAAAAAAACTAGAAAACCCAACTTGAGATATGATGTAAATAGAGGCTATAACTAAAAATCAACATCTCAACACAATTGTGTTAATGATGTGTTGAGATGTTCTCTGTACTTGCTTGTTTGATGGCAAAGAATAGTATGTTGCTAGCAGTTGACTAATTTGATTGTCTATTTACATTAACACAATTGTATTTTTTTTTTTTTGCAAATGCTTTTGGGATGTCCTTAGATTTCAAACAAACACATCATTAACACAATTGTGTTGAGATGATCCAGTACTTCCTTGTTTGATGGTATTAGAAGTAATTTGATTATCTTTTTTTTATTGTTTTCTTGTCAGTTTGTGTGGAGTCATTGTTCTGAATTTTATTTACATGTAGTTTTGTCTATTGGTGTATTGTGAGGTTACTGAATAGCAACTGGTCATGTATTGAGGGTTGCTTTCCCCAAGTCTATACGTGGGGGATTGCGGTTTTTGAGGCCGTTAGCAGCTAGTGTATTGTCCGTTGCTGAAATGTCGTGTATGGAGGCTTTTCTTTCCCAAGTCTAGATTTGAGATTGTAGAGGCTGTTAGTTTCTCACACCTGGTGTTGAACACCTATAGAGAATTTAGGATTGGATGCTTTTGTTGATTGTTTGAACACTCAGCAACTTCTGTAGCTGTATTTTCCATCTTTCCAAATATACGATGCACACATTCACTCATTTTCATATCTTAAGCTCATTTGCGAGCAATAGTAACAATGTATCTCGTCAGCATGTTTTCCCTGAAATAGTAACAATGTAGATTGAATGTACTGATATAACAATGTTATCGCTCAATTTGATCATACTGCTTCTTTTCAATTTTTTTGTGATGTTTAATTCCAGTGTGTTAATTTCTTTTTATTTCTAAGTCCTCAGTATGATAGTAAGGTTTTAATGTATAATGTTTTTGGTTGTGTAGGTATGCTTCTTTGAGAAGACAGCTTCTTATTGATCCACATGTTCCTAAAGATGGAAGTAATTCTCCGGATCCTGTCATAGACAATCCACTGTCACAAAACCCTGGTAGGATATCTGCATCATTCGTTCAAGTCATTTTCTTCTCTTTTAGCAAGTGCAATGCTGAAAATTGTTCAAACTTGAACAGCTTCAAACATTTGAAACTTTTACTAGAACTCTTTCGATTAAGACCATCCTGAGGAAACGATTATTTGGGTCCTGCAGCTTGAAAAATATATTTCTGTTTTACTGGATCTCAATTAGTTATTTTATCAGTTCTTTTATTTCCACTTTGCATTAGAAAAGTACTTGGAGAAACTGTATCTTGTAGTTGTGTACATGCTAATGGTGGTGTTGCAATGCAGATAGCATGTGGGGTCGCTTCTTCAAGAATGCTGAACTGGAGAAGATGGTTGACCAGGATCTTTCGCGTCTATATCCTGAGCACGGTAGCTATTTCCAGACTCCTGGATGCCAAGCCATGTTGAGGAGAATTCTGCTACTTTGGTGCCTTAGACATCCAGAGTATGGTTACAGACAAGGTAAGATCATAACATTGCCAAACTTATTATGTGCTACTGCTTACTGCTGAAGCGGAATAAGGCCTTTTCTAGTCTGTGGCATCTCGTATGAGATACTTTTTCAGTTCTTAACTAATCAAGATGAAAGTCCGTCAAGCTTAGAAATCAGAGAACAGGCATTCATACCTACCCTACCTGTCTCCCTTCCATAACAAATAGCATGCATCTCTAATGTAAGCTTAGTCGCCCATGTTCAATTGTATCAAGACTGTTTCTGTAAACCTATTAATTGTTCACATGCTCTACGGCTGCCTTCAAGTTTGCAGTTTGTATAGCAGCTTATGACATCCAATAGCCCATTTGCTCTTGATTGCATTGTTCTATGCTGACATACCCTCCTCTTTGGGTCCTTTTCTTTCTGATCTTGAATTTATCATGTAACCTAGTGCCTAAATCGCTAACCATCTATCATGTTTGTCTTCTCAGTATTAATGGAGGAACTTTCTGCTTCTCTGTTTTCAGGAATGCATGAACTATTAGCCCCACTTCTTTATGTTCTTCAAGCTGATATGGAGCATCTTTCTGAAGTGAGGAATCTTTATGAGGATCATTTTGCTGACAAATTTGATGGGTTCTCATTTCATGAAAATGACTTGACGTATAAATTTGATTTTAAAAAGTTTTCTGAATCTATGGAAGATGACAATGGATCTGAGAGGAGTCCAGGGAGAATTACTAGTTTAAGTGAACTTGATCCAAAGGTTCAAGCAGTTATTTTATTAAGTGATGCATATGGTGCCGAAGGTGAGCTTGGTATTCTTCTATCTGAGAAGTTCATGGAGCACGATGCGTATTGTATGTTTGACGCTCTGATGAGTGGAGCTGGTGGTGCCGTTTCTATGGCACAATTTTTCTCTCCTTCACCATATGGTAATTCGCATACTGGATATCCCCCTGTTATTGAAGCCTCAGCAGCATTATACCATTTGCTTTCACTAGTTGATTCCTCCCTTCACAGTCATCTTGTCGAGTTAGGAGTTGAACCACAATATTTTGCACTTCGCTGGTTACGAGTACTATTTGGACGTGAATTTGCACTTGAAGACCTACTGATAATCTGGGATGAAATATTTACATGTGACAACAAGAAGTTGGAAAAACCTTGTGAAAATGATGCTGACTCCAGCTCTGGAGTCTTAAATTCATCCAGGGGAGCATTTATATCAGCTTTTGCAGTTACTATGATACTTCATTTGAGGTCTTCATTGCTTGCGACTGAGAATGCTACCACGTGCCTCCAGAGATTGCTAAATTTTCCAGAAGATATAAATCTAGGAAAACTGATAGCTAAGGCAAAATCATTGCAGGCTCTGGCAGTGGATGCCAACAATTCAGCCCCAGTAATTGATTATACTGGAGTCTATGGTAGAAGTCAGTCAACGGTTGTTAGAGGTCACAGCCATTCAGTTGATTTAAGCTCCCCAAAAACTCCACTTGGTTCCGTAGTACGTGAAAGCTATTGGGAAGAAAAATGGAGAGTTTTACACAAGGAAGAAGAGAGCAAGCAAAATAGTGCAGAGAAACAAGTTCCAACCCGAAGAAAAGGTTGGTCTGAGAAAGTGAAAATGCGTCTTACCAGAACTGAGTCTGATCCAACCCCATCTACAGTTGATAATGGAAGAAAAGTTCCCAAGTCATCAGTGAGGAGAAGTTTGTTGAAAGATCTTGCTCAGCAGCTTGGCACTGATGAAGATGCAGAAAAGCTTTTTGATGATGAAAATATAGAGCAGGAAGTTCCAGTTGACATTGCCGGGCAAGATGATAATGATGGAAATTGTACTTGCACATCTGAACAGTCGGGCTCCACTGGAAGTGCCGCTAGTGAACAGAATTCTTCCATCTTCTCAGATCCCCCAAGCCCTATTAGTGATGCAAACGATCATGGAAATAGATCTGAAAGAAGTAGTGTTGGGTCAAATTTCTCAGCCGATGAAAATGATGCTGATGGCAATAGAGCTGAGGCATCTTGTACTAATCTGGAAGCCCAACCTCTCCCTAGTTCTGATCCCCCTCAGGGAACTTCAGTAAAATCTGAACAAAGTGTTGACTCTGGGGGAAAAGGTCCAGCAGGCTTGAAGGAGCGGAAACTTCTATCTGGTAAATTTCAGTGGTTATGGAAATTTGGACGAAATGGTGGGGAAGGGACATCTGAAAAAGGTGTCTGTGATTCCACAAAAGCCGACAATTGTGGGAATAATCCAGATGATCCTGCTGTATCTTCCACTGCTGATACATCTAATAACAGTGGAATTAGCAAAGGAGAATCTGTAGACCAGAACTTAATGGTTAGCTTGAGAAATCTCGGACAGTCGATGCTTGAGAACATCCAGGTAAGACTAATATCTTGATTAACTTGTGTATGTTGTTTGATTTTTATCATTTCAAAAGTATAAACACTTCCATTATGGATATTACTTTGTCATCCTATAATATCGCGTATAATAACGCTCCCTCAACTTACTTAAGGCAAAGATTCGACGCATCCATTTTTTACTCTTAAACCAATTACATTGAGTTGTCTGCTTAGATCCATCAGTACATATATCCAGATACATTATAGTAATATATTTGTACGAGTAGTGAGAAACTGACCTTTCCAATTTATTTCTACTATACACAATGTGATACGATTCGCTCTTTTATATGGTCTATTCATTCATTAATCACTTACATTTGTGCAGGTGATTGAATCAGTCTTTCAGCAAGATCGCGGTCAAGTTGGGACCTTAGAAAACCTTTCGAAAAATGTTCTAGCTGGTAAAGGACAAGTAACAGCCATGGCAGCTCTGAAAGAGCTTCGGAAAATCAGCAACCTCCTCTCGGAGATGTAAGGAGACATAGAATACGTTAAGTAATGTACATAGTTTAGTAATTTAAAACGTCTCGATTGCAGAATAATCAAGTCTTATTCGGCTTCTCATATCTCTTAGACTCTGAGTGATTCAAAATTTTGTATGTATCCCGGATCTTATATGTAAATAGAAAATCCCCTTCCAAGTATCATTATTCATTTATGAAATGTAGCAGTAGATAATATTTCTGGCTACACAAGTCAATAATCTTGCTTTTCAATTACAAGCCACGACGAAACTGTCTTATAAGTTTTGATGATTAGGGTAAAAATAGTCGAATTATAATGAATTCTTTAAACTGGAATCAAGGATTTATACGTTAGGTCTCCAATTGTTTGAGATTGAGGCGTAATTGATTAAAATTACAAGAGGTGAAATGATGAATTGGAATCGGAACTGGATCCTTCACTAATGTGCAAATTTTTTATTTTCAGCAATGTAGGTCGTGCTTAAATTTAACATATATTCTCACCTCGATTTATTGTTCAACTTAGATGATCCAACGTAGGTGATATAAACGTCAAGTACGAGTAAGTATTTTTTGAATTACACTAAAAGGGGAAAAAATGTTTTGCAACTGGTTAATAAAGCTATTTCTACTATTGAAATCATTTTGGTGAAGATGAGATGCATTTTCTTAAAAGAATCACCATCATATAGACATATACAATAGCAAATGTTCAAGTTAAAATGATGTTTTCAAAACTTTCCTCAGGTTATATTTGGTTTATCCTTTCCTTTGTAAGTTTCTATGTGGTTGAGTCTAATAGGTGTATTAATGGTAAAGGTTCTCCACCCTTGACGAGAGATCTCAAGTTCGAGTCTTAGGAATGAAATCTTCCCTGTCCTGGGTGAGAAGCATTAATATCCCTGTAATGGACTTTCTACGGCACGAATTCGGATTAGTTGGACCAGTGTGTTTTGGACAGTGGATAGTTAAGCAAAAACAGGTGTAAATGCTCAATTTTTTTTTTGGAAAACATTTGAAATATTTCTGCTTAATATAGCTCATCTTGCCAGCCCATAACACCTCTGTGAATCCCTTTCCATCCAGTTGAGCATAGATGACATTGTTGGTTGACATTCATTCCCATTGTGCTAGCTTGTCCTTGGTGTATAACCTTCCATGTGTCACCAATCTCAAAATGAATATCCATTTGGGAGAACCTTGGTTATTTCATGCTAAAATGCATTTTGAGATACATTTGCTTAATAGAAAACTTTGACATAGTCTGTAACTCAGCTTCACCTAGTCGAGCCTGTTAAACATGTCTCTTTACATTTAAGATTTTTTGCACCATCCATGAAGCTTGTTTTGGTGGAACAAACATGTACTATGGTGGACAACACTACTAATAATCTGTCATTTAGACGATTTTGCTCCCTCACGGGATCACCAAGGATTTCAAACGGAAATGGAATGAATTAACATCAACAGTCAATAATCCAATGTGGGAGCGGGACTGTCCATGTGAGGGACAAACACAAAAACAAGGCCACTTAGCAAAGTAAAAAACCCAAAAAGAATTCTTCACATTGGGATAAAGATTTGTTATTCCTATACCAGTAAAAATACACTTATACATTTGCGTTGTTCCTATATCTGAGGCACAGAAGGTCACATGTTACTGATTGGTAACCTTTATAAAGAGTGAATATTCAAGCAGCTAATATTGGTTTTCATTGTTGTTTTCGTACCTCAATACCGAGCTTTAGCTAGCTTTTTCTGTTGCTTGGCGCGTTCAACAGATTCTTGGATCTGTCGTTCATGCTCTCTAAGTATTCGATCCACATCAATTGGTTTTGATGCAGATGGAAGTGGACCAAGATATTGATTGTCTTCCAGGAAGTCAAGGCCATCTAATTCTGAAGGAGGAGACAATTGTTCAAGAAGGTTCTTCTCTACCTTGGAGTTATTGCCTTCCGCCATTTTTTCTTTGTCAGACATCACCCATTGAGCATCTTTTAGGATCCGTGCCTCATGCTCTCTTGGTAAGCGCTGCATATTGGTTGATTTGGCAGGTAAAGGAGTAGAAATTTGGTCACTTCCAGTAGTCTCGTGGCTATTCGATGTTGATGGACCTAAAGAATGATTTTTCTTTCCCTTTGGGTCATGGTCATTCCCTGATCCCTTCTCAAGCCTAGCACGTGTGACAGCTTTGAGGATCATGGCATCATGCTCTCTGAGTAAATCCTGCATTTTGTCTGATGCAGCAGGTAATGGACTTGACCACTTCTTCTTTCCCTTGCTATCATGGTCATCATGAATTGGTTTTTGCATGATGGCTCTCTGATCATTCCTTTGATGATGAGGAACAGAACTCCGAGTATAATTCTGTGAGCCCTCTTTTCTGCTGGACTCGTGAAAAGATGCAGAAGAGTTTGTTCCTTCATTTAGAACACCTCCTGAGACATATTCATTTGTTTTTTCAAGCCTATTCGGGGATTTTGAATGGGTAACGAGTCTTCTTCTGTCTATGTTCCTCTGTAATTCTGCATTAGCTTCAGGTGCTGGAATTGCCCTTACACTTGTATCGTGTGCATACTTGCGGTCCCTACTCCCCTTGATTTCTGTCTTCTTTGCATCTTGAAATTTTGCATCGATCTCTTTGCTGGGGGGACATTGTGGCAAACTTGAGGGATCACAAGCAAATGGTTTTGTTGTGAAAAACTCACTCTGAAGAGCAACATCTGCAGTCCCTCGGTATTCAGCTTCTATGGATAGTAAAGTGTCCATTAATCCTAAAGCAGCAGCAGGAAGATCATGAAAGGTCTCCTGAAGATTCCGTCTATAAGGCTCTAATGGCTTAAATATCGGTTCAGTAGGCAATTTGGATTTTCGCCAAAACTCATCTGATGGAGAACCACAGAGCTTGAAGATTTTATGCAATTGCTCAACTTCAGTTCTACCAGGCATAATAGGCTTGCCAGTAAATAGTTCACCAAGTACACAACCAACACCCCATAAATCAACTCCAACTCCGTAAGAACTTGATCCTAGCAAAAGTTCTGGTGGCCTGTACCAGAGAGTTACAATCCGGCTAGTTAAGGGAATGCTTTGTTCTGGATCAAAAAATGTTGACAGCCCAAAATCTGCAATTTTCAGGATACCTTCTTTGTTAACTAACAGGTTAGAAGTTGTTACATCTCGATGCAAAATACCACGGCTATGGCAGTGATCAAGCCCTTTAAGCAGCTGGTTCATGTAACATTTGATCTCAGGTTCAGAAAACTTGACACCTTTTTGTTCTTGAATTGCCTTGAGATCATATTCCATGCAATCAAAAACAAAGTACAAACTGCAGGACATTTTAGAGGTGACTAAACCTTCCAATTTGATAACGTTCGGGTGATCACCAAGCCTTCTCAATGTGATGATCTCTCTAGCCATAAACTTAACACTCTCGGGATCAAGATTGTCAAAACGAACCTTCTTCAGAGCAACAATCTTATTTAGCAAACAATCGCGAGCCTTGTAGACATTACTGTAAGTTCCCTGGCCAATCTTATCTATTTTCTCAAAAGTATCAGCTCTTCTTGGAAGCCATCCATTTAAAGCATCACCAGCAACTGCAACAAGCCAGTTAGGCCATCCAGCAGCAACTAGTTCACCTTCAATGCCTTTTGGTACTCCTCTGTTTAGTCTTGGATTTTGTTTCCGTCTCCTAGTATGAAGGATTTCTTCCTTCTCTTCTGCCATAAATGTCTCAACTCCATCTGAAGCTACTTTGCCTTCAACTGATTCACCTCTGATAGTTGAAATTTTTCCATGACTAGAACCCATAGTTTTCCAATGAAAACCAATCTAAAGTCTTCTTTGAAGTTTTGGTTACATACCAAGAAAACAAACATTCATAGAAAGAAGTATGAGAACACAAATGACAAATCAAGGGAGTTGACTTCATAAAAGCAATAATAGTAGGCTGAGTTGTAAACAAAGACTTGGTCATTTGCATGGTATAGTCAAACAAACTCCCTACCAAAGATGGTGAGAAATCTCCAAGCAATTTCCTAGAAATCATCAAATTACAAATACATATTTAGTACATACTCTATGTAATAATAAGAAGAAGAATTTACATGCATCTAATGAGAGAGACATCAGGTTTTATATTGTACTGTAGCTCACTAAGGAGAGTAAGAAAAGCTGAGTTTTTTTTTGGTATAGGAGCTTCTTAGATGAGTAAATTTAAGATTGACTGTATTTGGTACGATATGGAAAACATTTTTCGAAAAATATATTCTTAAAAAATAATTTCCAATATTAGTTGGTAAGTAGAAATATTATTAAAGATTTATAATAATGATATCAAATAGTGTTCTAAATTTTTTGAGTTTAATAGATTGATACTATTGTGTAGTATTTTGGAAGATTGGTTCAGTGCCCATAATATTCCGAGTTGTTTTTTGTTCAAGTTCCGAATTTCGTGAGTTTTTCTTTTTCTTTTTATTCATATAGTTCAGCTAAGTCAAACGAGCTCTTAATCTTTTACTTTTTTTTCCCACTAGTTTCTGGACACGTGCGTTGCACGTGTGTCCCATATAAATTATTATAGATCTGTTAGAATGATTAAAATTCAATAAAAACATACGTGTAATAAGTAATAAAATACAACAATTATAAATAAATTTTAAAGTGTGACAAAAAACACCAAATAAGGGGAGTATTTTAATGTTTAAAATTAATTCCTTTTAAGTAAATAACTGTAAATTTTGAACCTTGGTTAATAGTAGCAAAGTTACAATAAAGTCACAAATAGCTAATTTGAGTCCAAATGAAAATCGATAATAAAAAAATTATCAAAAAATAAATTGAAGAAGTCTAATAGAGAGTAAACACGAAAATATAAATAGAGAAGAAAAATATACAATATACATATCCTTCTAATTAAGACTTTAATCTTAACAATATAATTAGAAAAACAAAAGAAAAATTAGTACATAATTTTTCAAGTTCTTGTCGACATCTTCTCCCATAATCAATCAAAATTCAAGAGTCTTCTTCATCAAGTCAAACTAAATTAGCATGAATCAAATAGTATAAAAATGACACAAGCGCTTTACTACTTTAACTAAATGACAAGAATAACCTTGGGTAGGGGTCTCATAAAACAAAAAAGATGAATTTATATAGATAAAAATGGAGGAATACCAAAAAATACCTTAAAGTTTTAAATTGAACATTTGAAGGTTGTGAATATGAAAAGCATGAGCGTTGTGGATATTAAGAGTAGAAATTGAATATGTAATTAGATATGAGTTATGAAGGTGGATATTTAAAGCACATAAAGAAAAAATAATAATAAATAAATAAATAATTAAATAAAGGAGACTAAAAGATTAGTGTGAATGATTAAAAAAAATGTAACTAATTTAGTTTTTAAAAGGGTAAAAATGTCTAACAATTTTCTATAGATATTTTCTTCTCTCAACTTCTGACTTAACACCTTTCTGCTTTTAATATTTAGTATAATATGATATGATTACTATTTAATTAATTGATGTTTTATAACATTTGATTTAGTGTAGGAATAAATGGTAATTCAACTTTGTATTTTGGAGTAATTTTTGAACACATGTATATCTAGCAAAAGAGGTCCCAATTATGACTGAAGAATACGTGTTGTATAATTTAGAGCATATAATTTCTGTAAAATCGATTTACTCCAACCAATTACATCGATTCTTAAAGAAATTAAGGGGCTGTTTGGAAAGCCACCTGGTAATTGGAATTGGTGTAATTACAAGGGTATAATTACGCAGCCTGATAATTACACTGTATAGTAATTACAATGACCTGTTTGTTTGCCACAGTGTAATTACGCTTGTCCTATTTGGTAGGACAAATGTAATTACACTGTTAAACTATTATGTATATTTTTCTACGAAATTACAAGTATCAACTAAATAATAAATAATATCATAAAAATAAGTTGCATCTTTCAAATAAATAATATTACTACTTAAATTAGTAAATAAAAATTTCAACATATAATAAAGTTACATATCAGTTAGAAAGTATTTTTCTTTGATATATATTTATACTACAACAACAAACTGTGCGCAATATTTAAATATGCTAGCATCACCTAATGCAGCAATATTTGCAAAACCTCTCAGAGTGTAATGAGACATCACTGCTGTATGCAATGCTTTTTCCCAATTCGTTGCATAGTGAGTAGCATTTCTAAATGCATTAAGAATTTCTGACAAGGTTAAAATGATCCAAGAAACAGTCATTAGAAATGATATCATCAAGCTATTACGCCATCAAGTAGAAAGCCTCATTATCTTTTCTTTTTGAGATGGGAAGTAGAGTGTCTTCACATTTTACCTTGTATAGAATCATCATCAAAATCAGGAGAAAGTGTCCACTTCCAAGTGCCGAGTCTGAGGTATATACGAGCAACAAGTGGCGCACTAGAAGAAGCAACTAATGCATTCTGCATTATTGGTTGAAGGGTAGATGTTCTTGAGAGGTCAATGGCAAGGTCCTGCAACCTAGCAAAGGCTTCCTTTCGCTTATGACCCTCGCCAAGTGACCATTGGTACTTTAAGTATGCTAGCATCACCTGAGGGGGACCGTGATACCGCACAGTTGCAGGAGTCGTTTTAGGATCAAACTGTAAGAGTTTAACCAACGTAGACCTAGCTTCGCTAATTCTGCCATTTTTCCAGCAGAGTGATGCAAACTTGATCCATGTTTCTATATCTTCTTTAGGAGGCAATACATGTGCCCTTAAAGCTATGAAAAAACAACGTAATTTATACAAAAGTCATAACTAATATAGATGGTTTTTTACCAAAAAGAAGAAGGAATAAGAGAAAATTAAATGAAGAATCACCATAAGCTAACCCCAATATCCGATTATAATAGACTAATGCCTGAATTACCAACATCAAAAAAGAGATATACAATGAAGCCTTATACACAGATAAACCTTGCAGCCTCTAATTACTCTACCTTCAAGCACTAATTGGTTTCCAAGTGACAATGGCCTACTCTAATTCTGATTCAGCATATGATATTCTACCTAATTGCTCTAGCATTCCATATTTGTTGAGCTATCCCATCTCTTAGATTGCACATATATTGTTTGTCAACATCTGTCGGTCCTTGTCCAAGTTCTTCTTCATCTGAATCTGAATCAATATCATTCATATTATGGGAATCTTCTATTTCCTCCTTCCATGTGCTCTTCAAAATATGAATCCTCCCAGTTCCACTTACGAATTAAATTATGAAGTATACAACATGATAGCACAATCCAACCTCGTTTTTTGATGGAATACGGAGGAGGAGTCGTTAGTATAGAGAATCTTTTTTTCAAAACAGCAAATGCCCTCTCCACGACATTACGAAGTCTTGAATGTCTCAAGTTAAAGAGCTCACGAGCATTTTGTGGTGCTTGTGTTTGGCTCCATTCTCTCAAATGATACCGTGCACCACGATAAGATGCTAAAAAGCCCTTTGTATTTGCATAGCCTGCATCAACTATGTAATATTTTCCTACAAAATTACAAGTATCAACTTGAATGTTACAGAAAAATAAACAAATAAATAATATCAATGTCTGAATCATTAGTAAATTACCATTTGGAATTTTCAACCTATTTTCTGATCTCTCCCAAACAGCATTTCTTAACACTCTAGAATCTGAAGCAGAGCCCTCCCAACCACTAAGCACGTATTGAAAGTTCATATCAAAATCTACCACAACAATGACATTTTGAGAAAGAACTCCTTTACGATTTCTATATCTCGGTTGTTCTTCCATAGGTATTAATGCAGGAATATGAGTTCCATCTATAGCTCCAACGCAATCCTTCAAAAAGCTTACAATAAATTGTGAGATATGACACATATAATTACAAAGTTTTAACTAGTAAAAGTAAAATGTAATTCTAAAAACTAACCTTGAACCAAGGATAAAAAAGTGGATTAGAGGATATTTCTTGCGGGATATTTTTTCCTGCCTGCTTAACATAATGTTTTCCTAATCGGATACAAGCTTTCAAGCACTTGTTAAAATAACGATTAATTGTTTCTCCTGAATGTTGAAAACGATTTTGCACAACTCTGTTCCTTTCATTATGAGCTAAAGTAAATAGAAATATAGCCAATTGTTCCTCAACTCTAACCGTTCTTGAATCAGTTAATAGACCTCTTGTTTTCATCTCATCTGCAAGTTGCAAGAAACATCCAACACTCATACGTAGTAGGTCATAGCATCCACGAGGATGTCCTTCAATCAAATCTTTGATAAACTCTGCTCCAGTTAAAATTGATCTGTGCACTCTTTTTTTTTTATCCAACACCTAAATAATTTACAATCATACTAACTAAAAGAACACATTTTGCGAGAAACATCATGAATTGATCTTCACTTGCCATCCTATTTGACATAAAAAAGGATTAAATTTTTCAAACTGTAATAGCATAAGAAAAAGCATAATATTCTTATGAGGTCAATTTGGAACAAAATGTAACGTAATTTAAAAACAAAGAAGAGATAACTAATATTATCATGTCAAATTTCAACAAAACATAAAATAAGTTTCAAGTACAATTCTAGAATAGATAATCTAGAAGAAAATAAGATACTAGCCCAAAACATCATTCAAACAACAAAACATGTTTTTAACGACGACATCACTTAATATAAATTAAGCTTGCGCATGACCCATTTTTTTCTAAGCTCTGGAGCCATAGCAGCAAAAAATTCAGCATTTCTCTCATTTGTAAGGAAGTCAATAACTTGTATATTCCATTCATCATCCAAGTCTAATTTCAATATCAAAGGCATTAATTTTTCCGCAGAAGTGCTTTTTGGTTCATGTTGTAGCCTTATTTTTTCTTCAGCTATTGATGCATCTATCAACAGATTTAGCCAAGCTGCTTCCAATAGAGTTCCTAATTCTTTTTGGACGTGATGTCAAAGTTGGTTGCTCAGCTAAACGCCTTTTCCCTGCTCTCTTATCTTGACTAGACGATTGAGTTACTTCAGCACTCGTAAAGTTTATGTTCTGATCAAAACATCCATCATCATGGTCAACAAACTGTGAATCTTCGAAAGCAGGTGTAGTAACTTTTTCAGCAGTTATATCATCATCAGTAAATTCATTTTGAAAATCTTCAGCATCATTAATTTCACAGCCGTTCCTACCATCAGCGACAGTGTCTCCGAAAATCAAGGCTAAAGTATTATAGTCTGGCAGCTTCTTCTTCCTATACTGAGAATCTTTTGGGTGGGCCTATTATATTATCAATAGTCTTAAATCAGAAAAGTAAATATTTTAAATTCAAACTCTATCGAAAAAAAGAACAATATGACTCACTGCAAGGTACTGCTCCCAGACATCATCTTCAACATCAACTTTTCGAGTTTCTTCATTCCACCCAAATCCACTATGTTGTATCATTCTCTTCATAATAACATATATTTTCTTCAAGGTCCTCATCCTATTTTTCATTTTAGTCTTATCTAATTTGTCCCCATATAGCTTACTCATTTTTTTTTCTACACCATCTCATCCTTCAGTGGTTAAGCCTCCTGGTTGCGTTCTTCCCAACTTAACTTGTTCAGCAACAAAATAAATGAAATGTTCATCTTGAACTTCACTCCATTTGGTGTATGGTTTTCCAACCTTAAGGTCAGTTGTCATCCTACATAAATGAAAATATAAACGAAAGTTACTTAATTTATGTGTTACCCATTATACAAATACGAACAACACTTGAACAAGTTCTTCGAATTTGGTGACTCAAACTTAAGCTCTTTGACATTCCAGTGAGAAATTTCCTCACAAATTCATCAAAACCCACTTTTTAAGAAAAAAACTGGGGGTGGGGGGACGAAAAAATGGGAGACGGGATTACAAAGTGGAGAATCGAATTCTCGCTAATAAGGTGAAAGTTTAGGTAGTCAACCAACTAAGCTACTTAGATTTTCCCATTCATCAAAACTCACACTAGAGAACTAGATTTCTGCCAAAATCTCGCACCATTGTATTCAATTCAAACTAACAGCATATAACATCTCAAGCACTCTGGGATATTGCTAATTTTAGCACTAGAGCATACTGTGCTAAAAAGAAAAAGAATGTACACAGGTCATACTGATCTATATTTTTGGTAAAGACATAGGTCATACTGATGTATTTATCAATATTTTAGTTTTCTTTAATTTTAATATTATCAGAAATTAAAGAAAATTTTAGTTCTCATATTCTGTTTTAATCTCAGATACAAGTAGGAGAAAATACAAAGATGAAACACATAAATAATCTACTAATACATCAAAATATGAAATAAAAAGGATCAAGAGAAAATTCTTACTTGAAAGTAGAAGTGAAGTTACTGGGTATGTTGTTGGAGGTAGAAGTGAGAAAGAACGTTCAGAAATAATGAAGAAAGAAGTCTTTTGGTTTTCCACATAAAAATATAATAATAAAAAGGTAAAAAGAGAGAATTTAAAAAGTTTCATGTAATTACAGAGTGTAATTACACCCAATTCCTTACCCTTCCCAAGGAATTGAGGAGTGTAATTACACCCTTTCAATTATACCCAATTCCTCTCTTAGCAAGTAATTACTTGGTCTACCAAATATGCTCTAAGAAATTGAGGAGTGTAATTACACTCAATTACACCAAATCCAATTACATGGGTGGTTTTCCAAACAAGTCCTAAGGGAATTCAACATTTACTTGTTCAAAGACTAAATACATAAAGAAGTATATAAAACTGAGTATGAAATAATTTTAGAAAGAATTTAAATTAAGATGTTCACCTCGTATTCCGTTTCTTCATTCAAACAAGTACAAACAAATTCATACATGTCAAGAATTTAGTAGAATAAAATTAAAATAACGCCAAATAACAGTAATAATAGTAGTAAGCATATATTACTGCTACAATCATAATAAAAATAGCAAAAAGGTAATTCACATATCCCCATTCTGATTCACTACCATATCAAAATGTATAGTTCTGCTAAAGCGTGAATCGTTTCTAATAAATAACTATTCAAATTATTACTCCTCAAATTTTGTCTCAGCCAAAGACAAGAATTCTTGAGAGAACAAAGTTGATTTATTATTTGCATGTAGGCATTTCAAGAGTTAATACTACAATAAATGTTGGGAGATAAAAAGAATAAAACATTGAATATACACTACTAAAGGATCACTACTATATATACCTTTTCAGAAAGGATCGGATATATAGAGCTAATTAAGTATAATTATGACATGGGCTTAACTAATACACTTTTGTGATCCATGTAACTGTTACATTTAGTTCAATATCATCATTGTTCTCCCAATTATAATATGAAAGGTTACACTTTTTAATGGACCGGCATTAATTATTATCCATCTTAATGAATTTGAGTTTTTTTAAAAAAATATAGTTATTCTCCATGAGCTTCATCTGAGGTAAAGGTACGGTCTGCGTACATTCTACCCTCCGCAGACCCTACTTTGTGGGAATACACTGGGTATGTTGTTGTTGATAGTTATTCTCCATTATCGCATAAAAAAATTTAGATACATCTTTGCAGAGAACACCAAAGGTCTTAGAAAAAACTGATTGTATTTATTTTTGAGTTAATTTTAATTTTTACTATTTACTATTTAATTAATAATTAAATGTTTGATTTAGTGTACGGGCAATGACTTTGCACTTTGGAGCTTCCCACTTTTAATAATATATATGATGATATGATTTAGCAGCTGGGATATTAAAAAAGAAGTAATAGAGTTCCATTCTTTATTGTTGTCAAAAGAATTATTAGTTATATCTTTGTTTAAGAAAACAAGAGAAACATTAAAGTAGTATTACATGACAGACTACTTATTAATTTAGTAACATCTAACTAAAATCAAGAGAATCATGAAACTATGATTTCTAGTTCCAGTTCAATATTCTTAAGATAAGAAGTTTTAACTACTCCCTGAACCAGCATCATGATCATCACCACCACACAGTAAGAACCTATCTGGTTAGAAATTGATTGTGAATCCTTAGGTATGACATAGCTATTGAGTTCTACTTCCTTTGTCATCGCGTGTGGCAGCAGCAAGTGAACTGGTGGGTGCTGCCTTGGACCTTCCAAGATCACTGCTTGTAGGTAATACATTTTTTTGTATATCTTCCTCTTTTGCCGTGTTCATTTTTCCTTCATTTGGGTTCCCTCTATTAACTACCTCAGATATAGTTTTCCTGAATAGAACTATACAAGGGTATTTGACAAAGTTGGCCAGTGGACGTGGTATCAGTAGCCGTTCTGAGGAACTCGCTGTAGAGGCTTATGATCTGTCCAAGATTAAGTTTCTTCTTTTCCTCTGGCAATTCCAAATTCAACAATGTATCCAAATAACAAGCCACGGGCGTCACTTTTGACTCATCTTTTGTTTCTTGATTCAAACCATCATTAGTCTTTTCAGTCGCTTTAGATTTCATTCAGCCTGGATCAGTGGATGAAGATGCTCTCTTGCTCTTGCTGCAGTTGGATCATCTCTTTCCAGTGATTCCTGAAAATGATCTTTCCTAGTCATCTTGGGAAGAATTTGATCAGTTTCTTGAACTGGTGGTTCCTTAGAAGCCACCTGCATTGTATATCTTTAATCTGTTTAGCGCAAACCTCATCAAGCTCTTTCCTAAAGCACATTAGGAGAGCATGACATGCTGAAAATGATCAATTAACCAGACTAATTCTCATGTGGCTGGAGAATCTGAATGAGCATGAAGAAGCTGTTGAATAAGCCATGGCACCTATTATCCGCTTTAGGCCTAGGCCCGCACAGATTTGTCTCACGTTGAGTCCCAAAAACTCGCGTACCATGTGAACTTGAAGTATGCCTTATAAAACTCTTTACTATCCTCTTCCATTTCGATATGGGATTCAATGAAGTAGACACCATAAGGTGCCATAGGGGAAATAGAATGATGTCCAATCTAAACAGTGAACAGCTAGTTATCTAAAAGAAACTGGAAATTTAAAATTACATACCTTCTGCCTTATCATATACCAAAAATGTTTTTTTTTCCCTTTTATGTTTACTAGTATGTTGTTTGCTGATTACAATCAATCATAGGGACAGTAGGAAATGTTCATAAGCTAAAATGGTGTTTTCAAAACTTTCTCAGGTTATATTTGGTTTATTAATGGTAAACGTTCTCCACCCTTAACTAGGTATCTCAAGTTCAAGCCCTAGAAATGAAGTCCTCCTTCGGGAAGGAGTGTTAACTTTCTACGGTGTAAATCCGAATTAGTCAGACCAGTGAGTTTCAGATAGTGGATGGTTAAACAAAAAACAGGTGTAAAAGCACTTATGGTTAAACTTATCACATCAAAAGTTGGATTATTTGTTTTCTTTGTGGTTCTTTTTGATGTACAACACTATTAATAACCTGTCATTTCAACAGACTTTACTCCCTCACTGGAACATCAAGGATCACAAACAGAACTGGAATGAGTTAACATGAAAGTCAAAAATCCAATGAGGAAGTAGCATTGTCCAAGTGAGGGAAAACACTAACACTAAAACAAGGCCCCTTAGTTTAAGTTGCTAGTATTTCTTCTAATACATCTACTTCAAAATAGAAAACCAGAAAACAATCTTGACATTGGGATAAAGATTTATTATTCCTATACCAGTAAAAATACAATTATACATTTGCTTCACTCTTCCTTCATCATTGCATCTTGTTGAAATTTGATTTAGTTACTCCAGTAACTTTTAGCCAAATAAGTTGTTTAGATTTAAGATGAATTTGAATTTTAAATTAGGTTGTTTTAGTTGTTGAGATTATTTAGCTTTTTTGAATTTTGAATTGCAGATTTTCTGCATATTATGTGCTCAAGTTGGCTATTTAAAGCTCTTCTATGTTTAATAAAATTATTGAAAGATATTTTCAATCATTGAGAGACACTTTCAACCCTTTTTTTGCTGCCCCATCTTTTAAAAAAACCAACACATCTTGATACAATCTGAGGCACAGAAGGTCACATGTTACTGATTGGCAACCTTTATAAAGAGTGAATGTCCAAGCAGCTAATATTGGTTTTCAATGTTGCTTTCATTCCTCAATACCGAGCTTTAGCTAGTTTTTTCTGTTGCTTGGCGCGTTCAACAGATTCTTGGATCTGTCGGTCATGCGCTCTAAGTATTCGATCCACATCAATTGGTTTTAATGCAGATGGAAGTGGACCAAAATATTGGTTTTCTTCCGGGAAGTCAAGGCCATCCGATTCTGCAGGAGGCAACAATTGTTCAATAAGCTGGTTCTTCTCTACCTTGGAGTTATTGCCTTCCCCTTCCGCCATTTTTTCCTTGTCAGACATCATCCATTGAGCATATTTTACGATCCGTGCCTTATGCTCTTCTAGTAAGTCCTCCACACTGGTCCATTTGGTGGGTGAAAGAGTAGAAATTTGGTCATTAGTCGATGTTGATGGACCTAAAGAATGATTTGTCTTTCCCTTAGAGTCATGGTCATTCCCTTTACCTGTTGATCCCTTCTCAAGCCTCACACGTGTAACAGTTTTAATTTGAGGGTCATGGCCTCATGCTCTCTGAGTAAATCCTGCATTTTATCTGATGGAGCAGATAGTGGACCTGACCACTTCTTCTTTCCCTTGATATCATGGTCATCATGAATTGGTTCTTTCCTTATTGCTCTCTGATTATCCCTTTGATTAGGAGTAGCAGAACTCTGAGTATAATTCTCTGAGCCCTCTTTTCTTCTGGACTCCTGAAAAGATGCAGAAGTGTTTGTTCCTCCATTTAGAACATCTCCCGAGACATATTCGTCTATCTTTTCAAGCCTATTTCGGGCTTTTGAATGGGTAAGGAGTTGTCTTCTGTCTATTGACCTCTGTAATTCTGCATTAGTTTCAGGTGCTGGAATTGCCCTTACACTTCTATGGCGTGCATACTTCTGGTCCCTACTCCCCTTGATTTCTATCTTTTTTGCATCTATCTCTTTGCTAGGAGGGCATTGTGGCAAACTTGAGGGATCACAAGCAAATGGTTCTGTTGTGAAAAATTCACCCTGAAGAGCAAGAGTCAGTCCCTCTACATTCAGGTTCTATAGAAAGTAAAGTGTCTATTAGTCCTACAACAGCAGCAGGAAGATCATGAAAGTCGGTTGAATTTGTCGTTTATAAGGCATTAGTGGCTTAAATATGCTATGCAATTTGGAATTTTGAAAATCATCAGATGGAGAACCACAAAGCTTGAAGATTTTATATAATTGCTCAACTTCAGTTTTACCGGGCATAATAGGCTTGCCAGTAAATAGTTCACCAAGTACACAACCAACACTCCATAAATCAACTCCAACTCCATAAGAATTTGATCCAAGCAAAAGTTCTGGTGGCCGATACCAGAGAGTCACAATCTTGCTAGTTAAGGGCATGCTTTGTTCTGGATCAAAAAATGTTGACAGCCCAAAATCTGCAATTTTCAGGATACCGTCTTTGTTAACTAATAGGTTAGAAGTAGTTACATCTCGATGCAAAATACCACGGCTGCGGCAGTGATCAAGCCCTTTAAGCAGCCGGTTCATGTAACATTTGATCTCAGGTTCAGAAAACTTGACACCTTTTTGTTCTTGAATTCTCTTGAGATCATATTCCATGCAATCAAAAATAAGGTACAAACTGCAGGTTATTTCCGAGGTTATTAAACCTTCCAATTTGATAACGTTCGGGTGATCTCCGAGCCTTCTCAATATGATGATCTCTCTTGCCATAAATTTTACACTCTCGGGATCAAGATTGTCAAAACGAACCTTCTTCAGGCAACAACTTTATTTAGCACAGCATCTCGAGCCTTGTAGACATTACTGTAAGTTCCCCGGCCAATCTTACCTAGTTGCTCAAAAGTGCTCTTCTCGGAAGCCATCCATTTATCGCTTCACCAGCTACTGCAACAAGCCAATTAGGCCATCCAGCAGAAACTAGTTCACCTTCTATGCCTTTTGGTACTCCTCTGCTAATGTTTTCTTCCTTCTCTTCTGCCATAAATGTCTCAACTCCATCTGAAGCTACTGTGCCTTCAACTGATTCATCTCTGATTGTTGATAATTTTCCATGACTCGAACCCATAATTTTCCGATGATAACCAATCTAATTCTTCTTTTCTAAAGGTTTGGTTACATACCAAGAAAATAAACATTAATAGAAAGAAGTATGAGAACTCAAATTACAAATCAAGGGAGTTGACTTCATAAAAGCAATAATAGTATGCTTTGTAAACAAAGAAGTGTCCTAGCAGTTTCCTAGAAATCATCAATTTACACATAAATTTGGTACATATATAATAACAAGAAGAATTTACATGCATCTGATGAAAGAGACAAAAGGTTTTATATTGTAGCTCACCAGGGAGAGTCAGAAAAGCTGAGTTTTGTTTGGATAGGAACTTCTTAGATGAGTAAATTTAAGATACACTGTACTTGGTACGCTGAAATCATTTTTTGAAAAATATATTTTTGTGGAAAGATAAGTTATTTTTCTGAAAAATGGTTTCCAATATTAAGTTGGTCAGTAGATTTTTTTTTGAAAAATATTTATTAAAGATTTATAATAAGTAGTAATATTGTTACAAAATGCTATAAATTGAAAGTGAAACAAGAGAACTAGAGAAGGAACTTGTAGACAAATTTTTCTTCTTCTTTCAAGTATATATCATAGGTCATATAGAAGCCCATATTTATAGAAAGGGGCACATTGTTACATAACTTGTTGTGACCAACACAAAACATCTTATGACCAATATAACCACCCAAAACTTGTTATGGACATCCACTTACTCAAAACGTGTGGATTCATAAAACTCCTCCTTGAATGTCCATTAATAGATAATGTATAGTAATAATACACATATTTAGTAATATGCATTGCAACTACCTCATTAAAAATCTTACCAAGAAAACCTAACGGGACAAAATCTTGATTAAGAAAAAAAGAGTACAACGCGTATTTTACTCCAGTTGATGAAAACTTCACTTGATGTCTCAGAGACGATGCATTCCAGTTTTGTATCTTAACTTCTCAAATGTTGAAGTTGGCAATGCTCGTTGAACATATCTGCTAAATTATCATTTGAACGAACTTGTTGAACATCTATTTCATCCTTCTTTTGAAGATCATGAGGTAAAAAAAGAATTTTTGGTGAAATGTGTTTTGTTCTGTCTCCTTTAATGTATCCTGGTTTCAGTTGAGTTATGCATGCTTCATTGTCTGTATATAGACTTAAATCTTAGTAATATACATAGCTATATTTAGGTAGCAGATTTTATAAGAATCTCTTTTAATTTCTTTCCTTAGTTAGCAGCTACTGTATTGTATTTATTCATTGCTCACCTACTGGAATAATACAAAAACTTCCATTCGATTACATGGTATCAGAGCCTATAGGCTTCTTGATCTTGATTTGACTCTGTTTCGAAAAGCAGCTCGATTTTGATTTGCTGTCCTAGAGAAACATGCTCCGATTTTGACTCGATCACTTTTAAAGTGGTCATTTTGTGTCACCACCACTGTAGGAGGAGGCGGATCATCCTTTCCAGCCAGACCAAACTTTTTCGGCAACTGGGTGTGAAGTGGGTGGCATTCACGCGCTAACTGTACCTATCGTCTGTCTGTCACGCGCCGGCGCGTGGAGGCACGTGCTTCATCAGAATCGTTCAGGGATTGAACTTTCGGCGTCGGATCATCACTTTTGGCGTACCCCAAGTTTTGTCTGGTGTTGAAACACTGTTTGTAGAGATTCGTCACTTCCAGGTTCATATTTTTTCCCCTGTAATTCTGCGATTTAGATCTGCATTTCTGTTTGGTGCTTTTGCGACTGTTGAGTCCTGCTCAATATCGAATTAGTAGTGATTTGTGGATGCTTATTCTTGATTTATGGTTGGTCTCTCCCATCCTTATTTGTTCTTGATATCAACTATTCTAGTTTTTTTAACTATCGGCTATAATTATTGGTGGGTGAATTGGCTGCGAATTTCTCAGAATTTAATATTACCGAGGAACTTTTGGCTTTCCAGTATTGTATTGTATTGCTGCTCCTCGTATATTTAATATTTTGGGTATTTGAGTTGGAAAATATAACTCAAACATTAGAAAGGAGAAAATATGGCTACAAATCATAAGGGAAAGACGATTTTGGTTTCAGTAGATGAGTTTGCAGAGTTATCTCGATAT
The DNA here is from genome assembly GCA_003996215.1 of Jaltomata sinuosa. Lineage (NCBI taxonomy): Eukaryota > Viridiplantae > Streptophyta > Magnoliopsida > Solanales > Solanaceae > Jaltomata > Jaltomata sinuosa. The sequence goes on along the minus strand of QJPP01003105.1, from coordinate 46,060 downwards.
TGAGAATCCCTTAAAGAATTCACTTCAGTTACTACTCTTGTTGATTCGAGAAAAGCATGTCTTGTCTCTTCTTCGAACAATTGGGTGATTGATTCAGGTGCTACAGATCACATGACAGGTAATCCTAATATATTTCCTACTTTTCAATCACACAAAGCACCCTCTCATGTAACAGTAGCTGATGGGTCAACATGTAGTATTGTGGGATCTGGAACCGTCAAAGCAACCTCGTCTATTACTCTGTCATCTGTATTAAATCTACCGAAGTTGGCCTTCAATTTGATTTCTGTGAGTAAACTTACTAGAGATCTTAATTGTTATATTTCGTTCTTTCCCAATCATTGTTTGTTTCGTGATCTTCCGATGCATAAGGTTATTGGTAAGGGACATCTATTTGATGATCTATATATCCTTGATGAATATGAGCCTCGATTTGTTGCCTGCTCAAGTGTCATATCTCTATTTGAAGCACATTGTCGGGTTGGGTCATCCTTCTTTACCTTTGTTAAAGAAACTTTGCCCACAGTTTCAAAATGTTCCTTCTTTGGACTGTGAATCATGCCGATTTGTAAAACATCATCGCATCAAGTTAGGACCAAGGGTTAATAAACGGGTTGAGTCAGCTTTTGAGCTAATTCATTCTGATGTTTGGGGACCATGTCCTGTCGTTTCCAAAACTGGACATAAGTATTTTGTCACTTTTGTGGATTATTTCTCTCGGATGACATGGATTTATTTTATGAAAAGTCGCTCTGAAGTGTTTACTCACTTTTGTGCCTTTTGTGCTGAAGTCAAAACTCAATTTAATGCATAGGTGCATATTCTAAGGAGTGATAATGCTAAAGAATACATGTCAGAGTTGTTTCAGTCCTACATGAGACAACACGGTATTCTCCATCAGTCATCATGTGTTGATACACCTTCTCAAAATGGATTTACTGAGAGAAAGAATAGGCATCTACTTGAGACAGCTCAAACACTTTTGTTCCTAATGAAGGTTCCTAAACAATTTTGGGCTGATGCAGTCTCCACCACTTGTTTTCTCATCAATCGCATGCCATCGACTGTGCTTGCTGGTAATATGACTTACACTGTCCTTTTTCCAAACAAGTCATTATTTCCGGTAGAACCAAAGGTATTTGGAAGTACGTGTTATATTCGAGATGTTCGACCATCTGTTACCAAGTTGGACCCTAAGGCATTGAAGTGTGTTTTCTTGGGTTATTCTCGTCTTCAAAAGGGGTATCGATGTTATTCTACTGAACTTGGCAAATATTTGGTGTCAAATGATGTGGTATTTTTAGAGACTACACCATTCTTCTATACCCTTCCCAGTTCTACATGTCAGGGGGAGGAAGATGAGTGGTTAGTTTATCAGGTTACTCGTGTTGTGCAATCAGGTGATGTTATTCTTCCATCTCCCAGTTACTCTATTGAGCACCAGTTGATTGGTGAGCCTTCAGCACCTATTTTGGATAGACCTCCAATTGTTCAAGTTTATTCGAGGAGACGAGAGACCGATGATACATGCCCTGCACCAGTTCCTTTGTCATCAAATCCTCCTACACCTGATTCTCCAGAAAATCTTGACCTTCCTATTGCTCTTCGCAAATGTACAGGACTTGCAAATCCATATATTCTATTGCTAACTTTGTTTCCTATGATCGCTTATCTTCTACATATAGATCCTTGATTGTTTCTCTAGACTCTATTTATGTACCTAAAACTATGAAGGAGGCTTTGCATCATGCTGGATGGTCAAATGCGATGCTTGAGGAAATACATGCATTAGAGGCAAATCACACATGGGATTTAGTGGAGTTACCCAATGGGAAGAAATCGGTGGGATGTAAGTGGGTGTTCACAGTCAAAGTTAATTCAGATGGTTCCGTGGAAAGACTTAAGGTCAGGCTTGTGGCTAAAGGATATTCTCAGACTTATGGGGTGGATTATTCCGACACCTTCTCTCTGGTTTCCAAACTCACTTCTGTCCGCTTGTTCATTTCTCTAGCTGCTTTTGAGAATTGGCCTTTACATCAGTTGGATATCAAGAATGCATTCCTTCATGGTGATCTTCAAGAGGAAGTGTATATGGAGCAACCACCCAGTTTTATTGCTCAGGGGGAGTATAGGAAAGTCTGTCATTTAAAGAGGTCCTTGTATGGCTTGAAGCAGAGTCCCCGGGCTTGGTTTGACAAGTTCAGTGAGGTAGTTCAGGAGTTTGGGCTGAAAATGAGCAAATGTGATCACTCAGTTTTCTATCGGCAATCAACAGTTGGCACTATTCTGCTGGTTGTATATGTTGATGACATTGTCATCACAAGAAGTGATTATGCAGGGATCTCTTCCCTCAAGTCTTTCCTGCATACTAGGTTTCATACGAAGGACTTGGGTCAGTTGAAATACTTTTTGGGAATAGAAGTAAATAGAAACAAGAAAGGAATTTTTCTTTCTCAGAGAAAGTATATTCTTGACCTTCTTGCAGATACTGGAAAGTTGGCAGTTAAACCTTGCAGTACTCCAATGGTTCCTAATGTGCATCTTATGAAAGATGATGATGAACCCTTTGATGATCCTGAGAGATACAGGAGGTTAGTTGAGAAGTTAAACTACCTCAGTGTGACTCGTCCGGATATTGCTTTTGTAGTAAGTGTTGTTAGCCAGTTTATGTCCTCTCCTACGGTCAAACATTGGGCAGCTTTGGAACAGATTTTATGTTACTTGAAAGGAGCACCTAGACTTGGCATATTGTATAGCAACCACGGTCATACACGTGTTGAGTGTTTTGTAGATACTGACTATGCTGGATCCAAAATTGACAGGAGATCGACTACAATTATTATGTCTTTGTTGGAGGGAACCTAGTTTCATAGAGGAGTAAGAAACAAAATGTTGTATCTCGATCCAGTACAGAATTTGAGTACAGAGCTATGTCACAGTGTACGTGTGAGATTATGTGGATACATCATCTTCTAACTGAAATTGGGTTGGAACATCATACACCAGCAAAACTCTGGTGTGATAATCAAGTTGCTCTGCATATTGCCTCAAATCCTGTGTATCATGAAAGAACTAAATATATTGAGGTTGACTGTCATTTTATTCGTGAGAAGATTCAGGAAAACTTAATTTCCACCGGCTACATGAAGACAGGAGAGCAAGTAGCTGATTTGCTCACAAAGGCATTGAATGGAACTCGAGTTGATTATCTTTGTAACAAGCTGTGCATGATCAATATATATGCTCCAGCTTGAGGGGGAGTGTTACAGATTATATATAGACTTAAATCTTAGTAATATACATAGCTATATTTAGGTAGCAGATTTATAGGAATCTCTTGGCAGATTTATAGGAATCTCTTTTAATTTCTTTCCTTAGTTAGCAGCTACTGTATTGTATTTATTCATTGCTCACCTACTGGAATAATACAAGAACTTCCATTCGATTACAGTCTTCATACAATGTTGCTGGAATATCTCTTTCCAAAGGAAGACCACATATTTCCTGAATATGTTGAGTTATTAATCTAATTAGCCAAACACATTCTCGACTTCATGAATGTCTATTATCTCTGCATGATTTGACGAAGCAACAATTATAGTTTATTTTGTTGAATTCCATAATATAATTGTACTTCCGCATGTAAATAAGTAGCCGTCTGAGATCGACCTTCATGGGGTCAGGCAAATATCCGACATCTGCATAACCAATCAACTGTGACTTGGATATATGCTTAATATCATTCCAGTGTCTTTGTGTTAAGGAAGAACTAAATCTTGCTAACAATCTTACAAAGAAAGCTATATCTGATCGAGAATTATTGGCAAGATACATTAATACACCAATTACACTAAGATATGGTATTTCAGCACAAACAGGTTCTTCATCATTTTCTCATCCTGAGAATGATTTTAGCATGTTTTAACCACCATTATAAGAGTTCCTTTACTCCTTGTTATATCAAATGCTTCTGCATCATGATCACCACCACCACATCACCACCACAGACTAAGAACCGATCTACTAGGTAGTTGTTTTAGGACTGCAATGTCTATTTTTTACTTTCATATATTTCTCTTTTCAATTATTTTAGGAGGTAGTTACCATGGTTAGCACCATGACTTAAAAATAAGACCATGATCCATTTCAGTTTTTTCTCCAGAATGTTTGTGTATCTGTTTTTCTACAGAAATAATATAACTCTCTGTATAATTTTTCTCTCAGTCATCTTCTTAACTTTTGGTTCCTTTTATTCTCCTGCTTCCTTTTCTGTTGCAAACTAGATCTTGTCTTCATTGTGTTATACTGCCATTTGCTTATTAAAAACTAAAACTATCCAATCCCATTTCTGCAACCATGAAATCGATTGTGGAATGCTTAAGTATGACATAGCTATTCAGTTCCACTTCCTTTGTCACTGTGCGTGGCAGAAGCAAGTGAACTGGTTGGTGCTGCTTCAGACCTCCAAGATCGCTGCTTTTGTGTAAGGCATTTTTTGTATATCCTCCTCTTTCATTGTGTTTGTTTTTCTTATTCTCTGCTAACAGCCTCAGATACTTCTTGGTATAGTTTTCCTCAATAGAAGGGCATTTCACTAAGTTGGCCATAATCCATTGCAATAAATTAGGTGGAGGAACTTACTGCAGAGGCTTATTATCTGTCCAAGATTAAGTTTCTTCTTTAATTCAATAATGTATCTTCATAACAAGACAAGGGTGCCACTTTTGCCTCATGTTTTGTTTCTTGATTCTAACCATAAGTAGTGTTTTTGGTCGCTTTAGCTTTCATTTGAGCCTGTAACAGAGGGATGAATATGCACTCTTGCTCTTGTTGCAGTGGATTAGCTTTTTCCAATGATTTCTTTGATTTTTCTAGTCATCTTGGGAAGAATTTGATCAGTTTCTTGAATCTGTAAATACTTAGAAGACATCTGCATTATATATCTTCAACCTGTTTAGCTTGAGCCTCGTCAATCTTTTCCCCAATGCACATTAGGAGAAGAATATAGAATATGGCATGCTTAAAATGATCTATTAACCTGATCACTACTTCTCACGTGGCTGGAGAATATGAATAAGCATGAAGAAGGTGCGGAATAAGAACACTAAATGTCATGACTCATGCCCATGACATGTATTGTCCGCTTTAGGCCTAGGCCCACACGGATTTGTCTCACGTCGAGCCCCAAAAGCTCGTGTACTATGTAAATTTGAACTATGAGTTATACAACTTTTTACTTTCATCTCCCATTTTAATGTGGATTCGCCTAAGGTGTCATATGCAACTCATCTTCAGAAACTCCCCGTCCTGCTTGATCCTCCTTCCATTCAGGGCTCCACACTAAGTGCCCAAGAATAGGCCTTTGAGTAGGATTTGCAGAGACAAGTTGGAGGATTTCAGAGGTGAGGTTTCAATGAAGGAGACACCATAAGGGGCCATAGGGGGAGAAGCTGATGTTGATCCGATGAGTATTGTTGGTGGTGTACACATCCCTTGGCCGATTAGAGAAAACAACACCTTGTTGGTCAAATATTTGGTAGGCTAATAAGTGGCTAGCAATGAATATGGAAGGATGAAGAGATCCAATTCTTAGGTTGATGAGAGGACAATACTTAGGTTCCTGAAGATGAGTTGTATATCAGCATTAAACAATAGTAAGCTCCCAATCACCCTACAAGGAAAGGGTCCTGCAGGAGCATTCGTTAGTCCAAAATACATAACTACAAATTCATAGTGACCATAATGAGTTTTGAAGGCTGTCTTTGGAATGTCACAATTTCTAACTCTGAGCTGATGATAGCCGAATCTGAGGTCTATCTTAGAGAAGCAACTAGCACCCTCAAGCTGGTCGAACAAGTCATCAATTCTGGCGATAGGATATTTATTCTTGATTATGATCTTGTTCAACTGACGGTAGTCGATGCACATCCTGAGAGAACCATCTTTCTTATGCACAAAAAGAACTGAAGCACCCCATGGAGAGATGTTGGGTCTGATGAAGCCCTTATCTAGAAGGTCTTTCGACTGTTATTTCAATTCTTTAAGCTCAGCTGGAGCCATTCTGTAAGGAGGAATCGAAATAGGCTAAGTATCTGGAAGGAGATCTATTCTGAAGTTGATTTTCCTTTTGGGAGGAACTCCAGGAAGATCTTCTAGAAACACTTTTGGGAATTCATTCACCACTGGTACTGACTAAAGAGTTGCGTTTTGGAGTTCGAATCCTTAACCCGAATAAGATGATAGATATACCCTTTGAAAATCATTTTTCTAGCCTTAAGGTAAGAGATGAATCAACCTACAGGCACTGAGGTACTACCCTTCCACTCTAAGATTGGCTCGTTTGGAAACTGGAACTGAACGACCCTAGTTCTGCACTCGATTGAGGCATAACAAGAAATTAACCAATCCATGCCTAGAACAATATCGAAGTCAGTCATTTCTAACTCTACAAGATCGGCTAAGGTGACTTCTAGGAAACTGTGACAGGACAAGCCCGTCTAGCTATAACTGGATCACCAACTGGAGTAGATACTGAGAAGGGTTCTGGGAGGATTTCTAGACTGACACCAAAATTTAATGCTACATAAGGAGTTACAAAGAAAAGTGTAGCTCCTAGGTCTAACAATGCATAAACATCTAAATGAAAGATTTGTAATGTACCCGTGACCATATCGGGAGAATCCTCCTGGTCCTGTCAAGTCTGAAGAGCGTACAACCTATTTTGGTGCTGACCACCACCTGTACCAGACGAGGCACCCTGCTGAGTGGGGCGGCTCGCCTGATTATGCGAACAAGTACCCGTGCCCTTCTGAGAATTTTCTAGGCACTCTTTTATTATGTGGCCTGGCTTACCACACCCGAAACAATTACCACTGCCTGCCATGCACTCACCTTGGTGGTTCTTACCACACTTCTTATAAATTAGATAAGTGCGCCTGCTAGTAACTGTACCTTGGGACTTGGAGCCTGGTGCTCTATCCCGTTGGTCCTATCTAAACTTAGGCACTGTGTCACTAGCAGAAGATGGGGCTGGAGCTGAAGATTTCTGATGAAACTTAGAGTGATTACCACCCTCGGACCTCTGCTCAGAGTAGTTGAAGTCACTTGTTCTAGCTCTCTTACTGTCTTCTTCCCTCTCTTTGATTTTCTCCTCCTCGATCTGTTGAGCATAAGTAGCCAACCTGGAAAAATCCATCTCCTTAACCAGTATAGTAGTCTTGCACTCCTTGACCACATCATCGGACACACTAGATACAGACTTACTCATATGGGTCCTGGAGTCAGCTACTATTGCCGAAGCATACTTGGACAACTGAGTAAACTTGAGTGCGTACTCCTTCACACTCATATCATTCTGCTTCAAGTTGATGAACTCTTGGACCTTGGCTTTCCTGAGCTCAAGTGGGAAGAACCTGTCCAGAAATGCAGTCTTGAAGTGGTTCCAATCCACTGGACCTGTATTAGCACAACGGGATTCCTTCCACTGCTGATACTAAGTATAAGCCACTCCCTTCACCTGGTAGGTGGCTAAATCCGCACTCTCAACTGGAGTGACACCCAGAATATTTGTCACCTTCTGAATGTCGTCAAGAAATTCCTATGGATCCTCTTCGGACTTGGACCCATGAAATTCTGGAGGGTTCATTCGAGTGAAGTCTCAAATTCTAGTTGCAGCAGAGTTGGTCTGAGGTGGAACTGGTGCCACAGCCTGCTGATTGACCTGATCAGTCATGGCCTGAGCAAGCACTTGATAAGCGGCCCTGAATTTGGCATGAGTGACTTGCTCATTCAAAGGGTCTGCTAGAGCTGCTTGTGCTGGCTGGTTCCTGGCGTTGGCTCTTCTGGGAGGCATTTTTCTGTAATGCGAAGAGCATGAGTTAGAAAGGGATTAAATAGAGTTCAGACTCTATAGCACGAGCTAGAAAGGAAAGAAGGGAAGTTGTTCCTACTGACGTCTTATAGCCTCTCCCTCATAAGTATGGCGTGTTACACACCCATGAAGAAGACTCTACTCGATGCGGCTTTCAGACACCCTAGGACACTTGAACCTAATGCTCTGATACCAAGTTTTCCATGCTCCAATGCTAACCCCTAGATGTAACACAATGCTTAGCGTCACAAGTGACCCAAGCTAACCCATGGTCTGGCATGACTAGACAATTTTCTGATGAAACCTGAACTATGTAGAAAATTGAAAGCATTTAAATATCTGAGATGGGAAAGAAGTCCCAACATGCTTGAATATGAAATGCATATAAGAGTATAATGGTGTCTGAAAAACAACACTAACAACTCAATAACTGAATCTAGTCCATATCTGAAAGCCTCTAACTGATATGAGTTGTTGGTACATGCCCCCAGCTAACTCTAATAATCTGAAACTGAGATGTAAAGAGTGAAAGATAAAAGCATATCTAGCACCCTCGAGCTATGAGGACTCACCACTGAAGCTGCTGAGTAAGGATTGAAAATCGAGCTAAGCACGGTCTGGATGTTGAGCGCCTAAACCTACATCATACAATGATGTAACACAAAAGTATGCGTCAGTACTTCAAATGTACTGAGCATGCGGGATATGTGCTAAACTGAACAACATAAAGACTGAACATGGAAATACATACTCAAGAATAAGTTGAAAGATAAGATGGAGGCAGTGACCAAGTACTAACATGAACATATAATATGTTGAACTGAATAACTGAAATGGATACTGAGTACATGGTAAATGCAATATAAATCTGATTGTGGGAGGTACTACTAACAGACATACCCTAAGCTGAATTAACTATGGGGCCAACCTGTAACCCTGGATGGAAGAGTGTTCATACCTTGCCAAAGGTACAAATAATTCTGACGTGGATCCACTAAACTGATGTCCGCAAGGGACAAGGGTGTCAAGCCTAATCTGACGGGTGACTATTTTAGAACCTACAGTGGTGATGTAGTTCTAGAACTCAAGGACTACTACTAAAGGTCTCAGCCTAAACTGACAGGTGAGCCTTCATCTCTTCGTCCATTTAGTGCTAAGCCTACTCCCAGCTGAATACATAAGCAATGAAATGCAACTAAAACTCTGGATAGCTCAAATACTGATAATCATTCTGAGAATGCAACATACATATACTGAAACTGATGTCATTCTAATTCTGAAGCATAATTATCTGAATTATCTGCCTAGCAAGTATAAATTATGAATACTAAATTTTACATAAGCCAGGGTTATCAAATTTTGTACATGTGACTATGCTAATTCTCCAAGAAATATGTAATTTGTATCACATAAGCAATAACATCTGAATTGCAATGAATCTCTAAGATTTAAGAACCCTATGTCTGAATAATTCATGGAGAACTGAAGAACTGAACTGAATCTAGGGACTCAATGAGTGGAAGGAACCCAATGATGAAATCCCACATACCTGGAGAAGAATTTATGGAGAAATCCTTAGATTTTTAGGGCTGAGCTTGAAGGAACCTTCTGCTTGTTCTTGAGAGAAACTGTCGCCTCTTTTTCTCCTTTTCTTTCTAAGTATCTGAGGATTTTAGTAGAATAGGTGATTTAGATAATTTTTAACTAATTTACTAGGCTTAGAGTAAGCAAAACGACATAGCTTAGGCTTTAAAAGAGGTACGAAAAGTCTGGAATACCCCTGAAAATTTTAAAAGAAAACTGCTGAAATTCGTGACTCAGGTTCCACGGTCCGTGGATGCTTCCACGACCCATAGAACCCTATCATGGTTCTTGGGCCTTTTTGTCATATTGCGGGTCTGAGTTCCACGACCTGGGTTCACGATCCGTGGAACCATCCTCAGTTCATGAAACCCAATCGTGGTTCCTAAGGGTCAGTTGGGTCCCAGGTCTGAGTTCCATGAGTGAAATCCATGACCCGTGGATCATTTCACCATTCATGGTTCTGACTTATGGTCTTGATCCAACTTGAATGGTCTATGTCTGAGTTCAACAGATGTATTCCATGGTTCGTGGACTGTTCCACGATCCATGGAAATCATCAGTGGTTTCGGCTGGGACTTGAAAAATTTTATTTTCTATTTTTTCTAAGTTGGGTTTAAGCTTGAAAGTTCTGGAGTGTTACAAAGTTGGTACGTGAATAAGTACCATAGAAAAAGGGCTATTATTGCTTGATAGCGGGAATTGCGATAAAAAATTTTTTGTGGTAATTCATGATTATGACTTAAGAAAAAATTATTTTGGTTTTAAATTTTGGTATAACTTGAAGGTTTAATTGATGACGGGATTATTGGTTAAGTGAATGAAAGGGTGGATATGGGAGCCCTTGGTATGAGCGTTAATTGTTTGATGTGGGTGATGTTGTCTGTTTGAGGTAACATATATATTTGAACATCAGACTTTATTTGACTCGATGATTTTTATTATTGATTGAGTAACTATTTTTATTGTGATGATAATGTGTAGTTGATGAGAAAATTGTGAGATTATAGTGGAATCAAGTTTTTGGGTATTTGTGAAATTATGGTTGCCTATTGGTCGAAATAGTCACCCATGTATTATTTCAAAAAATGACCTGTAATTGACTGATTATTATTTGACATTGCTCATATGCTTATTTTATGAGAATGATTATTGTGTAATAGTATCTCTTGGAAAAGATATAATTGAATTGTTGAGGTATTTGAAATACGTTAGCTTGATTATGATTGATGATCCTTAGTTGTAGGGTCAGTTGAGGGAGTGAGGTTATTAGATGTATTCTTGAATATTCATATCCCTCTTGTTGATCATGATAATACTTGGTAGTTATTGCTCCTTGAGTGATGGTGATGTGTTTGTTATAGCATTGGTTAGGGTGTAAGTATCCGAGTAGAGTTTTCCCTAGGATGAGAGTTGACAAAATCTCAGGCTAGGGTGAGTTTCAATGAAAATTCTGTATTGTGTGATTTAGAGATATTTGGTGTCTCGAGGTATAGTGTTTGATAAAATTAAGTTGATATCATGATATGTGAGGGACATAGTATCCTATAGAAACTTTTGGAATAGAGTTTGTGTCAGTAAAACTCCAGATATAGCGTTTAATCTAAAGGGGTTAGTCTGAAATGTCAAAATGTGAATTTTGTGTGGTAACAATGGAAAAAGTGGGAACAGTTTCAAGTTTCTTCCTTGCCAATCCCACTATAGCGGGAGGCAGACCGCAATAACGGTGCCACTATAATGAAAATATTTCTGCTATTGCGAGGCTTCTATAGCGGGAATTGGGTCTCTATAGTGGGCTCGATGTAGTAAATTTTTAATTTTCTCTGAGTTTAGATTTTATCTCATCATAAACTCTCAAGGTTTTGTTCTTAAGACCATTGTGAGAGAAATAACTAATTCGTGCGTAAAGGCTTGGCTCCGTATCTTCTTGTCTTAAAAAGCCTTGATAGAGAGGCCGAGTATAAAATATGGTATAGTTGATAAATTTTGGCTAGTGGGTAAGTAAGGTGCAGCATAATCAACTCTGAGAGTAGTGTCCTCCTAATTCAAACCTCGTGCTTCTCTTCACCGAATGCCCGTTCGAGGACAAACGAATGATAAATTAGTATCTATTTAATGACCGATTCTATCATTACTGAAAATAACTGCGATAAAGGTGTATAAATCTCATTCGTCATAGGTGTAGGATCAATTATTTGGTATGTGATTGTATTAGTTATGAATTAAGGTCATAAAATACTCCTAGCACAAAGTTAAGTTGAAAGTTTTCTTGCCGATTTAGTTCCGGACTAAGTTTAAACTAGAGTTAACTTCAAATGAGTATTTCTCCTAGAATATAAGGAGTTATAGGATCCAATACCCACCAAATTAAAGTTCTTTGAGTTTTTTTTCCAAAGCAACTGATCATTCATTAATTCGCTTTCTAAGTAAAAAATTATGACCATTTTACTGAAGACTGTCCGTGCTGAAAAGTTGAGGTCGCCATAGCGGGTTCAGGTCACTGTAGCGAAGCCGCTATAGTGAAAACAATTTCGCTATAGTGGGATAGCAGCAGTTTATAAGCTTAGTTTGATGGATTTTAGTCCATAAACTCTAAAATTTCATTCCTAAGCTCTAGAGAGGCAATTTTCTCATGGTTGGGGGTGGAAATCCTTCACTGAGGTAAGATTTTACTCTCTTTTAACATTGATTAATCCATTCTTCTTCCAGAATCATTAGAATGAAAAATTATAGTGAAATTCTTGTGGTTTAAATTCTGGTCAGGTAGGAGGAATATGCATCATATGCACTCATTTCATCATATTTTACTTGACTTGTATTATTTCAGTGTGAAATTTGACTGGTTGATTATGAAAGTGACTTTGTTACTCTTATTTTTATTTTATTGTAATCTCTTACTATCTCGACTTATCTTATTCATATTATTATTGTTGTTGACATTAGTTGATAGTTCATAGTTGAGATAGTGATATGCGTAGTATTACTTTATAACTTTCATGATATTTAGGATTGACCCTCGTTATTGCTTTGGACTAGAATTAATCGACGAGCTGCTGAGTACACGTGATTAGTACTCACGCTTGTTTAGTTTCTTCACTCAAGTATATGTACCAAGCCTAGTACCTCCGGATGTTGATCTTGTAATTGTGCTCGAGGCTTACCTTTAGAGATCCCGAGGTAGCTGTTTGGCTGATCTGCAGCTTTACTGGATTTCTCCTATCTTTTAATTATGTCATTTTTCTTCCTTTGAGATATTTGAGGTTTATAAAGTTGTTTTGAATTTCTAGAGGCTTGTATTAGTGACTCCAGGTTTTGAGAGGTTTTGTATGGATTTTTGCCCTTTCTTTAAGATTTTATAAAATAATTACTTTATGACATGAATCGTTCTTAAACTATATATTCTGCGCATTTGAAATTATGAATCGTTGTATTTTTAGATTGGCTTACCTTGATAGAACATGCACAACGGAAGCAATTCACATGGATCAATCTAACTCACATTATAACTAGATAATATAAATCAAAATGAAATTGAGAAAGTTACTTACTTGTTGAAGCTTTCACACAATTCGTTCAATGCCTTATTCGTCTTGCTCGCCAGATCTGAAGCCTTCTACTAATTCTTGACTAATTCTCAAATCAATACTTGTGTGGACAAGTAAATTTTTGGTCTGAAAAGTTAATTTTTTGGTGAAAAGCAATATCTTCTTTATACACAATTTTCAACAGAAGTTGAAGTTGTAAGAGCGTCTGTTTATTTCCCCCATTTTGAAATCTACCATTACATCTTATTTAACTCCCCATGTTAGAATTACCGACACCAATCAATTAAATTAAATTTTTTGAAAATTTAATTCATTGACTAACTTAATTCCTTATAATTATGCTTAACTTATTTCACGTGGCGGTTATTAAATCCACCTGCAGGGTTTTCGCGTGAAAACTTATAAGCAACCATAAAGGGGTGTCCTCTATCTCAAGTTCGAGACATGGTTCTATCAACTAATTATTATTTCACTAGTGTGATTTGTTATCATCAAATCTATTAGGAATATATTGACTCATAATAGAGTCTCACATTTTAATAGATTAAAATAATAAATCAAACTACATAAATCATAATAATTATATCAAGTTAAGAGTATAAGTACATGTAATGGACTAAAAAAGTTGTTTATTATTATTAAGAACATAAACGAACATTTCTACTTGGTCCGCTCAATACATACGAAATATACTAGAAAAAAGTTGAAATATTACCACTCCGATAATTAAGATCAAATTATATTTAATTATGTGCTACAATCATCAAGATGTTTGTCCTACTTCATCTCTGATTGTGAACAATTATTTATAACTATAAGAATCGACAAATTTAATCTTTCGTGTATGAGCTAAATAACTCCATACACAAAATTGTCTACAATATAAGTGAAGGACACACATGTGAACACAATAATCTTATTCAGAAACTTTATTAAATAAATTAAAACAAGTCTTTACATGGAATGAAAATATTGTACTATAACTTAAACCATATGGTTAATAGTATATCCTAACATACCTATCACGGAAGTGAGATAGGTGCCATCACTTTCCCCGATTTCGGGACGTGACAAGTTCGCAGGTGCAGTGAGGAAATAGAAAAGGGGAATTGTAGAGGTTTTAAAAAGAGGTGTGGTGTTTATTATTGGCTTAAGTCATCGACAAACTTTTAAAGTTGTTCGAATAATTCACTTGGACACCTCAACTCACCCTTGTACCTATCGAACATATCTATCACTGCGAATTTGAACCATTTAAACACTTTTTTGATAATCAACAAATAATATAAAATGTGTGTAATTTACTCGCAGTGGCATAACAAAATAGCCGTTTAAAGGAGGACATGTGGCAGATGGATCTGAAAAAATTATTAAAGAAAAGAAATTATGAGTAAAAAAAAGAAAAAATATTTTTAAACTTCAACTCTAACCCTAACCTAACCAGTTGTCCCCACCTCCTATCAGCCGCTATATCACCGTCGGCCAAAAAATTTTTCTTGTCCGCTTCAAGCTCATCAATAGCATAAAACCATAAAATAAAAATTAATGCGAAAATCATTAAAAAAATCCAAAAAAATTATCAATCTTTAACCTAAAAATCGACCAATTCATGTTCTTTTTGCTAGTAAGATGTGATCGTAGTCATAAGAGATCAAGAGTTATCATCTGTACATTATAAAATTATTCCATACAAGACCATAAATTTACTATATAATAAGTTTAAATGCAAACAAACAACTACTAGCAATTCACCACGAGATGAATTAAGAAACAACATATTTATAATTCATTAGATAATAACTTGAGATTTTAATTTTTGAGCTCAACAAACTCAAATATGTTTTCGCCACTGTATGTCATGTAGAGAAAATCATCTTCATCCTTATTTTCTTCATAAATTATAGAAATCAGAGTAGTCGTGAGAGGTAGAGTGTTCTTGACAAAAGACAAAGGAGAGAGAGAGAGAGAGAGAGAGAGTGTATAAGATCTGAAAGTTGTAGTGATGATATCCATTTTTTTGGACAAAGGAGGTGGCTGGTGGTGGTGCAAGCCTGGCAAAAGAATAGAATGGAGAAGAAGATCAAAAAAAAGAAATTTTGGCCAAAAAAACACCCTTCACGCACCAATTGCAGGTGTATTACACTCATAATGTCATGTCAGCAAAAAGTGTGTAAATGATTCAAATTCGGAATGATAAAGATGTTCAATAGGTACAAGGGTGGATTGAGATGTCTAAGTAAATTATTATAACAACTTTAATGGATCGTCAATGACTTAAGCCTAATATTTTTTTGAAAATTAGGGACTAATTTTGATAGGTTTTTATTTTATATATTTTCTCTAAAGTCTAAACTGAACCATTAGATAATTTGAGAACCAAATTGCAATGTAGAAGGAAAGTTTAGGGACCATTGCGCCTAGGGCTGTTCATGGTTTGGTTAAAAAACCAAATTAAATCGCAAATCGATTAAAAAAATTGATATTTGGTTTGGTTTGGTTTTGAATTTTAAAAACCGATATTATTTGGTTTGGTTATGATTTTACTAAAAAAAACCGAAAAATAACTGAACCGAACCGATAAATTATATATACAAATTTTATAGTTATTTATATATTATTTATAAATAAAATATAATTATTTTATTATTTTATTATATTTTAACTATGAACTTAACTTTAGCATATCATAATTTATCAAGCCCGACACTTTAGCCCAAACTCGACAACTCTCAACTTCAAGCCCAACACTTTAATCTTTAGGTGTCTAAGTTCTAACCGTCGGATCTCACTTTTCATTTTAATTTTAAAATAATGCGTAGCAAATCAAGTGCTTATTATTGCATTTTGGATTCTTTCCGTAATACTAATTAATGTATTAGAATTTATAGGATTACTGTCTCGCTTTTTTGGTGGTCGCTTCCTCATAAAATATTTATTTGTGATTTTTATCCTATAGACGGTACTACTAATGCTTATTATTTTGGCATTTGATTCACAAATTCAAGAGACAAAATTATTGTTTGCAATGCCAAACAAGATAGGCTTGTTAAAGACACTTGGTGTTACTAGGACTTGTATCTAGGCAAGCCTTTTAGCTATTGTCATTTTTTATAGTATTATCAATTTATCATTAGTTAGGATCATAAATCGAAAAAATCGAAAAAATTGAACCAAACCGAACCAAACCGACAAGAATCAAACCGACGGTTATTTTTTTATTTGATTTGATTTGGTTTTAGAAATTTAAAAACCGACTAAATTGGTTTGGTTTTGATTTTGACCAAAAATCGATCCAAACCGACCCGTGAACACCTCTAATTGCGCCCATTCGATTATAAAACTCTCATAAGGGGCCTTAGGAGTTGTTTGGTGTGAGGTATAAGATATAATAATCTCGAGATAAAATATAAAATTATTTTATTTTATATTTGGTTGGAAGTATCAGTTAATTCTGAGATTATTTAATCTACCCTTTATATCATAGCGATAAAATAAGTTATATTTCATATAGATAATAGAATAACTAATCCAGAGATTAATTATCCCAGAATAACTTATTCCCCACCAAACGACCACTTAGATTATTACCTACAAAAAGTCACGAGTTCCCTCAAAAGCCTCTCTTTTTCATCACCGTTCAGCACGGAAAAACCCTTGTGCTTCCCTTCTCCAAATCAATTTTCTGCACAAGTTTTTTGGCTGAATAGTGATGGAAAGAGTAACAGAGAAAGAGATTGGTAGTAGCAGTAGTAGTAGTAACAGTAAACCAATTCCAGATTCAGTGATGGAAGCAGTGAACCGAACCTCAAAAAACATTAACGATTTGAGTAGTAATGTTGATGAATTCCTGTCTCTTTATGGCGCTGATGTTTTTCCTGAGATGGGTCCTCTTCAACAGGCTCAATCTTTGATTTTACTAGCTAAAGCTACAACAACACTCTTTGCATGTAAACTTTTTACTCAATTGCTAACATTTTTTTTTTTGGGTATGATGTTGATTTTTTTATTTGTTGATTGGTTTACAGTGAGGCTTAGATGTAAAGGGATCAACCCAAATGAACATCCCGTCAAATTAGAGTTTGTATGTCTTCTTCTCAGAGATTCTACTTTTGCCTATTATTCTATGGTGTTTTATTCTTTTTAATTTGCGGGATAGTAACCCTTTTGGTTCGGAAACAGCCTCTCTACCTCCACGAGGCAGGGGTAAGGTCTGCGTAAACTTTACCCTCTCCAGACCCCATTTGCAGGATTACACTGGGATTATACTGGGTATGTTGTTCTATTAGTATAGTAACCCTTTTGGTTGTGATGGATTAAGCTAAAGTTCTTTGTTGGATATACTGATCAATTGGTTGATTTGGGGTAAGTCTTAAATTTATTGTCTAACTTTCCTATATTATTTCGTGTTTCTTTTAATTAATATATAGGAACGTCTGAGCTTGTACCAAGAGAAACTGCAGCAATTGATGGAGTTGAATAAAGGTAGATTTGAATCTTTCTATGAAATTTTGGGTGGTAATGGAATAGATAAAGAAGTTATGCCAGAAAGGTAAAATGTAAGGGGTGTTTGGCCATGAAAATCGTGAGTTTTGAAGAAAAAAAATAGTTCTTGTTTTCAAAGTGAAAACTGATATTTGAAATTGGAGTTGTGTGTGGCCATGAATACTAATTGGAGATGTTTTTTGAATTTTTGTGAGTAATTTGCAGCGAAAACAGTTTTTTGGTGTTTTTCAAATTCCTGAAAATTCCAGAATTTTATGGCCAAACGTGTTCACCGGAGTTCCACTCCAGGAAAAAGTAAAAAAAAAATCATGGCCAAATGCCCCCTAAATGATCCACGAAAAGTATAAATACAGTGTCCACTTCTGATATTATTGTTTCTGACCAGTAAAAAGAAAAAATGTATCATGCTTGCCTCCCATAACATGATGGTCACTTCTCATTGATCATCTTGATTTTGAAGAACGGGTGCTGCAGTAGAGATTGAAATGGTTTCTGTTTGTTCAGCATATAATAGCTATTGTTGAGGATGTGCTATTTAGAAAGCTTGATTTGTTTCCATATGACATATCAATGGCAAATGTTGAATACTGACTATTCTCAATTTGTCCTGTAAGCGCCATTGCGACCATCAGCTAGGATAAATCCTCAAGCTGCAACTCGATTTATCGAGCATTCGTTGCCTGATCTTACATCTGGTAACTTCTAAACTACTTCTAAAGACGTCCAAGTTCCATTGCGTTTGTTTTGTTTTAAATCAAGCCCGTCTTGCAGAGCAGAGAAAAAACATGAGGGAAATCACTAAAGGTGAGGGGACTAGGATTAAGTATCTGGAAAAAATTGTTCATAAGAAGAGGAAGTATCCTGAGC
This sequence comes from Jaltomata sinuosa, assembly GCA_003996215.1. Taxonomy (NCBI): domain Eukaryota; kingdom Viridiplantae; phylum Streptophyta; class Magnoliopsida; order Solanales; family Solanaceae; genus Jaltomata; species Jaltomata sinuosa. The sequence continues at coordinate 27,694 of QJPP01003105.1, read as the reverse complement.
AGCAATCTGTTCGAACTGCTACCCAGGAGTTTCTTGAGAAGGCTGCCCGTGAGCTTCTTGGTGAAAACCAGAGTGGTTTTAAGGGACCTTTACAACTGCCTGAGGGTGATGGTGAAGACGTACCTATGAGCTGATTTTCTGGTAGATTTTGAACTCATTTCTTCCCGTTTATATTCTCTCTCTCTATTTTATGGGTCTGGGTAGTTGTTCTGCTGGCATATTGTTTCAACTTCTTAAAACGTTTTCTTGATTTTCCTAATTCCAAGTGCATGGGTATATGATGCTTGGGTATGGGTATGGAATAAAGTTACTCAAATCCACCTCTTCTTTTGTTGAATTTGTAGCTGAGATAAAGATGAAAATTTAGATATTTCTTATGTATCATTTTTTTCATATATATTTATTAGTGACACCATTGTTTTTCTCCACGGGAAAATTCATGACATCTTCCATACATGGCTAGAGAAACTGTCTGATGCAGCTTCACGTGGACAAAGTTTAATACGCCATTCTGATGATGGAGATACTAAGGACATTCGTTCTGTTTATTTGAAACATCAAGAGATACTAAGGACATACGTATAATTTAACTCTATTATTAGGCTTCCTTTTTTACTTTTATGGAAAGAATTGAACAGCATATGTTTTGAGAGAAAAGAATGTGCAGCACCTGTTCTTTACAAAATGCATGTATATATATAGGCCGTTTGGACCATGTTAAAAGATGTATGCTGTATAGATACATTTCTTGAATTGCTCAACTTTCTCCGGGAACTGTAGGTGTACTTTTCTGTTATTTTTGCCCGAACATCTTGTACAGAACAACTCCGACTTAGTGATCTTAATTAATAAATTTATGAAGGCTTCATTTCTGACATATGTATGGTATTTCATGAAAATGGCAGCAGCTGATTTTGATTTTTGATATTGAATAAAACAATTAAAATTTGAGAAAAGAATGATGAAGCTGGAGGTTTGAGAAAGATAAACCAATATAAGGTTTAAATTTGTGCCTAGAAAATGGTCCCAACATGTTCCTATAGAAAATGATTCCAAATGCTGGCTGATTATAGCCTATCCTTTTTAGTTGGGAGTATAATGTTTTTTTTTTGTACACCTTCATTGGATGTAATAGCTCTGTCATGACCTTTAAACCCACTGGTTTTGAATGGGAAAAGTACAACCATTTGCACTCAAGGGCGTGGCCTAGTGGTCAATGAAGTGGGTTGAGAACCATGAGGTTCCGGTCCAAATCTCAGCAGTGACAAAAAATACTAGGTGATTTCTTCCCATTTGTCGTAGCCTTGGTGGACAGAGGTACCAGACCTGTTGGTGGTTGTGGGAGGTGACAGGTATCCCGTGGAATTAGTTGAGGTGCCCGAAAACTGGCCCAGATAGCACAGTCATAAAAAAAAAGTACAACCATTTCTATGTTTCTATTAGTGTCCAGTGGGATATGGTGACCAAAATTTACGACTGAAGTTCCGTCAGTTTTGATCTTTGAAATTTGTTAGTCATATTCCCTTCTTTCTTAGTCTATTTGAAATGCTTTATCTATTAGCATCTACTTAGATAACATAATCAAAATTTATGATAGAATTGTTGTCAGTGTTGAACTAAAAATTGGTCGCTCTAGTCTCTAGGAGGGTCCTTGGAATTCCCTTCTTTTCTTGCTCTAGTGCAAATGCAATGTATTGTCTTCCCTAAGTTCCCTTCAGTTTATTTGGCTTAGAACGTTCACCTTCTCTTTCGTAGAAAGGATTTAGACTCGGATTAAAAAGTGATCAAGACTTTAGATTATGCACTAATTTTCATGGAAGTTGAAAGAAACAGTTGTTTCTCAAGGTTAGCAGCTCGAGGCCAATGATTGTTAGTAGAATTCTCTTTTGAAGTCTGATCTCAAGAATAAACCCACAGTGAGCTTACTTGGATGAATTATTGCAAAAGTGTGTATTACATTTGGGCCTTCGTTTTCCTGAAGAAATCATATTACACCGACGACACTAACAACTACGCCTCAGTCCCAAACAAGGAGTCGGCTATATGAATCCTCATTTCTTCATCTAAGTTCATACATACATATCATCATCATAAAAAATAAAATAAAACTGAAAGATACATTAAAAACAAATATAAATAATACTAATACTACTAATAATAATGTTACCTTATTAAAAAAGAAATACTACTAATAATTATAATAATAAAAGTTCCATACGAATCTAAACCTATCCTCAACTGGAGCCGGCACGGCAATTTCAGCTCATATTTATAAGATCAGCCCGTTTAACCCATATTTTAATGAGTTGGATCACGTATATTTCAGTTGGATAAATATGGGCTTCTGTCTTATTTTTAACCCATAAAAATATGGACAAATATGGGTAAAATGTGGGTATCCATATTCAAACTCACTTTTATAATACCCAAAATCAAAGTGTCGCTATAAGCTTACAGTTTGCCATATGAATTCCCATTTTTTATCTTTCTCAATGATACTTCTTCACCCAAGTCACCAAGAACTAGTCCAAGTTGTGTCTCGACTATACCAAAATATAATATCCATTATTTGGCTGAGGACTTGACGAATACTTAACTGCACACAAATCCCAAATATTTCAACCTTGAATTGATCCAAATCCAGTGATTTCATCCCCCTTTTCTTCCTTTAATCTGTCCAAATCCAAATCAAAACATTCCCTAGTTAGGAAGGCTTTGTTTGTTTTTGTATTTTATTAAATTTAATCACTGTCCTAATCATAGTTGTAGTTGGTTGTATATGGAAAATTGATCTAAATGTTCTTTGTTGGTTATCGTATCAAAAAGTTGTAATAATCAACAAAAATTTATTATTCTTAATCTAGTGAATTAATCATGAATATTAGCCAAATTATTAAACAAGTATTTTATACTTAAGTGGTTTATTAATCATAATCAATGTTATGCCATAAAGGGCATCCCGGTGCACTAAAGCTCCCGCTATGCGTAGGGTCCGGGGAAGGGCCCGACCACATGGGTCTATTGTACGCAACCATACCTTGCATTTCTGCCAGAGGCTGTTTCCAAGGCTTGAACCCGTGACCTTCTGGTCACATGGCAGCAACTTTACCAGCTACTCCAAGGCTCCCCTTCCTGGACATATTGTACAAAAATTAATTTTTACAACTTACAATTACTCCTATTACTTCTTCAATGAAGCGAATTAAATTGATCAAAATTTAGAAACGATCAGTTGAGAGCATTGGCATGCGTTACATGTATTTATTATAGGGGTCGTTTGGTTGGAACAAGTTATCCCGGGATAGTTAATCTCGTGATTAGCCATCCCGGGATTAGTTATCCCACTATAGGATAACTTATTCCATCACTATGGTATAAATGGTGTGATAAATAATCCTGGGACTAACTAATACCTCCAACCAAACGCAGGATAAAATAAGCCTGCATTTTATCCGGGACTATTATACCTTATACCTTACCCCAAACAACCCCATATAGCAAGTCTGTATACAATTCAAAATATTAGTAATTAATAAGATAAGTACAAGATTATTATCCCTAATTAATTCTTTTTCCCATTCCATGCCGAATTAAGGAAAGAAAGAGTAGTAGGACAGGAGTAAAGAAAACGTAAAACAAGAAGAAAAACAAACCGTATTTTAATTATAGTTTTAGATTGAGTGGGATCAGCTGAATCCTAGGAAAGCTATACATTTACTTTTTGGCTTTAGGAAATTAAAGTGGGTTAGGACCATTTTATCCAATCCAGTTTTTACCCATATTCAATGGGTAGATTGCAATTCAATCTAATTTAGCTCAATTCATTTTCAATCCGATCCAATCCGTTTGCCATCATCTAAGTTGCTCGGACTCAGGTGCGGGTGTCCGATACGGGTGCAGATCTAGAGGTCAGATCCTTCATGATCTAAACTTTAAGATTCGGGGCTGTGGATCCGGGTACAGACTAAAAATAATTCAAATATCTAAAAATAGAGTTATATCTCTAAATTATGAGACATTATGTAGAAAACTTACAAGGTGTTCGAGGAAAAAATATTGATCAAGAGGAGAATCCCAGACGGAGGTAAAAGGAAGGACTAACAGAGAAATTTCTATATACAAGGTATTCCATTTTCTTCCATTCCATATACAAAAATCGTTGTATCTGTCTTGATCTAGTAGCTATCACCTATATATGCGGTACCACGCCGTGTCGACATTATTACGGCACCAAAAGTGAAGAGTTCGAGCAACTTAGGCCACCACTACCCTCAACTAGTAGCTATCACCTATATGGATCTTTTTTTTCCATCTGCCCTATCTTTAGCTTAGCCTGTATAAAGAAAATCATATTTCATACTTACCGAAATTAAAAAAAAGAATAAAAAGAGAAAATTATATCACATTCAACGGAGTATAATGTGTAATCCCAACACATGCCTAGAAATCCATCTTGCTTACTCCTATTGTGGAATTCACTCCTTGCTGTTTTAAACAAGATTTTCCGCTCCATCTTATCGCCGATAAACAAGAACTTCCTCATCACCAACTCATCATTGCATTTCACGGCTTCCATTACTCCAAATTAATTTTGTAGCTGAAATCAATTTCAGGTTCGGTCATTCAGGTTGAAGAAAGTTATTTCACATGAAAAGTTGTCTTTTCATTTTCTTTTTATAGTGTTGACAGTTTCCCAGATACCTAGAGCTTACATGGTCCCATTTTTGCCTAGCTAAAAAAGGTAAATCTTTATCGAGCATCTCGTATACTGGTTGCACCCTCTTAACCCCTTAATGTGTAGTTACTTTACAAAGAGGATAATAGAGGATAATAGATTCTTGGAGATGTTGGGGATCCTCTTACCAGCGTGCTACTACCCTCTACTAACTTCGAAGTGAATCAAGTCTATTCTCAAAAGGAAATGCAGAGTGCAGTTGGTCGATGAACATATATAAATTCTTCTACTCACCCAAAATGAAAACATTAATGAATTTTTGAGGTTATTATATAATCATCAGTCAGATTTTATAGCCAAAGAGATCTATTTTGTGATCTGATCTGCTTTTCGTCAAGGGATAGAAAGCAATAGCTTTGACCAGTTGCAGCATCTTTTAGGAACTTGTGAAAAGGTTATGGTAAAATGGACTTGTATGATATATCGAAGTGGCTCTAATTAGATATTGAGGTGCAACCTGTATTGTTTTTTCTTAGTCACATTCATCTTAATAGGTCAGAAATGCAATCTTGATGGGGACCATGCCACTTACCATCTTCCACTTTAGTTTGGTCTTAAATCTAGATCCTTGTAATCAAAGAAGTTTCCTTCCCAAAGATACTAAAGACCAACGGCCAAAAAGAAAATGAGAAAGGAAAAGAGGGGTTAGGAGTAGAAAGGAAAGAGCAAGCAATCAGAGATAAGTCATGACTTTTTAAAAAGGGCATCTCCATGCACTAAGTTTGTGCTATAGACAGGGTTGGGGAAGGGTTGGATCTCAATAGTAACGATTTTTTTCCTAATACAATAAATAAGGGGATCAACTCCCATATACAAAGTGGTATACCAAGAAGTAGAGAATCTAAACTGAAAGAGAGATTCTATACTAAAGACACCCGATCTTCTACCAAATTGGAATTTCATGGGCGCACTTAGAAAAGAAATGAGTAAGAGACTGTTTGTTCAAATATAGAAAACATTCTTTATCCCTTCAAAATTTTTCCTATTTCTCTCTTTTCATACTACCCTCATAAGTGTCCGTTCTGCCTGATGTCTTCTTATCCATCTTCTAAAGGCCCACTTCTTCTAAAGGTTCAACTGAAACATTACCTCTTTGAAAGTGAGTAGCATCGCTCATTGTAGTCCGAACCATCTCCATGGTTAGGTACTGACAATGTAGAGGGTGATGATTAGAGACTTCACCAGAATTCTTACACATAAAACTCCAATTGACATATGTGATCTTCCCCTTCCTCAAAATGTGCAACTGCCAAAAATCGTTTCCCTAACTGCCAGTCATGTGAAAAGGCACACTGTCTCGTTGTTCTGGGGATTGAAATTTGGAGGTACGTAAATCCAACTCCACGTTGACCAAGAGCTTTCTGTAGTAGGATCCATTACTCCCCAACACCCACCTCTACACATCCTGATTGCTATATGAAGTGTTTTGTTTGTGAAGCAATTCAACTAGATGTTAGAAGTCCGTGATTTTCCATTCTTGCAAACATAAGTAACAAGATAAGGAATGATAGGGTCTGTAATTTATAGTACATAGCACCCTTAAGATCTATAATCGGTAAAATAATTGAAAGAAATGTTCAATAATATTAGATCCAGGAGATCTGAAGATATGAATCAGTACAACTATGTAATCTTGGATGGATGATTTTACCATGTCCTTTTTTTCCTTATGAAGTACTTTTGGTTTATTAATGAAACATTCTGGGGATGCAAAGCAATACAAAAGCTGTTACAGGTCCTATTCCTAACTTAAAGAGCAAACAAAATCAAGGAACATTTTACGTTATTTATAGTGTTAATTTGCTTTTAACAATGTGGTGAGGCATTTTATTCTGAGCTTGGGATTAGTGGTGAATTCCCCTTCAAAACGACTCAGGTTTCTTTCCTTCCATAATGTCATGGAAAATCACCTGCAATAATGACTTGCGGCAATATTTTTATGGATCTGTTCCATCGAACTTCTTTTGTTGTTTGAGGCATTACAAATTGGACCACAAAGGGGCACAAAACATGTTCAAAATATCCTTTGTTGTACGGTAGTGAAGAAAGAGGTGGTAAATTTTTTTGAGCTGGAATGCACAAATAACAAAACTACATAGTACTAGTCCTCTCTTCTCGAGGTTTTCTTGCGTTAGGCAAACCTCGTGCATAACCAACTCGCTAAAACATCCATAGGAAATGTAAAATGTCCCTAAAATAAGATTATCATCTATTATTTTGTAGATATGCTATAATAACAAATACATGAGATCCGTACACATTAACAAAGCCGGTTCTTAGAGCCACGGACTGACACAACAATTACATCTCACGCACTGCTTCTTTCATCCTAATATGATTGATATTCTTTCCTTTTTTGTTCATCCAAATATTGGCACGTTTCTATATTTTTAATATATTTAATATTTGTGGATCCCAACGAGCATGAAAACAAGTACTTTGGTAAAAAGGTTAATCGTTTGTATTTATGCATATTTTACTTGAATCGTTGATTCTTTCATGTACCACACATCCAATCAAACCACCAAACAATTTTAGGCAGAGGAGTTAGTACGCGTGGGTTTTATTTAGAAAGTTGGTTTTAGTTTTGGTGTCAATATGTCTCCGATTTCATTCAGTAAATTTCGTTAGCTCACAGTCAGGTAACATGTCTCAGACTATTAATTAGTCACCTCATGATTGTGGATCTTACTTTCTGCAACTTACTTGGATATATGGAAGTTCTCATTTTTTCTTAGCAAAATGGTTTAATTAATGAAAATAAGGGGATTCCTCCAAAGTAGTAAATACAAAACGTAGAGAGTTAAAAATTTCCATCTATGTAACTTAGTTTCTCTTCCTCCAAGGTGGGGGTAAGGTGTGCGTACACTTTACCCTCCCCAGACCCCACACAACACACCGGGTATGTTGTTGTTATAACTTAATTTGTTTAGAGTAAATCTTGAGTATCAGTTAGTGCTATTCTATCAATTTCAAATTTCTTGTTGTATTGCTACATATCGTATTATGTGTTCTTCCTACTGTTCTCTTCTTCATTATGTTCAACATGGCTGCCTCGGCTGCCTCACTACTGTATTTTCCTTTCCTTACTTGAATTTATTATGCTTTACTTGAGCCGAGGGTCTATCAAAAACAACCTCTCTACCTTCACAAGGTAGGGGTAAGGCTGCGTACACACCACCCTCCCAGACCTCACTTGTGGGATTACACCGGGTGTGTTGTTGTTGCTGCTGTATTTGCTACTCCAATAAGTAACATCGGTACTTATGCTTGGTAAAACTGAAATAAATTAGTTAAAGCATGTATGTCACTATGTTGCTACCTGCAAGAGTGTCTGATTGTATGTAAACTGGATCATCTCTAAAGTTCTAAAAATTACAGTAAATATACACGCCTCCTATGGTCAAAATTTAGCTGAAAGTTGTTTTTACTGGTCAAACCTAAAAAAAAAAAAGTACATACTGAATTATAAAAAACTTGGCAGTAGAAGTTCATTGTTGTAGCAAGAGAGATATCATTGAAAGGCATCAAGAAGATGCAAAATAGATACAAAAGCAAATGTAGCTCCAGTACAAATATAACTAAGCTAAGTTTAGGGAGCTAACAAAATCCGAAAAATTAATTGGGCAATTTACAGGAGTAAGGGTACTCAAACTGTAGAGGTTGGTTAAACAGTTAGCGAGTTTGAGGCTAAAATTGTCCCTTAACTATTAGAGTAGGTTCATTTTGGTCCTTCAAATATAACTCTGAGCATATTTAGTCCCTTAACTTTACTAAAGTGGAGCACTTTTGATCTCCCTAACAAAATCCGTTTAAAAATAATAGTGTTAAACCCATGTGGCAACCCACGTGACTTGTAAAATACAAACTCATAGAGGTTAAGTGTTAGTTATTATGAGTATATATTTAATTTTGCACGCTCTTAAACACAATTAAGAAGAAATTCTCACACCCTTCACCAAATTACTAGCTACGCCACTGACTTTAAGACCATTTTGTTACTGCAATTAAGAAAATGGTTATTTTTTTCGAGTGGGCAGATTATTGTGTTCTAAAGTATTGTCTTCAAATATAAATAGCTACTACTATATTAATCCTAAAAAATTAAGAAGACAAGAAAGAAAGAAAATGTATATCAATTAAGAAAGAGATAACATTGTCAAATTTACACCGTTAGAAAATTATCCTTTCAGTTAATTTTTAACATTATTATGTTAGGAAGACCAAAAGTGCTTCACTTTAGTAAAGTTAAGGGACTAAATATGCTCAGGATTATATTTGAGGGACCAAAATGAACCTACTCTAATAGATGAGGGATAATTTTAGCCCAAAACTCAACAGTTAGCCTTCAAAGTATGTGTTGGAGTTGAAATTCCATGAAAACATCTACAGTGGAATTCCATAAACACCAAAAGATGTTAAGCACCCCTCACTTCCAACCCGAAGGTTGTGAGTTCGAGTCACCAAGGGAGCCAGAGGGGTGGCAGCTCCTAGGGAGGGGTAAAAAAAAAAAGCTAGTAGGTGGGATCATCCTCCAGGTTTTATTGATGGATTTATCAACTTTGCAAAAACTCCAGCATTCATAGGGATCTTTTATCTGACTGAGGCTGCACCCAACTCAGTCCATAAATAGAGAAGAATAATTTTCAAAATTCTGCTGCAACTGAGCAGTGCAGGAGAAGATCTCTGGTTAATGGACTCCAAGTTCCTCTGACACATGTAGCATCTATTAACCAACTGAAAGCTCCTTCTGCTAAGGTTATCTTGGGTCAAACAGGCACCATCTAAAGCTGTCCTGGTATAACAAATCACCGTAGTGGGAACTTGGCAGTAGAAGTTCATATAAACTTCTGCTAAGGTTATCTTGGGTCGAACAAGCACCATCTAAAGCTGTCCAGGTATAACAAATCACCGTAGTGGGAACTTGGCAGTAGAATTTCATATAAACTTCTGCTAAGGTCATCTTGGGTCAAACAAGCCTCATCTAAAGCTGTGCAGGTATAACAAATCACCGTAGTGGAACTTGGCAGTAGAAGTTCATATAAACTTCAAGCTGCTTAAGTGCCTTGTGCTGTGTTTGATACGTGCTGGAAAGAAGTCACATAGAAATATGTATGCAGACACTAAAGTGCAATGAAGGTTCTGGCTGATGAAGCTACTATGGCATATTTTGAGAAACTAATAGAGGGATGAGTGAGTCTCTGTTCAGCCAATAGCCAGGTGAACTAGATAAGGAACATGGTGGAAATGAAAGGCGCAATGAGGTAGGAAGTAGGACAAATTGGCTTCCCTTTGCCTCATTCAAAGATTAGATTGTAGGGTACTATAGAGATACTACTGTTGGCAATGATGTGCAGAGTCCCTTCTATGTGTTAGCTGGATGAGTATCGCATTGTGGATGGATTACAAGTTTAGTCAGGAAAGTATAAAAGTGTGGAACCATGTGATTAGATATTGCATGTTATTCTAGGAAATCCCTCAATGTCATTGCTTGCCAAATAAGAACTAGACCTAATGAAGAAAGGAAGTTGGTGGTTTAAGTTTCAAGTGCTTTATTATGCTGAGCCTTTGCGGGCATCTTGGCTCAGGTAACGATGAAATATCATATAGCATGAGTAGATGACTCTCAATCACTAGTAAACTGCTTTACTTGGCCCCTTTTGCAGCCGTGTGGAGTGGCTAAAGAATTATATGGTGAATAGGAGCCTAAAGCGACTTGATGATTTCTTAGATGTTTAGATTTTTTTTGAAAGAAAGGGAGAGCAAGAAAGTAGAGGAATTACCATGATTTTGATGAATCTGGGAGAGCAAGAAAGTAGAGGAATTACCATGATTTTGATGAATCTGGGAATGGAGGGGGATAAGTGGAGGAACAAGTTCATTAACAAAAGCTTTAGTTTCTTTACGTTCAAAAGTTGGTGGAGACAAAGGGAAAGAACTCCTGTTCTTTGAAGTTCCCTGTGATGCCGAAGGAGACGTTTCCCTCTGCTGTTTTTTCCCGTTTCTAAGCAAATATAAGATTCATGTGTCTATATATCTGATTGAGCTATGGCTGAAAGAAGATGAATGAGAAGAGTTTGTTATTAGTCTTCTGCAAAGTTTTGGCTCGTCAAGGTTTATCAAAAATAGTTTTGGGTAGTTAGAAGCTTTCAGAAAAGGATAAGAATGTTATAAGAAAATAATAATAAAGAGCAGACATGTAAACTTCTGTATTCTATTTCTTTTTTAAAACTACTTTGATATGCATTACTTGAGCTGAGAATCTTTCGGAAACCACCTCTCTGCATCCGCGAGGTAGGGGTAAGGTCTACGTACACTCTACCCGCCCCAGACCCCACTTGTGGGATTGCATTGGGTATGTTGTTGAATGTCGATCTTTTATTACACCTTTTCTTCTTAGTTTTTGATGTGTTAACTTCTAGTATCATGTTTTTATGATACTCAATTATCTTATGATAACTAATTGTTAATTTATGTTTGAGTGGTAAACTGCTTTCCATAAACCTTTACAGCTTGACACCATTTTTCTTAAGAGAAAATGTGTGACCCTCTTTGGCTGTGTCGTGCTTTTGGTTAACCATGATGTGAATTCTCTGGGTGCAGAAATTCTCTTTTGCTGACGAAGCCATGCTGGTGCGCCACCAGATTAGTGTCGATGAGCTTTTCAAGCATCTTGTTCGAGTTCCAGACCATGAAGAAGATGCTCAAACTGTACACAAGCTTTGCAGCAATTGCTACTTTTGCGGCTGATCATTGATGCAAGTTATAATTTAAGAGTTTGCTTTCGGTATTCATCTATGAATCCAAAGTTGCTCCTTGTTTTGCTGTAGGGTTTGTTTATTGTAAGAGAATAAACAGGTTAGAGAAGGATCAATTAGCTGGCAGTTTTATGTACAATAGTGCAGCAAAAACTAGAAAATATCTTTTTGTAGTTTCATTTGTTTTCCATGGATCCTTTTGAAGTAGGAGCAATGAAGCTAGGATCTTTTTATTATTCAGTTTCTATCAGGATGGTGAAGAAGTTTGTATGGTTAGGGTGGAAGAAAAGCAACCATATTTCAGATCCATCTCTCAAGGATATATAGTATCTAGAACATGTTAGTGTGTGCTACATTTATAGCTTTTTTATAGACTTGCTTTCTCGGCATATATTTCGTGCATACTTCGTTTATATTAAACATACGGGTTTAGGTCGGAATTTTCATTTCACTTTGTTTTTGGCCAACATTTGAGGGTGAAGACACTGGTGCTCCTCCAAATCATCCAAGGTGAGTTCCTACTCGATTTCGTCGAGGATACCCTATTGGAGAAGTCCTTGGAAGACATGAATATGGAGTCTTGATACTCCGTAACTGTCAGTGTATAATGTTGGCACTAATTTTTACTTAGACACCTCAAGCAGACCTTATTTATTTTAAACACCTCAAGAAGAGGCCTGTTGTGTCATTTTGACACTTTTTTGACAATCATCAATAAGGAGAGTGTAATACACTCACGATGATGTGACAAAACAACTAATACAATAATTACACATGGTATTTTAAGTTTTTAAAAAAATCATTTGTTTTAACTCCCCCCCCCCCCCACAGGAGGCTATCTTCTCCATTAAAATCTAAAACACCATTTTCTCAAGCTTAAACTCCTTTAATGGAGATCGAATTTTTCGATTCAAATTTATTTTCAAGTCAATTTCTTTTATCTTCTTCTTCATTGTATTATTTTTCATATCTACCATCACCTTCTCCACCTTTTTCGCCGGAAAAAATGGATACCAACACCTTTAATTTATACTTTTTCTCTCTCTCCACCCCTCACCCTCCCTTCTTCCCACAAAATAATACTTAAGCATACAAAAAAAAATAAAAAATTAAGAATACCCACAATCTAAAAATTAGGAAGAATTCTTGATTTTTGATGTATGTAAATTTGGTAGTAATTTCTCTCAAATATGGCTAAGGAATAAAGACCATTTCTTCAAGGTTAAGGGAATAAGAAATTTTGAGTTTGATTTTAAAAGTAATGATGTTTGTGGATATTGATGTTGAAATCCAAAGTAGTGTTTCGATTTTTTTCTTTTTATAATTTGTGAAGTTGATGGTGGAAGCAAAGAGAAAATAACCATGGTTACAGTTTATCTACAACAGCAAGGTGGAGATGAGAGGTGGAGGTGGAGGAAGAGTTGGAAGGAGAGAGGAGGAAGGAAGATAAAAAAAATTAAAAGTTTCAAAATATGAGGCATTCACGCGCTCAAAAGTAGTGCAACACACACAAAGTGTCAAGTCAGCAAAAAGTGTCAAAATGACACAGCGGATCTCTACTTAAAGTGTTTAAAATGGACAAGGTCTACTTGAGGTGTCTAAGTAAAAGTTGGTGCCAACATTAGGGGGCCACCGATGGACTTTGCCATTTAAAAATGCTCCCGTTTTGTCACGTGGCATAGCAAGTGATCTCAGGTCTTTGTGGGCGCGTGAGAGACTCAATAAAAATACCATATAATCATCTCGTGTATGCCACATAAGCGTTTAAATGTCATATAAGCGTTTAAATGTCACATAAGCGTAGCAACAATAAATTCAAGCTAGTGGTTTTCAAGAATTTCGTGCGTAGCAATCTCCATTCAGATTTATTAATCGTTAAACGCTTCCATCACGTAGAAGTTTGGTGTGCTGATGCTATCAACACTGCTCGTTGCTTTTCTATGGGGTTTGGTATGCCAATTGCTGCAAAATCTAACTTTTCTCTTCTTTTTTTTGGCTTTATTTATCTATATGTATTCACATAAACAACACATCAACAGACAAAATCAGATGGATCGTGAGTGCACAACACGTTACTTATGTATGGCAAAAGGAGGGTGTTTTTAAATTCACTTAGCCAAGTGTAGAGATATTTATAATACTGATTATAATTCGAAAATAAAAATAATAATTTGCGTCAAGTTTAAAAGTATTTTCAACACTTCTCTGAAAGAAAAATATACTATAGGCTAGTTAGTTTGTCATTCAAAATATGGATGTTTTATGTCCTTTTTCTTTGCCAATATATACAAATTTGTAATTGCATATATATAAATACATATTTTTATATATTTTAGGTTTGTGTTGATATATATTGTAATGATTTGTTTTGCTGTTTCGCACAAGGTATTTCAGTCTACCACAAAGATGTACTTGTTTTGATTTTAAAAGAGGAAGTTTGATGCATTCTCAAGTTTACTGGGTTACAGGGTTAGACTTCTATTTCCCTTGCAATGTGTTAAAAATGTCAAATTAATTGAAATTAGGAACATAAATTTAATGGAGAATATTCTGATACATGATTAGATAGTTGGATTTAGGGTGTTTGGTATGAAGGAGGATATTTTTCATGGAAAATGTTTTTCTAAAAATATTTTTTTGAAAAATAAGTTGTTTTTTTTTAACTTATTTTCTAGTGTTTGATAAGTAAGCAATATTTTTTTTTTATCTCAAGAGCATTTATATGTAATCTAGAAGAACACAATAGAGGTGGGGAGTGGTGCCTCGGGGGTGGCAGAGGTGGGAAGGTCAAGAGATAAGGATTGGGGTCATTAGGTGAGTGGGGAGGATACAATAAATATAGAATGTCACTTATATAACTTGTTTTCCCTACTTCCATTAATTAAGAAAGTCATTTTTCTTATTTTTATGGGTAACTTACATAAATCTCACTACTATAGGAGCTAATTACTCCCTATTCCACTACTTTTAATATTATATAATATACCACTCGGGTACATCACATAAGGCATCCAGATATCTCAGATACATCGCATAAGGCATTCAGATATCTCGGATACATCGCATAAGGCATCCAGATACATAGTTTTATCTCGGATACATCGCATAAGGCATCCAGATACATGAGTAACTTTCAGATACATCGCATGAGACATTCAGATATCTCGGATACATCACATAAGACATCCAGATACATAGTTTTATCTCGGATACATCGCATAAGACATCCAGATACATGAGTAACTTAAAGGTGTCCGCATGTATCCGAGTTTAATTGCATGTATACGCTGTCCGAATACATGGTTTAGTCTCAAATACATCGTATTCGCATGTATCTGAGGGATTACAACAAGTATCGGCATGTATCTGAAGGTTTACACATGTATCCGCATGTATTTGATACACGCGATGTATCTGAGTTTTTGGGGATATGCGGTGGTTTGGGTGTAGTGATATATCTGATAGAAAAAGGTTTTTTTTTATAAGATGTGGTATATTAAGTAATTAAAATAAACTTATTGAACTAATAGTAAATATGATAAAGTTGTTTGTCTCTTTAGATAATTTATCCTTTTTATTTATGTCTTTTGATTACAACAACAGATCCATCACATGGTGTTACAACTCATACGAAAATGAAGAAAAACTAGGTCATGAGTTGTTGGATAAGAAGCAAGCCATTATCATTATGCTTGTAGCATATCCACCACCACCTGACTCATTGTCAAAGCTACTTTTATAACAACTTTCATTTTCTCCAAATTGTAATTACAATCCAAAGCAACATCAACAACTTGTTGAATTTGTAAATCACTTTGCTCAACTCGATGCATCTTCTCTCGAACCCAAGTAACAAGCATCGTCGTACCTTGCATCTCATTGTCATTACATTGAGCTCGGTTTGGGCTCTTTCCGGTGATCAACTCTAGTAGAACAATTCCATAGCTATAGACGTCGAATTTGGAGGTGATGGGATGGTGAAAAATCCATTCAGGAGCCATGTAACCCCTTGTCCCCCTTATTGTGGAAAAGCTCGAATTGTTCACTCCACCTCTGTTTAATAGCTTTGATAGGCCAAAATCAGCTACCTTTGGCTCATAATTTGAGTCCAATAGTATGTTCTGTGGCTTTATATCACAATGCAATACCCATTCTAGACACTCTTCATGTAAGTAAGCAAGACCTTTTGCTGTTCCTAGAGCTATCTCAAACCTCTTTTCCCAATCAAGAACACTGTTGGCATGTAATTAATCTGCTAAAGAACCGTGCTCCATGTACTCGTATACGAGGAGCCTGTGTTTACCCTCGGCACAATAACCCCATATGTCTATCAAGTTCATGTGGTTAAGCTTGCCAATTGTGCTCACCTCTGCAAGAAATTCAGCTTCTCCTTGGTTGGCTTCTAACTTAAGACACTTGATGGCTGCTATTCTGTCGTCTGATAATTTGCCTTTGTACACAACGCCACCACTTCCTTGTCCAATTTCATCTCTGAAATTAGACGTTGCTTTTTTCAGCTCAGCGTAGGCGAATCTCTTGAACCTACTGACAACCGGAATATAAACCTGATTAAATGTTGCGTTAGAGCATTTGAGTGTTGTAATCAAATAAGAGACAAGGCATATGATCTCGAATACTCCGAGTGCAACAGTAAACCCAATAAATGACTTCAACCATCCATGTTGCTGTTTTCTTTTGTAACTTCTTTCCAGCAAAACTTCATGTGTTCTTTCACACTCCAATTTGCCTATAGAACGTTCCTCATCCGAACTACAGACATCCTTGGGCAGTTTAATGTAAACTGAACCTTTCCAAGATGGTAAGCGGTACCCATTATAGAACAGTGTCTTAAGATAGCAATTATAGATGCCATCCTTCGATTCAAAATTGAATTTCCTTTGCGGTCGCAGTTATCTAAGCACTCCTGTTTGCATTGCTCCAAGGTGTGATTTTTATAAAACGTAAAATCATACCCGAAGAATTCAACGTGATGAAGATGAACGAAATCCACCCTATTGCTGTCAGGACAAGAGAGATTAAAATCTGGTTCGCATCCATAAGACCAATCCATCACATTTTTCATTTTATGACGTTTTAGGCAAGTGCATTTCCTACCAGAATCATGTCTGTAAGTACACAAACTGTTCAACCCACAAAGTCCATGAATCCTACAGGGTTGCCAATTAAGTTGCCAAGTAACTTGCCAATTAGTCCTCTGTTTATTCAGGCTGTACACTCGGATGTTCCCATCGATATCCAGTGTTAATCTTCTTTGAATGCCTCCTTCACCATGATCAGCAGTTCTAAAATTGAAGTTATCAGTCGACTTGAATTGGCCCAAATGGTCAAACAATGCAATTTTGCTGTTGTTGTAGGTGGATCGTCAAGCTTCATTGCTCGTTTGCTACGAGGGTGGCCAGTAAACACCGGACATCTCTAAGCCTTCGTAAAGAAGCTGGAGAACATTATCATCAGCAAAGTGTAGCTTGTAAAAGCCTGATGAGTAATTGGTTAAGCTTCTTAGAGACACAAGCTTTGAATGTTTAGTCAGTGCTTGTCCTGGAAGGAGTGTGTCAGTTGGCGTGTCGAAACTTTGCCAAATAGTAAAACTACTTTTGTCTTGTGAGGATGCAAGATGATAAACTGTGAGCTTTACATCCATAAACTAAGCTCAATGAAGAAGATGAGAAGGAATGAATTGAGAGAGCAACAACTCAGATATTATTTCATACTCAACTGAATAGAACATTAGCTATACATCACTATATATAGACTAAGCTAAGTAACCGACTTACTCAAAGTTAACAGAATGCAATTAACTTAACTGTGCACTAACAGAATCTAACAAAAATGTAACAACCTCTAACAGTAATAACAAACTCCTAACTCTAACAGTAACACTGATACTTCAACACCCTTCCTCAAGCTGATGGCAAGAAGAGATCTTTCAGCAGCAGCTTGGACAAGAGATACTCATGAGGATGTCTGCCAAGACTCTTAGTGAGCAGATCAGCTACTTGTTCTTTTGTAGAAACATGAAAAGTTTTGATCACACCCTGAATGATCTTTTCTTTAACAAAGTGACAATCAATATCAATGTGTTTTGTCCTCTCATGGAATATGGGATTTTCTGCAATTTGAACGGCAGCTTTGCTGTCACAGAATAGCTGAATTGGAAGAGACAGAGTGACACCTAGTTCTTGGAACAAGCCTTTCAACCAGGTCAGTTCAGCTACTGCAGATGCCATACTTCTAAACTCAGCTTCAGCAGAACTTCTAGCCACAATAGCTTGTTTTTTTGATTTCCAAGAGATCAAGGCACCACCATACATGACAAGGTATCCAGTAACAGACCTTCTAGTCTGAAGACACCCTCCCCAATCTGAGTCACAATAAGCCTCTAGTGTACCTGATCCAGTGGATGGTAATAACAAACCAAGACCTGGAGCCCCTTTGATGTACCTTACCACTCTCATAGCAGAATCCATGTGAGACTGCTTGGGTTTATGCATGAACTGACTTAGGACTTGAACTGCATAAGCAATGTCAATCCTAGTCATGGTAAGATATAGCAACCTACCAATCAATCTTTGATATTGGCTAGTGTCACCTAACTCTATGTCATCAGCAACATGTTTGTCTGATCCAACCAACTTATCAAACTCAGTAGTAGTGAGTTTTAAGTTAGGTTCAAGGGGAGTACCAGCAGGTTTTGCACCTCCAAGCCCCATCTCAGCTATTAGCTCCAATGCATATTTCCTCTGTGACATTACAATCCCTTTAGGAGATCTAGCAAATTCAATCCCAGAAAGAACTTAAGTTCTCCCAAGTCTTTCATCTTGAACTTAAGTTGAAGGTCATTTCTGGTTTGCAGAATTAACTCTGAATTACTTCCTGTAACCAGAAGATCATCCACATAAACTAGCACCACCACCATGTGAGACTTTACCAGCTTGGTAAACAAAGAGTAGTCAAAATGACTTTGTGTGAATCCTAATTGAAGCAATGCATCAGTTAACTTCTTGTTCCATTGCCTGGGAGCCTGTTTAAGACCATATAAAGACTTGTGTAGCCTGCAGATCTTGATAGGAGCACTAACACCAGTACTAGCTTGAGTAGAGAAGCCCTGAGGAACATCCATATACACCTCTTCCACAAGATCACCCTATAGGAAGGCATTATGAACATCAATTTGATAGATAGACCACCTCTTGGATGCATCAATGGCTAACACAATTCTGACTGTAACCATCTTGGCTACAGGTGAGAAGGTCTCTGTGTAGTCCAGCCCCTCTTGCTGGCTATACCCCTTGGCAACAAGCCTAGCTTTGTACCTTTCCACAGATCCTAAGGCAGTGTATTTGACCTTAAAGACCCACTTGCAACCTATGGGAAGCTTTCCAGGAGGAAGATCAACAATACTCCAAGTGTGGTTCTCCTTCAAGGCTTTGATCTCTTGCTGCATGGCCTCAATCCACTTGACATCTTTGACAGCTTCTGTGAAGGTTCTTGGCTCCACAATGCTAGAATAGGAAGCTAGAGCAGTACCAAAGCATGGAGAAACATTTGCATAACTAATAGAATTAGAGATGGGATAACAACACTTGGAATTCCCTTTCCCTTCGGTGACAAAGTCTTACAGCCAGAGAGGAGGTTTAGAGGCTCTGGTTGAATTTCTAGGTGCAAGCTCAACCATAGGATCAATAAGAGGAGCATCTTGTGCAGGCTCAGATTCCACATGGTCTGGAGGAGCAGGCTCAGATACAACTGGACCTACTGGAGTTGGAACAATAAGAGGAGCAGGAAAGAAAGATGCTGAGAGAGGTACAGACATATAAGAAGACAAATCCATCACATGAAACAAGGGAGAGGCATGAGAGTCAGGAAGCTGCATGAAGGGGAAGATATTTTCCTTGAAGACTACATCCCTACTAACAATGAACTCTCTGGAGAAGATGCCAAACATCTTGTATCCCTTCTGAGTCTGTGAGGATCCAAGGAACACTGCAGGTGATGCTCTTGGTGCAAACTTATCAGATTTCTTTACTGAAGCAACATAACCAAGACATCCAAACACCTTCATATGTGTAAGATCAGGAGCATGAACAAATAGTCTTTCAAAAGGAGAATTGCCTTAAAGAACTAAGGAAGGTAGTCTGTTTGTGACATAAGCTGCAGTAGTTACACATTCTCCCCAGAATCTTAGGGGAGTTTTGGCCTGAAATCTGAGAGATTTAGCTACTTCTAAGATTTAGCTATGAGAGATTTACACATGATCAAGATGTTGACTAGATGCTTGATTGGCTCTTCGAACACCTTCAGCCACAGTTTGGAATTCTGTTTCTCCTGAGTTGATTATGTACAAGTCACCTTCTGCTCTACCAATCCCTTTCACCTGACCACTTAAGAGATCCTGAAAAATGCAGAAATCAAGATAGAACAACACAGCCCACCTTAATTCCTTTGTCAACTTGGCTATAGACAAGAGGTTATATTTGAAGTCAGGGAGGTGCATGACATTAGTTATTCTGTGGCCTTGAAGAATACAAGTTGATCCTATATGTTCTACATAGGCTACACTTCTTGTAGGTAGATGTACTTTGCCCCCTTTAGCTTTGTCAAATGTCTTAGGGTCTGTCAGCAGTTTAAGAGTACTAACCATATGGCTAGAAGCACCAGAATCAACAATCCAACTAATCTCAGTATCAGAAGTTCCACCTGACACAGCTAGGGGTGGGCATAAATACCGAAAAACCAAAAAACCGAATCGAACCGAACTAATTCGGTTTTTCGGTTTTGGTTTTTCGGTTTTTTGGTTCGGTTTCGGTTCTATTTTTTTTTTAAAACTCGGTATTCGGTTTGGTTTTCGGTTTTAGGATACCGGTTTTTCGGTTAAACCGAAAAACCGAAATATTTATAAGGGTGGGTGAGCACACTCAGTCCACTCTCAACTCTCAAGTCCACTCCGAAAAATCGAAATAATTTTAAGCCCACCGCCCAAGCCCAAGTCCACACTCCTAATCCTAAAGTCCTAATCCCTAGTTCCTACTTCCTATTCCCTCAGTCCACTCTCTGTCTCTCTCTCGTCAATCGTCATCTCTCTAGCGACGACCAGCGTGCGGCGACGGGCGACCAGCGTGCGGCGACGGCGACCAGCGTGTGGCGACGGCGACGTCCAGCGTCTCTCAGTCTCAGCCTCTCAGTCTCAGGTGCCAACACAGGCGACACTTTCAGCTTCAGGTACGCCGACGACCCTTTATTTTTTTAATTTCTTTGGTTTCTCTTCTTCTTCTTTTCATCTTCTTCTTTCCTTTGCTAGTTTTCTTTGATGATATTGGAAAAAGGTGATATTAGTGACAGATTAAACTTATTTGGTGTGAGATTTAGAACCTTAATTTTCTATAATAAAAAAACAACCTATTTGGTAAGAGGTTGGAGAATATTTGGTTGAAGTTGGAAAAAAGTTGAAATTCTCTACTTGTCCAGTTCATTTATGTCTTTTTGAAAGCTTGATTTCACATGAATTACACTTTGGTTGACTATTAAGGGCTTAAGGCTGTCTAGTGTATATTAGTTGATTACATTCTGATTTTTCTTTCTGATTTCACATAGATGGCTGATCAAAGTCAAGTTAGTGAGGCTGGTTCAACTGGTACCTTACCTAATAGTAGTGAAAATTCAGTAGACACTGAGACTACAAGGAAAATAAAATAAATGCAACCTAGATCTATTGTTTGGGATCATTTTGATAAGGTGATTGAAAATGGTATATGTTGTAAAGCAAAGTGTAGACATTGTAAGCAAGATTATGCTGCTAATGCATCTAGACATGGAACAACAGGATTGAAACAACATGTAAGTAGGTGTAGAGAATATAAAGCTCTCATTGGAACCACTGAGCCTGATACTCAAACAAAGTTGAACTTACAATCTAAGGATGCACCAATTTGGAAATTTGATCAAGAAAAAATTAGGAGGTCTTTAGTTGAGATGATAATTGTGGATGAGCTTCCCTTTAGCTTTGTAGAAAAGGAAGGTTTTAAGAAGTTTATGAATCAGGCTCAACCTCTATTTTGCATTCCTTCCCGTAGAACAATAACAAGGGATTGTTATGATATTTATGGTGAATTGAGGCAAGATTTGAAGAGGTCTTTTAGAGAAGTCAAACCAAGAATTTGTCTTACCACAAATACATGAACATCGATACAAAAGATTAATTATATGTGTTTGACTGCTCACTTTATTGATAGAGATTGGGTACTGCATAAAAGAATATTGAATTTTTGTCCTATCACTAGCCATAAGGGTGAGCATTTGGCAGAGTCTATAAGTAACTGTTTGCTTGATTGGAACTTGGACAATATATTCTCTGTTACTGTTGATAATGCTTCTTCAAATAATGTTGCAATTACAGAATTGTCTAAACAGTTAGATATGTGGGGAACTAACATAATGAATGGCAAGCATCTCCATGTGAGATGTATGGCTCACATACTTAATTTAATTGTGCAAGATGGTTTGAAAGAAATTGGCCCTTCTGTCAAACGGGTAAGACAAATGGTGAAGTATGTTAGAGCATCTCCTGCAAGAATAAGAAACTTTAAGAAATGTTGTGAAGTCCAAAAGATAGAATGTGATAAGATGTTATCATTGGATGTGCCTACTAGGTGGAACTCCACCTACTTGATGTTGGAGGCGGCAGAAAAGTTTGAGAAGGCCTTTGATAGGTTTGATCTTTATGATGGTAATTTTAATGCTCACCTTTCTACTGATGTTTGTGAGGATGGAAGTATTGCAGGTTCGCTCCAATGTGATGATTGGCATAATGTGAGAAATGTGATAAAGTTTCTTGAAAGATTTTATGAGCTCACCTTAAAGGTTTCAGGTTCACGGTATGTTACTTGTAATGTTCATTTTGAAGATATATGTGAGCTTGATGCATATTTGAAAGAGTGTGTGGAAAGTGAAGATCTTAATTTGCGTAATATGGCTGTGGGGATGAAAGAAAAGTTCAAAACATATTGGGGTACTCCTGAAAAGATGAACAAAATGCTTTTTATTGCTTCTGTGTTAGATCCTCGTAATAAGTTTGTGTATGTTAGCTTTGCACTTGAAGAGCTATTAGGGGAGGAAAAGGGAAAAATAGTATGTGACAAAGTGAATGTTTATTTGAAAGCTTTGTTTGAAGAGTATGTTGGTAAATATTCAAAAGGTTCAAAACAACAATCATCTTCAGCTGGATATACTTCATCTGACTCATCTGATTCAACTAGTTCTAGCCTTTCTCAAAATGTGAAAGCAAAGGCTTTGAGAGCAAAGCTTTACTTGAAGAAACGAAAGGAAGATTCTGGAAGTGGAGGTGCCAAATCAGAGTTGGATAAATATATTAGTGAAGAACAAGAGCCTGAATCTGATAATTTTGATATTTTAAATTGGTGGAGAGTCAATACTCCTAGGTTTCCAGTTCTTTCGGAGTTGGCTCGTGATGTATTGGCTATTCCAATATCAAGTGTGGCATCGGAATGTGCGTTTAGCACGGGTGGTCGTATTCTTGATCCATTTAGAAGTTCATTGACTCCTAAATGTGTGCAATTGCTTATTTGTGTCCAAGATTGGCTTAGAGAAGAGACTACTCCTATTTGTGTTGAAGAAAATTTAGAGTATCTCGAGAAAATTGAACTTGGTAAGATTTTGTATTTTTAGTGTGTTTTTACTTTTTAGTTTTTACAATACACAATATACTTATTTATGTTTTATGACATATTTGATTAAATTATTTTTAGAGATGACAAATAGTGGAAGAGACTCTTGCATTGTTGATGTATGATTGCAATTTGCTAGTATAGTAGTGATGAGTTCAATACTTTATTTGTTTGGTCATATTCTTTTGAATTTTTTTCTTTAATCTTGAAAGTTATGTTCTAACTTTTTGATTTTATCTTAAAGGTTCACCGTTCAAGTTCAAGTTGTCAACCATGCCTCTTAATCCTAAAGCTTACTCCTCACCAGTTTGTGGACTTATTTTCTGGAGAACGGCTTACTGCTTACTAAAATGATGTATAGTTTGTGACTTTATGGACATGTTTTCTGCTTACTGCTTACTCAATACAATTACTGCTTACTAAGCAGTGCTTAGTGCTTAACTCTTTAGTTATAGTAAGGGAGAGAGTAATCAACAGTCAACACCAATTTCAGATGGTGTTGAATTCAATATCTCATAGCAAATACATTCAGGAATCAAGTTATTGGATCTTGATCAGTAATTTTTTGCTCTGGTTCTAACTTTACCTTTTGTGATTTTTTTTCGCTTGGGTCATTTGCTACTGCTCCGTACCTATCAAAATAGATATAGGTTTCTAGTTTCTCATGATGCTACGTGATTGCTGTTGCCTGTTAGTCTCCATTCACTTAAGCCACGGTTCTCATCATGGACCCCATGAGATTGGGGGGGGGGGGGTTGTACGTGTTATATATTACTTTTGTGGTGTACCAATTTCAGATGGTGTTGAATTCAATATCTCATAGCAAATACATTCAGGAATCATTGCAATTTGCAACAGCTATTACTTGTTGTTTACATTTTTCAGTCAATTCGTGAATCGTGAGATCTGTCATCTGTTCATTGAAGTAAAAAATGTGAGATGTGTTATTTTGTTACTAGACTTGCTACTATCAACAAGCGCCCATTAGATTTAAAAATGATTCATTTTTGAAGTATAAAAACGTGAATTATTTTTTTACTTAAAAAAATAGCCTATTTTACAAATAGAAAGTAGCCCATTAAGCAGGCCCAAAACCGAAATAACCGAATCTTATAAACCGAAACCGAACCGAACCAAAATCGGAAAAATCGAACCGAACCGAATTTAATTTGGTTCGGTTTTCGTTACCTCTTTCTCCATAACCAAAAACCGAACCGAAATTTTAAAAACCGAACCGAATAACCGAGTTCCCACCCCTAGACACAGCACAAGAAGTCTCAGCACAAGAGACCATACCTGCTGTCATGGCTGATTCATTGTTGCTTCTATTTTTTCCAAGTAACTGAAGGAGTTGGTTGTATTGTTCCTGTGTAAACTGAGGAATGCCAGGGATTAACCCATAGTGATCATGAATTCCACCATGCATATGAGAGGTTCCTGCAGAGTTAGCAGTAGCACCTGCTTGACCTCCACCTGTAACACTAGAGTAATCCTGTGAGTAATGAGCAGCATTGCTAGACAAATTGTTGGAACCAAACCTTTTCTTTTGCTTGGAATCACTAGGGTATCCAATCAGCTTATAACAATTCTCTCTTGTGTGCCCTTTGAAGTGACAATAATCACAGTATAGATTGCCTTTTTTAGACCTGTAGTTAGAGCCATTGTTGCCATAGCTGGTAGAACCACTATAGTTAGGAGGACTGTTAGATCTACTATAGTTACTGCTTCCTGAGCTACTTGCTCCACCAAAGTTACCTCCTGTATAGTTACTTCCACTTGTTTGAGAGGTTCCAATTTTGATGGTAGAACCACCATGATTATGTCCTGAACTAGATGCTCTATTAGAATTATGACCAGATATGAACACTCCTTTGTTTTTGCCACTACTAAACAAAGTTGTGCTCTCATTCACCTCAGAAGTATGAGACTGTGACATGCCTCTTTTGCTTTCTTCTGATATAATCATAGAGTATGCCTTGTTAATAGAAGGTGTAGGGATCATGTTCAAAATCTGATTACTAGATTGTGAGTAGGATTCATTTAATCCCATTAAGAACTGCAATAACCTTTGATATTCGAAATGCTCTATATAGTTCCTGGATTCATCACAACTACAACCAGGACAAGGCATTAGAGCATCAAATTCTGCCCAAAACTCTTTCGATTTAGAGTAGTAAGCAGAAATAAAGGAAATTCCCTGAGCAAGAGTAGCAATCTGCTTATGAAGGTAAAGGACTCGTGATCCATTCACCTTATCAAACCTCTCTTTGAGATTGATCCACACCTTATGAGCGTTCGAAGCATACACCATTCCACTAAATAACTCAGTACTGACTGAGTTCATGATCCAGGATAGAACAATAGCATTGCACTTTTCCCACAACTCATGAAGAGAGGAGTGAAATTTCTCCCTAGTATGTCTATCATCTACAAAATCGAGTTTGCTTTTTCCTAACAAGCTAATGCGCATAGTACTACTCCACAAGGTGTAGTTTTAAGGTCCAGTTAGCTTAATAGAGATTAAGGAGCTACCTGGAGTATCAGCCGGTTGTAGAAACAGAGGATGATGTTGATCCACAGTTGGAATCGATGCAACAACAATATTGTTGAGAGATTCACCAGTCTCATTTCCAGTTTCACCGTCATTAACCGCCATTGATTCTATCTTCAAGGCTCAAAATTCAACGGTTCGTGAAGCTAGGTTGATTCTTTTCCAACTGAAACAACCTTAGATTCAGTGCACTAGATCTTCAGTAGAAATTGTGATGAATTGCTTGATGATCGATTACACAAGCTCTGATACCATGATAAACTGTGAGCTTTACATCCATAAACTAAGCTCAATGAAGAAGATGAGAAGGAATGAATTGAGAGAGCAACAACTCAGATATTATTTCATACTCAACTGAATAGAACAGTAGCTATACATCACTATATATAGACTAAGCTAAGTAACCGACTTACTCAAAGTTAACAGAATGCAGTTAACTTAACTGTGCACTAACAGACTCTAACAGAAATGTAACAACCTCTAACAGTAATAACAAACTCCTAACTCTAACAGTAACACTGATACTTCAACACAAGAACAAGGTTACCGTTGTCCAGGAGTTTCAATTCAACAGACGCATTTGATTGCGTTTCTGTTGACCAAACTGTGCCCTGGCCAGCATCAGTAAGGACAAGATTCTTCGTTAAAGAAATCAGGGAATGCCTTTCGTTTACAGGTTCGTCTCTGTTAGCCATCCAGACAACGGTGTATTTTTTATCAACTAAATTGTTAAACCATATAGCAAAACTATAAGCGTTTTCACCCACGGGGTGAAAATCAGTTGCATAGTCACCGTTGGGCGACGAAATCACTATATCATGGGAAGTAGAAAGAGAGGAACCTTTACTCAAACTAGTGATAATTGAGGATGATGAAATTGGTGCTACTAGGAATAGTGAAAAGTGAGAACAAGGTAAAACACTGGCTTATACATTTTTGGTTCTATGGGAGTTTATTAGTATATGGAATTCTTATATAGAGGTAAAGTAGAGCTAGTCATAGGTGCAATTAGAATTTGTGGTACTTTGGTAGGTAGGTATAAGAGCATGCCATTAAAGAAAATGAGAAACTTAAAATTAAAAAAGAATTCAAATACAAAAATGTTACGTAACATTCTTTTGGTGAACACTGAGGTGGACCACTCTACATTTCCATATCCAGGGCTCGAACCCGAGACCTCTGGTTAAGGATGGAGGGACTCTAACCATCCCACCATAACCCATGTTGATCGCTACGTCAGTAGTTATGTCGGTGTTAAGCCGTGTTGGAAAAAAATATTAGGTTGGGTTCACTCATAAAGGGTGCTAAAATTATATTTAGTTACACGATTTGTGTTTTTAAAAAATGGGTTGTTCTTTAGTTTTGTCCTTCAAATGAGCTGGTTTTTAATTTTCGCTAATAGAAGTTATATCTAGCAGAGCATAAGTTCTTTAAGGGCGCGGGGAATAACTTGTAAAATATTATGATACGAAAATATAAACTTATACCCCACAAAAAATATTATTTATCTTAAGGGGCAAAAATAAAAGATCAGCACAAAATAGAGGCAAAAGTGCAAATGACCCTGCCACTTAAAGAAGAGAGATAAGACACAAAATAGAATAAAATAATCAAAAACTCTTACTAATTAATACTATTTCTTAAGTAACGAGTAAAGAAAAAATAATGACATATAATTTGAGACGGAGATAAATATAATAACAATAAGATTATCGCTATATGCTACTCAATAGGAACCACACACAAAAATTATACAACTACCAGACATTATATATGTAAGAGAAAATACATAAACTTCCCCCAAAAGTTGGACGTGATTTAGATGTAAACATCTAAATTTTACGGGGGTCTTATCACCCACTCAACAATTTTAAACTAATATTATTACATTCATTTTGGGTCAGCCCCAATTTTTAAAAGTAAGTGTTAGTCACACTCCAATCATCAA